>VMOF01000220.1:66773366-66795866 GCA_011764245.1 Trialeurodes vaporariorum
GTTTTAAAGTATCAATTCTTATGTAAAAAGGTGTAAAAATGACAATGGCAGCATCAGAAAACACCAAAATCCATTAATAAACTCACAAATTGCGAAAAACACCAGACACTATTCACCCCTGTATCTTTCCACCAAGGGCACGATATTTCGCAAAATTAGCGCGGCACATTCAAATAAACACGGCCGTCTTTCATCACAGCTGACTTCATAAACAAATAAACAGTAAACACGGACGGCGTCTGTTTGAACTCTTACGTCTCTATATCCTCAATTCCTCACAAAAGGTTAAGAAGGTACGGAAACCGCTATTTTTGTGTCGAAAACTTATCAAAATGAAACATAAACACACAGGACTTCCACAGATGATGATTGAAGTTGGAATCATACTTGGAACTCCTGAGTGTTATTGTTTCATTTTGATAAGTTTTCGACACAAATGTCGGTTTCCGTACCTTCTTAATCTTTTGTGAGGAATTGAGGATATTGAGACGTAAGAGTTCAAACAGACACCGTCCGTGTTTACTGTTTATTTGTTTATGAAGTCAGCTGTGATGAAAGACGGCCGCGTTTACTTGAATGTGCCGCGCTAATTTTGCGAAATATCGTGCACGTGGTGGAAAGATACAGGGGTGAATAATGTCTAGTGTTTTTCGCAATTTGTGAGTTTATTAATGAATTTTGGTGTTTTCTGATGCTGCCATTGTCATTTTTACAGCTTTTTACATAAGAATTGATACATTAAAACGCTCTAGCCGAGGTGTGCAACAGAACCATTGTTTTCCTCGTGAATTTTCTGTGTATAAACCGAAATTTCGGGATGTTGCAAAAGAGCAGGGGGGGGGAGAAACCCTTCAAGTGACGCAGTTGCTTCAAATAATAAAGGGGCTTTCGCAAACTTTAGCTACGGATGATTGAAGAGTTGATTTTTCCATAAAAACCTGTGGAAATGACAATGAGTACGAAGAAAACAAAAAATTCACAAAATTCACTATCATTGTCAGAATCGGGTTTAATGGAGGATAGACGCAGGCATCATGGGAGATTCCTATCTAATTTGAGACATATCTCTGTGTTTTCGTTGAGAAAGTGACAAATTAGACAGGAATCTTCCATGATAGGAACCTGCGTAGCTCCGCCATTGCTATATTAATGATACAGCTGTTTTCCGAGTTTATTTCTAAATTTTAGACTTTTTACAATCTCACTCTAACGAAGTTAGAAATTGAGAAAGTATAGCAATGGCGCAGATGTCTGTCTGTATCAGGGCTGCCGTTTTGCGTATAATCAATGCTATTTTTCTATTCACCGATGATTCCACCGGTTGAGTAAAGATTACACAATACACAGTTCAGTTCAGTGTATGCGACTGTAATGCACGAACATACTCTGATCTGTAATCTTTCCTTAATCGGTGGAAACTCCGTTGATTAATTAAAATATCCGCAAGTTTTTTAAAGTCATCGACGACTCCACAGGCTGAGAAAAGATTACAGATGCGAGTATTTTAGTTTAGTTATAGTCATGCACTGAATTGACCTGTGTAATCTTTTCTCAACCGGTGGAATCATCGGTGAATTGAAAAATAGCATTGATTATACGCAAAACGGCAGCCCTGGTCTGTATCCCGGCATAACTTTTGAACCAATCGTCCTTATACACATCCAAATTTTGTAGAGAAATTGTGTTTAACATTCCTCAAAGGGGCTTTTCTTTGTTTTTAAATTCTGTACAAGTTATGGAGGATGAAAGTTTTTCATTAATGGGTAAACATAGTAAAAAATTGGAATAATTCCAATTTTGCTTATATTTTGCTTGAATTTTAATTAAAATTTGCAAAAGCATTTTGCAACCAGCCTACTGTAAAATTAATCCCTTAAGGGGGGATCTCCCCCAGAATATTATAGGGAGGTATGGGGGAATCCCCTAGTATATTCTAGGGGGGTCTGTTGGTTTCCCCCAAAAAAATATGAGGGGGTCTGCCCTTCAGATTAAGTTTGGTGTGAGAAAATGTTCGTGGGGTAGTCCTTACAGTTTATTTAGTGTTATTTTTGTGATTTTCGCTGGTTTTTACATCAAATCATACTTTTCATTTGCTTATAGCAAAAGTTTGCAAGAGCCGTATTATGATCACTATCCCTTCACTGCGCGATTTTTTCTTTTTTGACGAAACATGAATTTTTCGATTCATCTAGTCACCCTAATTGTGGGAAAAAAAGTAAAAAAAAAAAAAAAATCATTGTGTTATTTTCTGATCTGAGTGCTCAAAAGTGTAATTTTCCGCCATTTTTTCAACATGCTGTAACGCATACAAAAAGACGGGATTTTTATATTCTTTTTCAATTAAAAGTTGTTTTATTTTGGTAAAAAAAAATGAATTGTTGAAAGTAATTCTAAAATGATTACCGAAAAATAATTGACAGTCATTATATAATGAAAAGACGTTTTTTGATTCAAGAGGCAATTTTGCCGTTGACCTGATTTTTCATGATTTGATGTGAGATCTCATACGTAGCGCTCTCTGTTTTCGGGACTTTGAACTATTTTTCAATAAACTTGTAAGTGCCGTAAGTGACTCAACGCGCAGCAACGTCAAATTTAGATTATACTGGCTGCTGGTGGGTAATAAAGTAATTGTTCCTCATGAGGAACACTGCGCAGTGAAGGGCTAAATCAGTGATTTTCGCGGAGGCCGATTCTGATGTCTCCTAACGTGTATTTGTCTCTATAAATATACGAGGGGTGTTCAATAAATAAGGCGCTTTTGTCTATAAAACGAGAACGAATAAACGAAAAATAACGATCAAGGTGGCAAATTAAAGCAAATTTAATTCTCTTTCAACTTATAAACTTATATTTTGTCATAAATATCTTTTACAGTTACGCATGTCAGCAGACATTGAATCCATTTTTGCATTCTGTTGAAAAAAAAAAAAAAAAAAAAAAAAAAAAAAATCCTGCGGTTGTGATCTGATCTACGAGTATTTGACAACCTCACATCTCCGAGACTCGAAAAACGGAGATACTGATAAGATAAGCGTTTCAATCAGCCGATCAAGCGTTGACCTAAAGGTTGTCATCTAAAAGTTTCATCAGTATCAGGTCAGTACTGAAGTTGCGACCTCATGAGTGAAAATTCAGAAAAGCTGAATCAGCTCAAAAAATCATGCTGACCATTTTTTGGGATGCAAACGGAGTCATTTGCAAGGAATATCTGGAAAAAGGGCATACTGTCAACTCTATAAGATACTGCGATACTATGCGAAATCGGAAAACTCGCATCCAAAGAATTCGACCGGACAGGACAGCTTTCGTGTTGCATCATGACAATGCAAGACCGCATTGCAGTGCAGAAACAAGAAAGACGCTGGATCGGCTGAAGTTTCAAGTGGTGCCCCCCCCCTTCCCCCCTACAGTCCAGATTTAGCTCCGAGTGATTTTTGGCTTTTCCCAAAGCTCAAGGAAGCCTTGAAGGGTAAACAGTTTAGCTCTTATGATGATGTGTAGTGAGCGAATGGATCAGATCACAACCGCAGGAGTTTTTTTTCTTTTTTTCAACGGAATGCAAAAATGGATTCAACGTCTGGAGAAATGCGTCGCTGTAAACGGTGACTAAGTCAAAAAATGAGTTTGTAAGTTTAAAAAGTATTAAATTTGCTTTAATTTGCCACCTCGTTTGTTATTTTTCGTTGATTCGTTCTCGTTTTATAGACAAAAGCGCCTTATTTATTGAACACCCCTCGTATGTTTTACTTATCCTGTTTGTTTCTGATGATGTTGTCTTGTCAGGATTACAATGACGGGATTAGGCAGGAGCAGATGTGGGAGATGCAGTTGTTGAGTGGCGGCAAGACGGATGAGGCGGCGGAAGCCATGTTGGGTGCCGGAGTTGGGGCGACGAGCACAGAGTCATCGAGCAACGGAACCGAAACACCCCCCGAAGTGGAATCACCGACTGCATCCACTGCACAACCAAACCCCGCCCTTCGAGGGGTCTCATCAACAAGTGAGTCAATTTATTATACAATTTCACTGGCCTCGTACAGGGAGGACCAGGGGGGGGGGTGATCACGGAGGATCGTTTCGTTTTGGTATCGTTATCGTTATCGTTTACATGTAACCTTATGGGTGGCTCAACTGGTCGAATCGTTTTGAGCTCCTCGTAACGATTGAAACGGACGAAAGGAAGCGATGAGTCGCAGGCTGTCGTAATCTCGATCGTTTGAAGTAGGAAGAGGTGAGGAGGGGATCACCTGTTGAGTTCTGAGTTGCGCAGAAGCAAGCCCATTTGATTTTTTTCGTTTTTGCAAACGATAACGATAACGATACCAAAACGAAACGATCCTCCGTGATCACCCCCCAGGGCTACCGTATAATCAATTTGCGTATAATCAATGCTATTTTTCAATTTACCGATGATTCCACCGGTTGAGAAAAGATTACACAGTTCAGTTCAGTGTATGACTGTAATACACGAAAATACTCACATCTGTAATCTTTCCTTAATCGGTGGAAACTCCGTTGATTAATTAAAATAGCCGCAAGTTTTTTTAAAGTCATCGACGACTCCACCGGTTGAGAAAAGATTACAGATGCGAGTATTTTAGTTTGTTACAGTCATGCTCTGAACTGAACTGTGTAATCTTTTCTCAACCGGTGGAATCATCGGTGAATTGAAAAATAGCAAATTGATTATACGCAAAACGGCAGCTCTGGGGATGACAACTAATTGTAGTTGTTGGTACACTGGAAAACAAAATGTTTGGTACTGTCATTGAGTCTAACTTTGGCCGGGGGGGGGGGGCGGTAACTTTGGCCCAGGAGGAAAAATCAATTGTGAGGCTGCACTGTTTTATTATTTTAGCATGTTTGGATTATGTTTTCAGGTCAGTTGGTAAGTAATAACATCTGTATCCAAACATGCTAAAATAATAAACTGTTCAGCTTCACAAATGATTTTTCCTCCTGGGCCAATGTTACCCCCCCCCCCCCCCCTCCCCCCGGGCCAAAGTTAGACTCAATGACAGTACTTTAACAGTCTATTTGTAAAAAATTGTGAGTACAAACGCATTTGTTGATTTAACCAACCATTTTGTTGATTTTACAATCCGATTTGTTAAATCAACAATTTGGAAAAGTAATACATCGATCCAGATTGTCGCTTTACCTTTTTGGATTGTTGGTTCACATTTGAGATTGTTAATTTAACAAATTTGATTGTAAAAACAAAAAACTTATTAGATAAATCTACAAATGAGTTTTTACTCAACTGAATTACTGAATTACTCAATTACTCAATTTACTCAATTAACTGAATGTTTTTCTCAGTGTACTATACGTAAAACAGTAGATACTTTTCGCAACTCCTCGCTGCGGGCCTTCTTTAATAGGCGCGGTCCAAGAGCGCCGGCCAGAGTTCGGCAAATGGGGTTGGTAATCCCACACACAATTACCGATACACAATTACCGATCAATTGTAATCTTCGTTTTTTCGGAGGGTGATTTTAAGGGGAGAAGGAGGTCCTATGTTAAACAATGTTAAATATGCTTCACTTCTGGTGCCCATTTCTCAGGAACTATTTGACCTACAAGGCTGCAATTTGGCACGAAGTTTTTTTTAAAAAAAAGTTTAAAGTTTGGTTGATTTGTTCACTATTTTTTTGAACTTTGAATGTCTATGCAACAAAAGCAAAGGAGCTACACAGAATATCCTAGTTCCACTAATAGAGCTTTTTCTGAGGAAAATTTAAAAATAAAAGTTCATGAAAATATCATTACTAGTTCCGGAGAAAAGTGCACCAAAAGGTAAAAAAACCAGGTTTTTTCAGGATCGCAAAAAGAAAAAACTAAAAATCAGCTGACCTGATAAGGACTCTCCAACTTCAAAAATTCAAAAAAAACTTATTTTTTTCTAAACTATACAATGTATTATATCATTTAAAAGCTGAGAACGCCCTCTTTAAAATAAAATTTAAAAAAAAAAAAAAAAAAAAAAAAAAAAATTTTTTTTCATTTGGGACCTCCTTCTCCCCTTAGGGTAATCAGGGATCATTCTTTACAAGTCACCCATCACATTAGTGACAAAAGAATTAGTTCTAATCTAAATGACCCTGAATTACTGCTATGCACCGCTGTGAAATAGGTCCAAAGGCAACGGAAAAGGCTGGCACTTTGAAAGAAAGTGTGTGAGTTTACATCTTTTTTTGGGAAAATATTAAATCAGATTTTCT
Source organism: Trialeurodes vaporariorum (assembly GCA_011764245.1). Classification (NCBI taxonomy): domain Eukaryota; kingdom Metazoa; phylum Arthropoda; class Insecta; order Hemiptera; family Aleyrodidae; genus Trialeurodes; species Trialeurodes vaporariorum. The sequence goes on from VMOF01000220.1 coordinate 66,779,594, forward strand.
GAATTGACATCATTTGTACTCATTTCTATACTGCTTTTGAAATAGTCAAACCCCTAATTTTTACTCTGCGTACGCTATCTTGAAAAAGCCATAAAGTGTCGTAATTTTGATGCCTGATTTAAAGGATTTAACCCTTTAAGGGCCAAGCCCGACACACGTTTACTCGTTTATACTAGTTTTTCTTCTCTAGGCTCCTTCACATTGTTTCAGTCGACTTAATTCCGGATAAACGCGACTATTGATGAAAACATGTACAAGATAAGATGTCTTTGGGCGCCTTCAATGTATCGTATATGCAATTCCAACTCCCCCGAGTACGAACAGTTAACTACCTTCCCTTTTAAACGGAAGAGTGGCGTCCTTATGAAATAACCTGGCCTTTAGAGGGTAAAAAAGCATAATTTTAAAATTCCATTGACACAGTTTTGTAGGTTTTTTATGTGCTTTAAGAATATAGGGGTTTCTATACTTATACATGACGGATAGACCTAATGGTCAGACTAAAAAGGGGAGGCTCAGAAGTCGCCGCCTCCGATTTTGAAAACGATTGCACGAAAATGTAGCTAAAGTAAAACTATTATACCCGTGTTTCTCACTTTTTGCCAATGGGCCTTCCTGAAGCGTCAGGATTTTTTTGAAAGTTGCCGAAATTCACGTAAAAAACACGAGCGGAGAGCGTTCTGAATATTTACGTGAATTTTGGCAACTTTCAAAAAATTCCTGACGCTTTAGGAAGGCCCATTGGCAAAAAGTGAGAAACACGGGTATAATAGTTTTACTTTAGCTACATTTTCTTGCAATCGTTTTTAAAATCGGAGGCGGCGACTTCTAAGCCTCCCCTTGTAAGTATTGATTCAAATAAAGGGCAAATTTTGTTGCCAAATGATCTGTTGTTGCTCGCACATTTTTCTCAATTTCATTATTGAATTTTGTAGGTTCCGCATCGAGCTCTGGAAGTGGGCGAAAAAGACCGATGATAGTTCGAGGAAGAGCAGCCATGTCACCGACCAAACGGACTGTGCTGTCAATTTTAGCCAGAGCAAGAGCCGCTCAAGCCAAAGAACTCAACACTAGCGCCTCCTTCAAATCACATATCACTAGCGGGTAAGTTTAGATTCGACCGACGTCTTTCGCTTTCAAATAAATCACAGACGAACAAATCGTCATCGAAAATTGCAATCAGATTGTTGTAAACTTGGAATAAGCTTTATATTACAAAACGTACGCAATGTATAAGATGCTACACTAGCCCGCAATACGACTACGGATCCAGCGATTCGGCAACCTTGTATTCTTTCCATCTGAACGTATGATTAACAATCGATTCTTGAGGGAGCCATGGCCCTTTCACTAATCGATTGTTTCTCATGAATTCAAATAGAAAGAATTCACTGTTACCAGATTGATATATCCGCATTTGATGGTAGGAGCAAATGAAAGTACTCCGCGGTGAGCTGAAAACAAGGATGCCTTTGGTTTAGTGGCGGCTTGTGCAATGTGGCAACAATGGATTGCCTCAATTTAAACCTATGTAAAACTATCGATCTTCAGGAGGTGCAATCGCACTCCCCCCAGATTTCGATACTTTTGCATAGTTTTAAATGGCAAGTAAGCAAGGTTGCCAAATTGCACGGTCCGCCACTGCTTTGGTTCATAACTATACACAGAAAAAAATGGTCGTGCTCCAGACACGAACTTTCCGTGTTCTACACACGAACGTACACACCAGTACGAGAACGAGTTCTGAGCACCATCTATTTAGGTTGAGTTTGCGTCTGAAACGCATCCCGTCGTGTCCAGAACCTGAAAAGTTTGCGCTCTGAGCACGTTCCGAACTGGTGTGTATATAGATCGTGTCTGGAGCACGTGCTTTTTTTTCTGTGTAGGATTCAAATTTCTGAAGTCCCGGTTCGGGTCCAAAATACATCGTGTAATGAGAATGGGTCTGTTGCAAACTTTTGCTACAACAATTAAGAGTGTTTAATCTAATGTAAAATCACCTGAAAAGTCTATTGGTGGCATCAGAAAATCATAAAATGCAATAATAAAATCACAAGAGGCGTTTAATGAAATCCAATATGGCGGAGAAATATCGAGCAATCTGTATGCATGCACCGTGAACATCCAAGGATGGCCAACTGTGACAACCTCACGAGGTTGAGTGTTTGTTTACGTTGTGATTGGTTGTGATCGATATTGTGAGGTTGGCTATCCTTGGATGTTCGTGGTGCATGCATACAAATTGCTCGATATTTCTCCGCCATCTTGGATTTCATTAAACGCCTCTTGTGCGTTTATTAGTGCATTTTATGACTTTCTGATGTCACCAATGGACTTTTCAGGCGATTTTACATTAGATTAAACACTCTTAATTGCTGTAGCAAAAGTTTGCAACAGACCCATTATGGGTTGTGATGTAACAACACGCACGCTTTTTTGCAACTTCACACGAAACCGAGATTTTTAGGAAAAAACTAAAGACACATTTGTTCTCAGCTCATGAAAGTACTTCCATTTTTTTGATAAAAGAAAAATACCTAATTTCAGATCTTTCCAACGGCAATTTAAAATTCGTATAAAATTTACTTAGCAAAATTTATGGATAGTTTTGGAATTAAATTGCTTATGAACCAACGAATATTGCTAGATTAGCAAGGTTTGGGACTAAAAATTTAGCATTTCATAAAATGCACTTTTTGAAATGTAAAGTGTATTTCAGGCAGAGTCAGGCAAATGGGGGGGTGGTATAATCGATTACACGATTACCAAGTAGTCGTAATCGTCGGTTTTTTGTACGGCGATTTTATGGTAATAAGGGCTGATTTTTTACAAGCCACCAGTCCTATTAGTTGCAGAAGAATCAAATCTAATCGAAAAGACCCTAAAGTTTACTATTTATCAGTGAAAAATACATTTAATTACCATCCAAAGGTTTAGCGATTACCGACTACCCAGTAATCGTGTAATCGATCCCACTCCTATTTGCCCAACTCTGATTTCAGGTTCACAGCATTTTTTCTTCTTCAATCTGCAATTTCAGCAATAATATTTTGATTCGTGTAAGTAAAAGGATAGTTAGGTGGGTATCCAAGGGAGATAAAGGGCAGGTATGAGCAACACTCTGCACTAGCGGATCAAAGAAATTGTCCTTCTCTCTCTTGTCCCATTAGAATGCATGTGTTAGAAAAGTATGGATGAGGGGGCGAAAATCACGTGACTGCCCCTCATCTGTCCTTCTCTAACACATGCATTCTAATGGGAAAAGAGAGAGAAGGATTGATTCCTGGATCCGCCAGTGACACTCTGAGGTCGGCTCTGATTGGCTCGCCAAAAATGCGACTGCGCCGTCATTTTTCTTACCGCGCAATTCAAACTGACAATTTGCACGGCAGTGGAAGTGGCGATAAACCTAACCTAACCTCCATCACAAAATTTCGATCAGTAATCTCTAATGGGGCTCTGGCAAACTTTTGCTGTGCGCAAAATGAATAGTTAAATGTGATGTAGAAACCAGCGAAAATCACAAAAATCAAACCGAGAAAGTCTAAAATTCAGTAATAAACTCAAATAACTGCTACGACGGTAAGCTTGTAATGGCGGCTCAAAGCAGGTATCATGGGAGATCCCTGCGTCTATTTTGTATATTTCTCTACGGAAGCACAGAGATATGTCTCAATTTTGATTGGAATATCCCATGATACCTGCTTCTCTCCGCCATTTAGCCCGATTCTGAGAGTAAGTTTCGTGATTTTTCAGTGAATTCATTGTCATTTTTACAGGTTTTTATGCAAGAATCATCTCTTCGATCCCCTATAGCAAAAGTTTGCAAGAGCTCCATTCGAATTATGATCCCTAACTGAGAGATGAAGATAAACTCTTGATAAATTCAAAATTGCAAATAATCACCTTTAAAAGCTCCAATAACTTTGGAAAACTTAATAAGTCGCAAAATCAAGATTGCGGTGAAGTTGCATTTCAGAGGTGGCCACGCCCTCACTTCCTGAGCCGAGTGTTGTCCAACTGTCCGTAACTGTTCTCCATCTACCATGGTGGGTATCTGAAGGGGTCTGTTGCGTACTTTTGCTACATAAATATAACTCATTAGTTCTAACGTGAAATTCGGCGAAAAAACCGATGCGCACATTAAAAACTTTCAAAATCCACTCATTAACTCAGAAAATACCTTCCAGTTCAAACAACCCGCGATACACTAGACACTATGTCACCGACTTATAACTACATAGATCGAACCATCTCGTTTATGTAACCATGAACAGAGCTTACAAACATTGGAATGTTTCGTTTAGATGCGTACATTTCTGATATTATTTTATAATCTTTGATAAACCTAAAAGACCAGACAGCAAGTGCAGTCAATAGTTCATGTATTTAGAAGGGAATTCTATGATTTTGAAGTTACGATGTTGTTTACTTAGGCACGGTGGTTCCGTCTATGTTTTCCCATTTAAAATAACATAGGCAATGCCTCGGAAGAGCAGAGGGGGCGATTTGAGAGCCCGCCCTGCGCCTTACCAGCGAGTAAAAGCCCACAAAAAAGACTGGTCTGCTCGTTAGTCTATTTTCCCATTCAAAATAACGTTGGCGGTGACCAGGAAGAGCAGAGGGGGCGTTTTGAGAGCCGTGCGCCTTGTCAGCGATTAAATCCCACAAAAAGGACAGGTCTGCCCGTAAGTCTGTTTTTCCATTTAAAGTAACATAGGCGCAGAGCAGAGGGGACGCTTTGAGAGCCCTGCGCCTTGTCAGCGATTAAAAGCCTACAAAAAAGACAGGTCTGCTCGTCAGTCTGTTCTCCCATTTAAAATAACATAGGCGATGCCCCCGGAAGAGCAGAGGGGCCGTTTTGAGAGCCCTGCGCCTTATCAGCTATTTATAGCCCACAAAAAAGACAGGTCTGCTCGTTAGTCCGTTTTCCAATTTAAAATAACATTGGCGGTGACCAGGAAGAGCAGAAAGGACGTTTTGAGAGCCCTGCGCCTTGTCAGCGATTAAAAGCCTACAAAAAAGACAGGTCTGCTCGTCAGTCTGTTCTCCCTTTTAAAATAACATTGGCGGTGACCAGGAAGAGGAGAGGGGACGTTTTGAGAGCCCTGCGCCTTGTCAGCGATTAAAAGCCCACAAAAAAGACTGGTCTGCTCGTCAGTCTATTCTCCCATTAAAAATAACATAGGCGATGCCCCGGAAGAGCAGAGGGGCCGTTTTGAGAGCCCTGCGCCTTATCAGCTATTTATAGCCCACAAAAAAGACAGGTCTTCTCGTTAGTCCGTTTTCCCATTTAAAATAACATAGGTGGTGACCAGGAAGAGCAGTGGGGGCGATTTGAGAGCCCTGCGCCTTACCAGCGAGTAAAATCCCATAAAAAAGACAGGTCTCTTCGTAAGTCTGTTTTCCCATTTATAAATAACATAGGCGGTGACCAGGAAGAGCAGAGGGCGTTATTTGAGATCCCTGCGCCTTACCAGGGAGTAAAAGCCCATAAAAAAGACAGGTCTATACGTAAGTCTGTTTTCCCAATTAAAATAACATAGGCGATGCCTCGGAAGAGCAGAGGGTACGTTTTGAGAGCCCTGCGCCTTGTCACCAATGAAAAGCCCACAAAAAAGACTGCATGGTCTGCTCGTCAGTCTGTTTTCCCATTTAAAATAACATTGGCGGTGACCAGGAAGAGCAGAGGGGATGTTTTGAGAGCCCTGCGCCTTATCAGCTATTTAAAGCCCACCAAAAAGACAGGTTCCATTTAAAATAACATGGGCGGTGCCCCGGAATAGCAAGAGGGTCCGGGTGACCCCCCACATTCCCATAGTTTTTTTATTCGATTTATCGGAAATCGAAGTTCGATTTGGACCAGTATCAGTATAAAGAAGTAAAACAAAGTTCGACCCTGTAAAAAATGGATCCGTTCGTGAGGTACATCATCGGAAGCATTGAACGAACGATGCATTTTTTTGCAAACTGGAAGTCAATACCTTTTTTTGCGGTCGAGACATCACATGCCAAAATGTAAGGTAGGCCCTAACCGGAAAATAAACTTTCATTTGCGGGCAGATGTGATTTGAACTGACTTGATGTGACACTGATAAAATGATATGTCATTCTATGAGACTTAAATTGTTGTGGCGTTAGTATACCGGTGCAAATAGTGTCTAGTGCAGTAGCGCGGGCCGTTTGAAATTGAAGTGGTTTCCTGAGTTAATGAGTGGATTTTGAACGCTTATAATGTGAGCATCGCTATTTTCGCCGAATTTTACATGAGAATCAAGGTTCTATATTGTTGTAGCAAAAGTATGCAGCAGAACCATTCGACGAATTATTTATCAATTAATCGATTCGCTTTGTCGCTCTGAGCACAAAGTTCCCACGCAGCATCAACTAAGTTTCCCACGAGCCGTTTTCCTACGCAAATCGTTTGAATGTTTTGATTGGAGCAGTGTTGCCACATTGGAGATTAAAAAGCGTGTGTTTTACATTGATTCTATGGAGAAATAATGGCAGAAAGCCGAACAGTTGGCAATACGGGAGTTGAGGTGTGGCAGAGAGAAAGAAGTTATAGAGCAAAGCGTGTCTGATTTTCGGAAATCAACTCCTCCACTCTCTCCCCCACCCAGAGCTGCCGATTTGTGTAGATTTAATGACATTTGAAATTCACCGAAGATTCCACCGGTTGAGAAAAGATTACAGAGTTTAGTTCGGTGAATGACTGTAATGCGCGAAAATGCTAGCGTCTTTTATCTTTTCTGAACCGGTGTATTTTAATTAATAAACGGCGTTTCCACCGATTGAGGAAAGATTACAGATCAGAGGGTCGATCATTTACTTCATCGTTAAACCGATCGATAAGACTGTCTATGAGTGATGCTATTGGTCGAAAATTGTAAAACTTGGCTGTTGCTATGGTAACCATCGTTATAGTGTCCGTTTTTTAAAGGTTACTCATGAATAGCCTTTATAAGACGAGACTCTTAACGATGTTTACCATAGCAACAGCCAAGTTTTACAATTTTCGACCAATAGCATCACTCGTAGACAGTTTTATCGATCGGTTTAACGATGAAGTAAATGATCGGCCCTCAGAGTATTTCCGTGCATTACAAGTCAAACTCTGAACTAAATTCTATAATCTTTTCTCAACCGGTGAAATCTTCGATGAATTTCAAAATATCGTTAAACCTACGCAAATCGGCAGCTCTGCCCCCACCGCAACGGATTCCCGCCCCTCTCTCAGAGAAATCCTCAAAGCGCAGCCAAGTTCCCAAAAACATGAGACGCTTTGCTCTCACTTCTTACCTTCTTCCACCGTTTAACTTTCCAACACGATTAGCGCAGGAAAACGCTTCTCAGAAAATCGTTGGTGCCACAGGAATCATATTGCTTGGATCAAGGAAGTGCGAATTAATTCATGCCGAGTTCATTGAAAGTCTATCAGCTCAATAGGTATGTTAGAAGTATTTTTTTAAGATTTTTACTTTCTCACTCTAATCGAAGTTAGAAATTGAGAAAGTATTGCGATTGCGCAGATGTCTGTCTGTCTGTCTCCTGGCATAACTCTTGAACCAATGGTCCATTTACATCCAAATTTTGCTGAGAAGGTGCTTCTAACATTCCTTCATTCGAAATTTAAATTTAAAGCAAGCTGTGGTGGACAATAATATACAAGCAATATGGCAAAGAACGTACAATTTGAATTTCTCGTTCAAAAGTTTACAATTAATTGCATCAGTAATCTCGATGGTGGTCGCAAAAATAATACAAGCTTAAATACAACGATGCCGACAGTGAAAATAATCAATGGGGATATTTTAATAATCTTTGGAGGGAGGGGGAGAAGGACGGGTTTTTTTTTTTTTTTTAATCCGCTAGTTACATGAAATATAGGGCGTAACCTTAATGAATATTTGTCTTGCTCTCTCTGTTCCTATTTAAACAGATCTGTTGAAAAAGGATTGAGAAAGGGATATCCATTATTCCGGGACTTCAACAATTCCTATATGCCTTCGTACATGCTCAAATTGATTTGATCTGACAGCTGAACGGGGCTCTTGCGTACTTTTGCTGTGAGCAAATGAATAGTCCAATCTTATGTAAAAACCAGCAAAAATTACGAAAATCACACAAAGAAAGACCAAAATTTAGTAATAAACTCACATAACTGCTGTAGCGGCAAGATCGTAATGGCGATTCATCGCAGGTATCATGGGAGGTTCCTGTCTAATTTGTCACTTTCTCGAAGGAAACACAGAGATATGTCTCAATTTAGATAGGAATTTCCCAGGATGCATTCGCCATTAAACCCGATTCTATGAGAGTGAATTTTGTGATTTTTCAGGGTGTTTGTTGGCATTTTTACAGGTTTTTATGCAAGAATCAACTCTTCAATCCCTATAATCCCCTAAAGCAAAAGTTTGCAAGAGCCCCAGTATCTAAAAGTTTGATGATTCATTGGAACAAATTTTTGAAATTGTTTGTGAATAATGGCTGCACAGTAACAAATTTTTACGTCAAGATTTGTGACTAATTGACTATCGTAAAAAAAAAAGTTTGCCCATGCATTCACATTCCTCCCCTCTCTATTAGCGAATTTTCGCGACGAATATATTCGACAAAACCATTGCCAACCTATGCATGATAACAGTGGATGACACGAAACTTGATCGTGTTTTTTTTTTAACTTTTTCGGTGTTTTCGGGGCATAGATGGCATCAATTCGATTTCGAAGTCAAGCCTGGAGGTGAATTCGAGATCGAATTGATGCCATCGATGCCCCGAAAACACATCTAAAAACACAATCGAGTTTCCTCAAATATGTAGTTAGATTGGTATTGTTTATGATATTCGATCGCGAAAATTCCCTATATAAATCATTCGAAACACATCATTGTATTTTGACGCCTGAAGTTGAGCTGTAATGTTAATGTATGGTGATATACCTTTAATAGCTTCAGGCGAGCGCTTAACATTATTCCAGTATATACCAGAATAGGTTCACTGAAAATAATATGAATCATGCTGTATGTTGGATTATGCACGCTTCAGCTGGCAGCATATGGTGACGATTTTGTTAAGAGAATGTACTGTACGTGTGTTGTACGGGGAGACGGAGGGTAGGGTGAATTTATTCGAATTATTATTCAAACGTAAGGACCTCATCCACCCAAATGAGTGGTGGTTTTGGAAGGAAAGAAGGGAGGGGGTGGAGGGTGGGGGATGGAGTGCGGGAGGGGGTGCGGGGGAAGGAAAGGTATAGATGGCGAGGGCAGGAGCGGAAGTGGTGAACGTTCATCACTTTTCCTAACCTGGTGGAAAATGAATCTGAACCCCCCCCCCCCCCAACCAAACCCCCTCATCATCCTTCCTCACGGCTTTTTGAGCTTTAAGACTCTTCGCAACGTGATCTCTGGAGAGTGTTTTAGTGAAGAGAGTGGACAGTTTTAAGTTGATTTCCATGCGAAATATTCCAGATTTCAATCCGATGGGTAGCGTCACTCGTCGCTTTTTGGGAATGTCACGTTTTCGCAAAGAAATTATACAACGGCACTTTTTTTTCTTATTCTTCTTTTTTTTTCAGTGTGATGGAAATCTCTTTTGGCCAACACGTTATAGTATTTGGGTCGTTTGATTCCTTAAAATTAACCTCTAGTAAAAGAAAATGACAAAAATCAACCGAAATTATACATTTATGTGCGTTTAGGAAAGAAGGAACGCGCCATCACGGACAGATTACCAGACAGCTCGATATAAATATCTATACCGCCTTCAATTCGTTGGGTAGGCCAAACGAGATCCGCCAAGTACGAACAGTTAGCTATCCTATTTGAAACCATCCAAGGTCAGCTGTGCGTTTAGGAAAGAATGAACGCGCCATCACGGACACATTACTAGACAGCTCGATATAAATATCTATCTATACCGCCTTCAATTCGTTGGGTAGGCCAAACGAGATCCGCCGAGTACGAACACTTAGCTATCCTATTTGAAACCATCCAAGGTCAGCTGTGCGTTTAGGAAAGAATGAACGCGCCATCACGGACACATTACTAGACAGCTCGATATAAATATCTATCTATACCGCCTTCAATTCGTTGGGTAGGCCAAACGAGATCCGCCGAGTACGAACACTTAGCTATCCTATTTGAAACCATCCAAGGTCAGCTGTGCGTTTAGGAAAGAATGAACGCGCCATCACGGACAAATTACTAGACAGCTCGATATAAATATCTATCTATACCGCCTTCAATTCGTTGGGTAGGCCAAACGAGATCCGCCGAGTACGAACACTTAGCTATCCTATTTGAAACCATCCAAGGTCAGCTGTGCGTTTAGGAAAGAATGAACGCGCCATCACGGACACATTACTAGACAGCTCGATATAAATATCTATCTATACCGCCTTCAATTCGTTGGGTAGGCCAAACGAGATCCGCCGAGTACGAACACTTAGCTATCCTATTTGAAACCATCCAAGGTCAGCTGTGCGTTTAGGAAAGAATGAACGCGCCATCACGGACACATTACTAGACAGCTCGATATAAATATCTATCTATACCGCCTTCAATTCGTTGGGTAGGCCAAACGAGATCCGCCGAGTACGAACACTTAGCTATCCTATTTGAAACCATCCAAGGTCAGCTGTGCGTTTAGGAAAGAATGAACGCGCCATCACGGACACATTACTAGACAGCTCGATATAAATATCTATCTATACCGCCTTCAATTCGTTGGGTAGGCCAAACGAGATCCGCCGAGTACGAACACTTAGCTATCCTATTTGAAACCATCCAAGGTCAGCTGTGCGTTTAGGAAAGAATGAACGCGCCATCACGGACACATTACTAGACAGCTCGATATAAATATCTATCTATACCGCCTTCAATTCGTTGGGTAGGCCAAACGAGATCCGCCGAGTACGAACACTTAGCTATCCTATTTGAAACCCTCCAAGGTCAGCTGTGCGTTTAGGAAAGAATGAACGCGCCATCACGGACACATTACTAGACAGCTCGATATAAATATCTATCTATACCGCCTTCAATTCGTTGGGTAGGCCAAACGAGATCCGCCGAGTACGAACACTTAGCTATCCTATTTGAAACCATCCAAGGTCAGCTGTGCGTTTAGGAAAGAATGAACGCGCCATCACGGACACATTACTAGACAGCTCGATATAAATATCTATCTATACCGCCTTCAATTCGTTGGGTAGGCCAAACGAGATCCGCCGAGTACGAACACTTAGCTATCCTATTTGAAACCATCCAAGGTCAGCTGTGCGTTTAGGAAAGAATGAACGCGCCATCACGGACACATTACTAGACAGCTCGATATAAATATCTATCTATACCGCCTTCAATTCGTTGGGTAGGCCAAACGAGATCCGCCGAGTACGAACACTTAGCTATCCTATTTGAAACCATCCAAGGTCAGCTGTGCGTTTAGGAAAGAATGAACGCGCCATCACGGACACATTACTAGACAGCTCGATATAAATATCTATCTATACCGCCTTCAATTCGTTGGGTAGGCCAAACGAGATCCGCCGAGTACGAACACTTAGCTATCCTATTTGAAACCATCCAAGGTCAGCTGTGCGTTTAGGAAAGAATGAACGCGCCATCACGGACACATTACTAGACAGCTCGATATAAATATCTATCTATACCGCCTTCAATTCGTTGGGTAGGCCAAACGAGATCCGCCAAGTACGAACAGTTAGCTATCCTATTTGAAACCATCCAAGGTCAGCTGTGCGTTTAGGAAAGAATGAACGCGCCATCACGGACACATTACTAGACAGCTCGATATAAATATCTATCTATACCGCCTTCAATTCGTTGGGTAGGCCAAACGAGATCCGCCGAGTACGAACACTTAGCTATCCTATTTGAAACCATCCAAGGTCAGCTGTGCGTTTAGGAAAGAATGAACGCGCCATCACGGACACATTACTAGACAGCTCGATATAAATATCTATCTATACCGCCTTCAATTCGTTGGGTAGGCCAAACGAGATCCGCCGAGTACGAACACTTAGCTATCCTATTTGAAACCATCCAAGGTCAGCTGTGCGTTTAGGAAAGAATGAACGCGCCATCACGGACACATTACTAGACAGCTCGATATAAATATCTATCTATACCGCCTTCAATTCGTTGGGTAGGCCAAACGAGATCCGCCGAGTACGAACACTTAGCTATCCTATTTGAAACCATCCAAGGTCAGCTGTGCGTTTAGGAAAGAATGAACGCGCCATCACGGACACATTACTAGACAGCTCGATATAAATATCTATCTATACCGCCTTCAATTCGTTGGGTAGGCCAAACGAGATCCGCCGAGTACGAACACTTAGCTATCCTATTTGAAACCATCCAAGGTCAGCTGTGCGTTTAGGAAAGAATGAACGCGCCATCACGGACACATTACTAGACAGCTCGATATAAATATCTATCTATACCGCCTTCAATTCGTTGGGTAGGCCAAACGAGATCCGCCGAGTACGAACACTTAGCTATCCTATTTGAAACCATCCAAGGTCAGCTGTGCGTTTAGGAAAGAATGAACGCGCCATCACGGACACATTACTAGACAGCTCGATATAAATATCTATCTATACCGCCTTCAATTCGTTGGGTAGGCCAAACGAGATCCGCCGAGTACGAACACTTAGCTATCCTATTTGAAACCATCCAAGGTCAGCTGTGCGTTTAGGAAAGAATGAACGCGCCATCACGGACACATTACTAGACAGCTCGATATAAATATCTATCTATACCGCCTTCAATTCGTTGGGTAGGCCAAACGAGATCCGCCGAGTACGAACACTTAGCTATCCTATTTGAAACCATCCAAGGTCAGCTGTGCGTTTAGGAAAGAATGAACGCGCCATCACGGACACATTACTAGACAGCTCGATATAAATATCTATCTATACCGCCTTCAATTCGTTGGGTAGGCCAAACGAGATCCGCCGAGTACGAACACTTAGCTATCCTATTTGAAACCATCCAAGGTCAGCTGTGCGTTTAGGAAAGAATGAACGCGCCATCACGGACACATTACTAGACAGCTCGATATAAATATCTATCTATACCGCCTTCAATTCGTTGGGTAGGCCAAACGAGATCCGCCGAGTACGAACACTTAGCTATCCTATTTGAAACCATCCAAGGTCAGCTGTGCGTTTAGGAAAGAATGAACGCGCCATCACGGACACATTACTAGACAGCTCGATATAAATATCTATCTATACCGCCTTCAATTCGTTGGGTAGGCCAAACGAGATCCGCCGAGTACGAACACTTAGCTATCCTATTTGAAACCATCCAAGGTCAGCTGTGCGTTTAGGAAAGAATGAACGCGCCATCACGGACACATTACTAGACAGCTCGATATAAATATCTATCTATACCGCCTTCAATTCGTTGGGTAGGCCAAACGAGATCCGCCGAGTACGAACACTTAGCTATCCTATTTGAAACCATCCAAGGTCAGCTGTGCGTTTAGGAAAGAATGAACGCGCCATCACGGACACATTACTAGACAGCTCGATATAAATATCTATCTATACCGCCTTCAATTCGTTGGGTAGGCCAAACGAGATCCGCCGAGTACGAACACTTAGCTATCCTATTTGAAACCATCCAAGGTCAGCTGTACGTTTACGAAAGAAAGAATGAACACGCCGCGCGCCGTCACGGACAGTCGGACGCATTACGAGACGAGACGAGTTTCATCCATGATTTAAATTATATAAAAAGTTAATGGGGCTCTTGCAAACTTTTGCTATAGGGGATTGAAGAGTTGATTCATGCATAAAAACCTGTAAAAATGACGATGCGTACACTGAATTCACGAAATTCACTCTCAGAATCGGGCATAATGGCAGTTCAACGCTGAAAAATGCTGAATGGGGCTCTTGCAAACTTTTGCTATAAGCAAAGAAATAGTCAAATCTTGTGTAAAGACCAGCAAAAATCATGAAAATCACCTGAGAAAGTCTAAAATTCAGTAATAAACTCACATAACTGCTATAACTGCAAGATGTTAATGGCTGTTTGACGCAGGTATCGTGGGAGATTCCTATCAAATTTGAGACGTATCTCTGTGTTACGTAGATAAAGTGACATAATAGACAGGAATCTCCCATGATACCTGCGTCGAACCGCCATTACCATCTTGCAGTTATAGCAGTTATGTGAGTTTATTACTGAAGTTTAGACTTTCTCAGGTGATTTTCATGATTTTTGCTGGTCTTTACACAAGATTTGACTATTTTTTGGCTTATAGCAAAAGTTTGCAAGAGCCTCATTCAGCATTTTTCCTCAATGTGGTGGAAATCCCTTGAGACCATTTCTCACGTGGGGCGTTTGTATTTGGGTCGTTATTCGCCTCCTTAAAATTAACCTCAAGTCAAATAAACTATAGGGTATACGCCACGAACACTTTCTCACATCAAACTTAATCTGGAGGGGGGCCCTCAGACTCCCTTATATTTTCTGAGTAACACCCCCCGACCCCCCTTTAATATTCTGTGGAGACCACCAGACCTCCCAGCCTTTAATGGGTTAATATTACAGCAGGCTGGTTTCAGAATGTTTTTGTAAATTTTAATCCAAATTCTAACTGCAACATTTGAAATATTCCAATTTTGCCCTATGTTTACCTACTCATTTCACCCATTTCCCCATTGATTTTAATGGAAACCTTTCATCCTCCAGCACTTGCTTCAAATTTAAAAAATCGAAAAAACAAAACAAAAAATCCCCCGGAGGAATGTTATGAGCAACTTTTCTGCAAAATTTGGATGTATATGGACCATTGGTTCAAACGTTATGTCGGGGTACAGACGGACAGACATTTCCGCCATTGCAATACTTTCTCAATTTCTAACTTCTTTAGAGTGAGAAAGTAAAAATATAAAAGTTCAAGCGAAATGGGTTTAGAATGAATAAGTACTTTTATTCTAGAGAGTCTATACCTTAAAACAAAAATCAATTTTGGCATTTTTGTAGGAAAATTCCAAGCAAAGAAACTGAGACTCGAGACTTGAACGATGGATTTTATTTACTGGAAGCCAATCACATAAGTCAGCAGTCAGATCAAAATTACAGGGATAATGCGATCTAAAAATCTCTCCCCGCGCGATGTTAAAGGACATTTGAATAAAGTGCTCTTATTTGTAAAAATTTCTTGGGGGCCATCTTAACTAGAGACTAATTTTTTTTTTTTTTTTTTTTTTTTCCCGGATAGATTTTCTTAGGACCCAAGAATTTCGAGGCAACCCAAGTTAATGGAGAAGTAATAACTTAAACTTTACTTTATTTGGATCGTGCTTTGTATGAACATGCATTTTTCTTTCTTACTCTTTACAAAGCAACTAAGAAAAGGATTGGTTGCTGGTAATCAGTGGCGTAGCGTGCAATTTGGCAACAATGTATTCTATCCATTTAAACTCATGTAAAATATCGAATTCAGGGGGTGCACTGTGCACAAGGAAAATTCGATATATGTAATGAGTTTAAATGGAGCAGTTGCATCGTTGCCAGATGGCACGCGACGCCACTGCTGGTAATGCTGGTCCTGCATAGTGATTGGAGATTAAACCAGAGGAATAGTGAGAAAAAAAAAGTGAATTTTCGCGATTGAACATCATTCACTGTCGTATGATATTAGATGGATTTTCATTTTCTTTTGATGATATTCGACTTGTTTGGGAGTGCCACCGATGACCGTTGACTTCCATTGATTGGAAATTTCGAATTCACCTCCGATCTCATCTTCTAACCTTTTTGACTCCTTCCACCTCAATTATTTCGGAAACGACGAACTTATCGACAGTGGCGTCGCGTGCAGTTTGGCAACAATGTATTCCATCCATTTAAACTCATGTAAAATATCGAATTCAGGGGGTGCACAGTGCACAAGGAAAATTCGATATATTTAATGAGTTTAAATGGAGCAGTTGCATTGTTGCCAGATGGCACGCGACGCCACTGCTTATCGAGTTAGGTTTATACTACAGACCATGTTTAGAATCAATTTTTATATAAGGCTTTAATTTTAGTATTGGAAACGATAAAATTTTTGTTAAAAATAACCGTGTCATTCAGAGCTGATTTAAAGGTTATGATTGCGTATATTACTGTCACAGAATTAATTTTCATCATGATTTCATTCAAAAGTTCATTCTCGACTCTCATATTGGCTAGATTTTTCACCGATCAGTGGCATCAGCTAGCAATCACCAATGGGGCAGTTACAA
>VMOF01000220.1:66800866-66842921 GCA_011764245.1 Trialeurodes vaporariorum
TAGTTGAAGTATATTTTTAATTCCATTTCAATCCTACACTTCATCGCAATGGGTCTGTTGCATACTTTTGCTACGGTGTTGTGAAGGGTTGATTCTGGCGTAAAATCACCTGAAAATCACATTGAGAGCATCAGAGAGTCTCAAAATCCACACATAAACCCAAAAATTAAAATTTAAGGAAAGCTTAAGATGGCGATTGAAAGGGCGGATCAACCCTGCATGCATCAGAGCTGCCGTTTTGCGTATAATCAATGCTATCTTTTTATTCATCGACGATTCCACCGGTTGAGAAAAGATTACACAGTTCAGTTCAGTGCATGACTGTATCAAACTAAAATACTCGCATCTGTAATATCTTTTCTCAACCGGTGGAGTCGTCGATGACTTTAAAAAACTTGCGGTTATTTTAATTAATCAACACTAACAAGGGGACCTTACGGTGACTCCGCCTCCGATTTTGATCAAATTTTCAGGGATGGTAGTTCATGACAAAACATTAGACCCATATTTTTCACTTTTTGTGAATAGGCCTTAGTTTCGTCGCAAAAAATTTTCAAAGATTCGAAAAAATTACGACGAAATCGTCGCCGAGACAGCGCGCAGCGTTAAGTTGGGCAATTTCGGCTGCGATGATTAACTGCCGCGGTGGCGCGGTCGGTAGCGTCTCTGACCATCATACTGGTGGTCGCCGGTTCGAATTCCGTGACTACTGCTAATTTTTAACTTTTTTAAGCACACTTATATTAAAGAAAACGACACCACCACCACTAACAACAACAACAACCAGATTGACGCCGAAAATCTCAAATAATAATAATAGAACGCATGTTTGATATTTTATGAATGAAAATACAAACTCACCAAAGTAATGTAGTTTAAAGCATTCATTCTATAGAATATTCGCCGTCCAATGAAAAGCATACATTCAACCATTCATTGAAAACCACAGCTATCCCACCATCCAATGAAAGCCGTTTCACCCATTTCAGGCCACTGTTTCGTGCAAACTTCGGTTTTTTTTTTTTTTAATAACACAAATTAAATCCAAAAAATAAATTAACGAAGAAATTACTTTAAGAATTTTGTTTATGTTATTAAAAAAAAAAAAAAAAAAAAAAAAAAAAAAAAAAAAAAAAAAAAAAAACCGAAGTTTGCACGAAACAGTGGCCTGAAATGGGTGAAACGGCTTTCATTGGATGGTGGGATAGCTGTGGTTTTCAATGAATGGTTGAATGTATGCTTTTCATTGGACGGCGAATATTCTATAGAATGAATGCTTTAAACTACATTACTTTGGTGAGTTTGTATTTTCATTCATAAAATATCAAACATGCGTTCTATTATTATTATTTGAGATTTTCGGCGTCAATCTGGTTGTTGTTGTTGTTAGTGGTGGTGGTGTCGTTTTCTTTAATATAAGTGTGCTTAAAAAAGTTAAAAATTAGCAGTAGTCACGGAATTCGAACCGGCGACCACCAGTATGATGGTCAGAGACGCTACCGACCGCGCCACCGCGGCAGTTAATCATCGCAGCCGAAATTGCCCAACTTAACGCTGCGCGCTGTCTCGGCGACGATTTCGTCGTAATTTTTTCGAATCTTTGAAAATTTTTTGCGACGAAACTAAGGCCTATTCACAAAAAGTGAAAAATATGGGTCTAATGTTTTGTCATGAACTACCATCCCTGAAAATTTGATCAAAATCGGAGGCGGAGTCACCGTAAGGTCCCCTTGTAAGAAAAGATTACAGATCAGAGTATTTTCGTGCATTACAGTCATACACTAAACTGAACTGTGTAATCTTTTCTCAACCGGTGGAATCATCGGTGAATTGAAAAATATGATTGATTATACGCAAAACGGCAGCCCTGGCATGCACGCACCACGGCATTCGACGAAGTGAAGGAAAAAGTGAGTCGTTTGTTTGGGGGTCGGATCCCAATTTTTGAGGCCGCTCAAATACGGCCTTAAATGGGATCCTTTTAATGTCGATACATGTCACAGGCAAATCGAAATCCTAGGCAAATCGCAATCCCGTTGCAATTTGCCTAGGCAAAGAGCAAACCGCTTATTTAGTAACAGAAAAAATTCAGATGAAGCATATAATGGTGACTTAAAAAATAATTGTATCGAGATTTATTTTAGCTCATTTGGAAGCTAATAAGCTGACGAAAATGGCGATTTCATCAGATTTGGTTTCTTTTGATTAGTTCTTGACCTGCGGTGTTTTAAATGGAGTGTTTTTTTGTATTCAATCGCTTTAAAAGTCCATAAAAAGAGAACCAGTCGAGAAAAACTTATATGTGGATATCAGTACAATGGGTCTGTTGCAAACTTTTGCTACAACGATTAAGAGTGTTTTATCTAATGTTAAATCGCCTGAAAAGTCCATTGGTGGCATCAGAAAGTCATAAAATGCAATAATAAACTCACAAGAGGCGTTTAATGAAATCCAAGATGGCGGAGATATATCGAGCAATCTGTATGCATGCACCACGAACATTCAAGGATAGCCAACCTCACAATATCTATCACAATCAATCACAACGTAAACAAACACATAACCTCTACCTCCAGTGAGGTTGCCGAAGTTGGCCATCCTTGGATGATCACGGTGCATACATTCAGATTCCTCGATATTTTGCCGCCATCTTGGATTACAATAAACTCCTCTTGTGAGTTTATTATTGTATTTCATGACTTTATGATGCCAATAATGGATTTTCAGGCGATTTTACATTGGAATAAACACTTTTTATCGCTGTAGCAAAAGTTTGAAACAGACCCATTGTTATAGCTTATTAGCTTTAGAATGGGCTAAATTAAATCTGGATATAATTCTTTTGTACGTCACCATTGCTCTTGAGCTCAATTTCTTCTAATGCGGTAAATAACAGTGGCGGCTCGTGCGATATGGCAACCATGCAATTCTCCATTTAAAGTTAGGTAAAAGAATCGATTCTTGAGGAGGCTGGCAGCCTCCGGAAGAATCGATTATTTTTCATTGATTAAATGGGAGGAGAACACTGTTGCCAAATTTCACGAGCCGCCACTGGTAAATAAGCGGCTTGCAGGCTTGCTCTTTGCCTAGGCCAATCGCAAGCCGATTGAGATTTGTCTATGCAACATATTTATACAGTGCAGTAGTATATTTTGAGATTGGATATTTTATCTCTCGTGATACCGAGGTATAGATTGATTCGGAATGGGCTCGATACAAAAACGGTCAATATAGAGGCTGATAGGAAGGGATCGAATCGCTACACGGACTTTACGTCCACTTTTTTGACGTCCACAGGCTTTACGTCCACTGTTTTCATGTCCACCACTGTAATGTCCACCGCTATAGACGTCCACAGAAGTGACGTCCACTAACATATGTCCACTTATGTTACATCCACCGAGCTTTATTGCTCCACAATTCAATAACAGCATAAAATGGGAAATATTCGATAAAAAGGTGCGAAAATAGATTTATTTCTGTGACAGTAACAGGAAAACTTGGTACTTTATCATTCTTGTCCTTGAGCGGCGCATAGTTAAAAAACAGTTGTACGTAGTTAAAAAAGCAAGTTCTGGGTTATAATGCTACTACAGGTTATTTGGAGTTAAGAGAAAATGCCCCAGAATTCGATAAACATCTCTGAAATGTCTCAATACATCGGTAAATAAGTAAACTTACTGTGAAAGAAGAAAATCTCTCTTATAGAAGAAAAAAAACAAGTGGTCACTGTGGAATTTAATGTCCACAATTAATACGATGATGGACGTTTTTTTTTGGACGTTTAGTTGGGTGGACGGACATTTGGGACGTAAAAGCATGACAAAACTAGTGGACGAAAAAGTCGGACCATCGAATCAACAATTAAAAACGTGGGTCAGACTACGACATTTATCAGCTGTGTTTCAAGTGAAAAGTCGATAACGCTGTATTTCATCCATTGGATCCCGTGTAAAATTATCATATCGAGATAGCGCACTGTGAATTCCGATAGTTCGATTATTTACGGTTTAAAGGACATTTGAACGCGACCGACGCGACGCACTTTCATCAGTCGGTCGTTGCGCACAGTCGCGTGTGTCGTCGGGCCCATTCTCGAATGTCTGTTGCACATTCAGCTAGAGCGTTAAAAGCATCTATCATAAGTAAAGAGCCATGAAAATGACAATGGCAGCATCAGAAAACACCAAATTCATAATAACTCACAGATTGCAAGAAACACTGACCTATTACCTGTATCTTTCCACCACGTGCGCTATATCGAGGAATAAATTAAAATAAACAGCTGATCAAACAGAATAAATAAATAACGTACCTAAGACAGTGCACGTGTAAAACAAAACGAGCAATTATACCATACTCTATCCTTGTCTTTCACATGTAAAATCCCATAAGAAACTAAATAGCCTAAAAACGTAAAAACAAGGAAATTTAGGATGGAGCTATGACTAAAAACTCCCCACGATTTATGATTTTTGAACCAAAAAAACATTTCTCATATAAAAACACTGCCAAAAAACCCGAAAAAACATCACTTTAACTCGCTTACAACGCAAACAAAAATGACTCAAGTAAAAGTTGCGTAACAAAACGGTAACATAATTTTCCCAAAAACGCTCATACAAACACTCCTAAAAACAAACGTCAAAAACACATTTCAGACTCAAACCGGCCCATAGCGCAAAAAACAATCGGATTTACACCATCTCGAACTCATCCAAGAAATCAACCCAACAAAGTTGAGAAATTTCAAGAACAAACAAAATTACGAACGGATCGTGGTACAAATAAACTGGCTGAAACATACAATAATATATTATATATATATATATAATATATTATACAATTTTCACGAGTGGTATTTCTCTCAGGCATAAACGTGCTCATTTGAAATTCCCGAAAAATCAACATCGCACCCTCCGCAATAAGTAGATTCAGGAATCTACTTAAAAGAAGTTCTGGGTTATAATGCTACTTACTCAGGGTTATTTGGAGTTAAGAGAAAATGCCCCAGGAATTCGAATAAACATCTCTGAAATGTCTCAATACATTCCGGGGTAAACTAAGTAAACTTACTGTGAAAGAAAGAAGAAAAATCATCTCTTATAAGAAAGAAGAAAAAACAAGTGGTCCAACTGTGGACATTTAATGTCCACAATTAATACGATGATGGACGTTTGTTTTTGTGGACGTTTAGTTGGGTGG
The DNA here is from genome assembly GCA_011764245.1 of Trialeurodes vaporariorum. Lineage (NCBI taxonomy): Eukaryota > Metazoa > Arthropoda > Insecta > Hemiptera > Aleyrodidae > Trialeurodes > Trialeurodes vaporariorum. The sequence goes on from VMOF01000220.1 coordinate 66,806,072, forward strand.
ACGGACAATTTTGTGGACGTAAAGAAGCAGTGGACATAAAACTAGTGGACGAAAAGTCCTGGAACCATCGAATCAACACATTTAAAACGTGGGTCAGACTAAACGACAAATTTATCAGCTGTGGTTTCAAGTGAAAAGTCGATAACGCTGTATTTCATCCATTGGATCCCGTGTAAAATTATCATATCGAGATAGCGCACTGTGAACTTCCGATAGTTCGATCTATTTTACGGGTTTAAATGGACAATTTGAACGCGACCGACGCGACGCCACTGTTCATCAGTCGGTCGTTGCCGCACAGTCGCGTCGTGTCGATCGGGCCCATTCCTCGAATGGGTCTGTTGCACACTTCAGCTAGAGCGTTATAAAGCATCTATTCATAAGTAAAGAGCCATGAAAATGACAATGGCAGCATCAGAAAACACCAAAATTCATTAATAAACTCACAGATTGCAAGAAACACTAGACACTATTCACCCCTGTATCTTTCCACCACGTGCGCTATATTTCGAGAAATTAGCGCGGCACATTCAAATAAACACAGCCGACTGTCATCACAGCTGACTTCATAAACAAATAAACACTAAACAGTAAACACTGACGGCGTTTGTTGGAATTCTTACGTTCCAATATCCTCAATTCCTCTCAAAAGGTTGTGAAAGGTATGGAGATTGCTATTTATGTTGAAAAATTATCAAAATGAAACAATAACACAGGAATTTCAAGGATGAATCCAGCTTCAATCGCATCATCCTTGGAACTCCTGTGTGTTATTGTTTCATTTTGATAATTTTTCAACATGAATAGCAATCTCCGTACCTTTCACAATCTTTTGAGAGGAATTAAGGCTGTTGAAACGTAAAAATCCAAACAGATGGCCGTCAGTGTTTACTGTTTATTTGTTTACGAAGTCAGCTTTGATGACAGTCGGCCGTGTTTATTTGAATGTGCCGCGCTAATTTCGCGAAATATCGTGCACGTGGTGGAAAGATACAGGGGTGAATAGTGTCTAGTGTTTTTTGCAATTTGTGAGTTTATTAATGAATTTTGGTAATTTCTGATGCTGCCATTGTCATTTTTACGGCTTTATACATAAGAATAGATATTTTAAAACGCTCTCGCCGAAGTGTGCAACAGACCCATTGGCCGTTATCGACTTTCCGTTCCCGCGCACGATTCGTCGTGTCATTTCATTCGAACGTATTTGCCAAAAACATCAATTCAATTATATACTTTTGTGTAATCTTTTCTATACGCTGCGTGCGATTCACGTCGCCCGTTGAATTTAGAGACGTACCATTATTCATACGCATCGGATACAACGCGATGACTTTCGATGCCCACAATTAAGTGCAGCAATTAGTCAAAGGTGAGGGGACGAGGGGGACGGTCAGAGTGGATAAATACGGCCCGTTGGAGGTCGGAATAATAATTAGTGGTCAGCAGCATTTCCTCTACCGCTGCCACCGCCCGTCTGCTCCCCCCCCCCCCCCCCCGCTCAACCTCATTTACCATCTTTCTCTCTCCCTCTCTCTCTCTCCCCCACCCCCCCCCCCCCCCCCTCTCTCTCTCTCTCTCTCTCTCTCTCCCTCTCTCTGTAGTAAATAGGGAAGATTAGACGCGTCCTCAGCAAAGCGCTAGCGGGGAAAACGCACACGAATCCGAAGGAGCCACCACCCGTCCCGCCACACCATGGTCTAAGGTAGAAAAAAAGGGCCAAAAAACAATGAAAATAAACTGTAGGGAATACCCTACGAACACTTTCTCACAACTAACTTAATCTGGGGGTACCCCCAGACCCCCACATATTTTTTGGGGGGAAACCCCTAGACCCTCCTTTATTACTCTGGGAGTGATCTCCAGACCCCCCTTTAATATGATGAGGTAGAACCTCAGACCCCCCCCCAATAATATTCTGTGGGAGATCTCCAGATTCCCCTATAATATTTTAGGGGTGACCCTCAGGCCCCTGTTCTCAAGGGTTTATTTTTACAGTAGGCTGGTTGCAGAACTTTTTATTTGCAAATGCTTATTATAATTCAAACTGTAGCTATATTTGAAATATTCCAATTTTTCCCCTTTTTCGCCCAGCATTTTTACCCATTGGTTTTAATGGAACATTTTTATCCTCCATAGTTTACTTAAACTTAATTTAAAATTTCGAAAAAAAAAAAAAAAAAAAAAAAAAAAAAAAAAAAAAAACAAGTTGGAACTTGCAAAAACTGGGAAAAGTGTTAGCAAAGAGAGCATGAGTGTCGGCCGTAAATCATTGTAAGTGTGGGGTTCCATATTGATAGTACAAAACTGCGACAAAATTTAATCGCAACGCGCATTTGTGTTTGTATAAAAGTGATCGCTGTAAAAATAACTTGATAGGTCAAAGTGGGAATGAAAATTTTTCTTATAGGTGTTTAAACAGTTGTTCACGAGGCGAGTTTAAAACTGTGGTTTTGAAAATCGATTTCGATAGTGATAGTTCCTTTAAAAACGGATGACGCAATCCCAAACCTAGCAAGCCGCAAAGTCTAGTTTAGTTTTTTGGGACTTTTTTAGATTTCTCTCGCCTGAACCAAAGTCATCGGGAAAGGGAAAATTCTTAATACCAATCCTAGCAAGCCGGAAAGTCTAGTCAGTTTTTTGGGACTTCTATAAAATTTTTCCCGCTTGAACCAAAGTCATCACGATGGAAATTTTCGCTTTAGGGTTTCAGCTCTTTTTGTCTCAGATTAAAAAATGAATGTTAATATTGATAAAATGTCATCCAACACTCATAAAGGGCCCCTTTAAGGAACGTAATATGAACTTGAAAAAGCTCATTCGTTTTTTAAAGGGGAGCTTAAACGGTCCATGAGAGACGAAATTCGCGGATACAGAGTATCCACAGCTTATTTCAATGTTCGATCTGACAAGACCGTGCGCCTTTAAAAAATCGATATCTCGATATGAATCGAGTATTGAAATTGGGTTTTGCACCGATCGAAAGCGTTTGCTTGTGACTGACAACCTCGAAATTTCAGATCCATCCGAGTTTATTTAATGCCCTTACAGGACCTCTCGCGGCCGCACTTAGACATTTCTTGTCAGAGTTACGCTGAAACGGGGAGTATTTCCCCCCCCTAAGATGATATTTTTTGGCTCGAAACTGCATTGGGCCCTCTCGGGACATCATTGGGACCCAAAAAAAGGGGAAACCCGATATAATACGGCACACGACTGGTTCGTGAGAGACGAAATTCGCCTTTTTCCAGCCTCCAGCGCCCCTCTAAGGTCGATCTCAAACCGCGCGCCTTTGAAAAATCGATATCTCGAGAACGAATCGATGGATTGCGCACTGGGGTTTTGGATTGGGCGGTAGCTTCAGCTTTTAGATAATTCTTGAAAAAATTCAGATCCATCCAATTTTTAAAGGGTCTTATGGGACCCCCCGCGGCCCGTGAGACATTGTACGTGAGACTTAGCTGGATTTGGGGGCCACCCCCCCCCCCCCCCCCCCCCCTATAGACTTTATCGGTCCGACATTTGTCGGGGCCCTTAAGAATTTCATGTGAACTAAAAAAACTCACATATGACTTCTCACGGCGCATGCTAGGTCCATGAGAGTCGAAATTCGCGGATTTTAGAGAATCTTAGATTTCTGACCCTATACCGCGCGCCTTTAAAAAACGATATCTCGAGAGTAAATCGATGTATCGCAATCCGGTTTGGACCGATAAAAAGGGAAAGCTTACCGGTACTCGCCGTTAAAATTTTTGGATCCATCTGATTTCATTTTGAGACCTTACTTGAGTTACTTGGACCCCAGTTGGAATTTTTTTTTCGGAGTTACGCTGGAAAGGGGGGTCGCTCCCTCTCTTGGAAAACTGTGGAGGGGGCCCTTGCTGGGGCATACATTCTTTTTTTCACTTTTTTTTTTTTTTTTTTTTTTTTTTTTTTTTTTTTTTTATTTTATTTTTGTGTCTATCAAAATCGGGGGGAGGGGGAGAGACCTGCAAGTCAACCGGCAATTTATTTTTGATAGTGGCTGCGGGTCGAGGGTGCGGATTGCGGACTTTTAACTTTTTGTGGGGTTTACAGGGGGGCCGTGTCTAAACTTATGAGAAAAGAAGGAAACCACAGACCGTAAGAACGTTCAATTTCGGGTTTCAGAGACCATGGACAAAGACATGGGCACCCGCAAAACAATTCCCCGGGGGGGAACTTTTGAATGTAAATGGAAGGTCTAGGGGACTTCATTAGAGACGGGCAAGTCTAGAGCCCCCCCCCCCCCCCACTTCCGCCCAAAATAGAAAAAATAAATTACCCTTTCCCAAATGGTAAAATTGTAAGTGATTGTAGCATGTAGTTGTATCAAAAGTAATTCTTTTTTTGAAGTGTTTGATATTATAAATAAAGTGACAGCATCAGATGATAAAAATATAAAAAGCTAAGTACACTTTCCCTTCTTTTTTTTCATTGTCCTGATGAATTCTAAGATTTAAACCCTTTTTAAAATTTAACAAAACCAAACTCTTGCCTATACATTTCTAATCATGAAATTTATCGACCAGAGGATTCTGAATTTTCAAGGAAGTTCGCAAAATTCTCGTTGCCAACGGTAGTTGCCAATGTAGACACGTTCATACTAGTAGTTTTTAAAACTTCTTTCGGCGAGGGAGATGACGGGGGGAAGGATGATGTCGTCTGAATCAGGAGGGGGTGGGGAAAAAATCAGGGGGAGGCTAGATCTGGGGGGGAGAGGAATCCTGAAACGGGGGGCGAGCTTATAGTAGAAAGGGGGCGGTTGGGCACCACGTTTGGGGGGGCTACTTCCCGCCCTCCCCCCCCCTAAATTACGCCCCCATTAAAATTGTAAAGAAAACTAAGAATAAAGTTTTTTAACTCTTACCCCTTTTCGTTATTATTTGATCTTCGAATGTTCCGATTTTTTTTTATTGTAAATTTTTGATTTTTCTGAATTGGGGGGGGGGGGGGGGCCCGCGCCGCCCCTCGGGGAGCGCCCATTGACAGATAAGGGAGAAAGGAAAGTGTGGGAAAGCGCACGGGAATCCGGCGTAGGTGCCGCAAAAATTACTCCCAAATGGCGGATCCAGAAAATTCTTTTGGGGGGGGGGCTTCACGCCTATGAATTTTCAAATTTGCAGAGAGGAATTTATGGGTTTTTTTCTGTTGAAAAAAGGCAAAGGCTACCGTGAGTTGGGGGGGGGCGTGCCTTTCCCGAATCCGCCGCTGATTCCCATGTAACACTGGCCACGATGACCATGTCGCATAAAACCAGGAGAAGACCCGTGGCGGGCGTGGCATCCGTGATGGCTGTAAAATTTGGGATGAAGTAGATGGACACACACATTCATGCAATCTGCACAACGCGGCAAGCAACTGTTGTAGGCGTAGGGCAGTAGTTCGTGGGGAGGGCAAAGGGGACGGGAGGTCGTCGCAAAACCATGGACGAAGATATAACTAAAGGGCTGCCGACTGTTGTTAGTCCTGTTTTGCTCTCGACCCCAGCGCTCCAAGCAGCGGTCAGCTGAAATACTCTTTCAAGTGAGCGATCCTGGCGATGTGTCCATGCTCACATGCTGTGCTACTGCTAAAACCCTTGTTGGAGTTGGTCTGTTATGGCATGGCTGTCAACTGTTGTCGGCGACCCAAGAGGATCAGATAACTCAGTATCTCAATGGAAATCGAAAGCAAGGGAAATTCAGAATCAACTTTGGACAAGGTAACAGAAATCATCAGCAAATTAAAAAAGTCGCCTGATCCTACTAATAAAAAAAAATGTCTATGTACTCTTTCTTATTTGATTCCGTTTTGAGGTTAACTGTGATGTATAGTATTTCAGTCCTTGATTAAACATTTTCGACAATTCAGGAATCTTTTAAGAAATACTCCAGACGTTTCTTTTTAGCGGATTTTGCTTCCTTTTAATTCGCTGATCATTTGTTCCCCTTTGTTCAATCGTGATTCAAATTACCTACACGGTTTCATTTGCGGGAAGGCATGGGAGAAAGGGAGCCGGAGCGGCCACCGCTGCAGCGGTTCGCTTTTTGTTGACCCTTATTGCTGCTTGGAGCGCTGCGGCGCGCTCGAAAACCCCTAACAGGTTTTAACACGGGCGGAGATAGGGAGTCGGCAGTCTTTAGTTTATCTTCATCCATGGCTCAGAATGGCTTAAAAATTTTTTTTAGGATTTGATCTAGAACGCAACGTTCTTACATTTTTGAAAAGTTAACTCTAGCTCTCGCAATTAACGATTAAAGGCGGAAAAAGCAGGTTTCTGGACCGCGGAACAGTGACGTTATCTAGCGGATGAGAATCTTACTACAGGTCGCTGAGGATTCCCTAAAACGCAACGCCGATCGCGTTCCCCAAACGAACTCTTTTAGCGGACCGAAACAAACAATAAAAGGATTGGAAAATTTTAAATCATCTAAAGCATTTTAAATCGCAGAAAACACGAAACATGGACACAATCCTCTGATATAAAACCCCAAAATCTCATACAGAAGATTTCGTTGAAGTCTGATCCAAAATTTGTAACGTAATTACATTCCCAAAAAAGCTTAAACCCCAATCTTTGGGCCAAAAAATCCCGCCACAAAGAAAAAGCGACAAATTTGGGGGGACCGGATTGGCGGAATCACAGGGTCAATCGGTCCTCGAGGACCCGTTCTCGATACTGAAACCAAGCGATCCCCCGAGCGGACCCCCGAACCATGCCCTTCCTATAAGAAAAGCATTTTTGACCTTGTAGAAACGATTTCAATAGAGCATGACACTCATGCTCTAAAAAAATCCCCTCTGAGGAATGTTAAAAACAAATTATCTGCATAATGGGGCTATTGCCACTTTTTCTATAAACGATTTAAATGAAATGGCATAAAAAACCCCAAAAAAACGATGGCGGCACTAAAAACTTCCAAAATCCACTCCTAAAATCAATAAACGCAGTTATTTGCGCGAGCGTAATGGTGGCCGAAGGCACTAACAATGGGGGATTCCCATCTAACAATTCTGAAACTCCATCAAGAAGTGACCAATAAAAGACTACTTTTATTTTACACCGGTGTCACTTGGTGTTGCGGCACCATTCATGGATGTGGATCATCACTCTGATGACTAATTACTCTGTGAATCATCCTTGTCAACATAGAAAGAGATGACGAAATGAAGATAGGAATCTCCCCTTGTTAGTGCCTTCGGCCACCATTACGCTCGCGCAAATAACTGCGTTTATTGAGTTTTGGAGGGATTTTTGGGAAATTTTTAAATGCCGCCATCGTTATTTTTTGAGGTTTTTACGCCATAATCGACTATTAAATCGCTTATAAAAAAGTGTGCAATAGCCCCCTTGGGATGTATAAGGACGATTGGGTTTGGTTCAAAAGTTATGCCCGGGGTACAGACAAACCAGTGGCGGCTCGTGAAATTTGGCAACCGTGTCCTCCTCCTATTTAACCAATGTAAAAAAATCGATTCTCCCGGGGGCTGCCAGTCTCCGCAAGAATCGATTATTTTACCTACGTTTAAATGGAAAACTTGCATGGTTGCAAATATCACGAGCCTCCACAGAGACAAACAGACATCTGCGCCATCGCAATACTTTCTCAATTGCTAACTTCGTTTAACGTGAGAAAGTAAAAAGTAATTCAAAATCATCGTTTTCAAACTTTTTAAACTTTGAATTAAAATTTTCAAGTGACATTTCCAGGTTTAAATCACTCGCTTAAAAATGTTCTTCGTGATTAAAAATTTGTCTTGAAAGTTTATGAATTTTAAACTCACGAGAAATTTGCCTTCTGATTTTTGGCCAATTTTTGACGATCTCTGACCTTTTTGCGGTGGTCGCCGCTCGGGCACCCCTCCCCCTCTCCAGGGGCTCCTGTCGTAATAATCAGAGCCCATAAAACTCTCTGCCTACTTGCATCCCCCCCCAATACACCGCCGTAATGTACCACTACCGAGATGAATCGTCCACCACTGTCGCGCGTCGCGTCGGCCCAAAGTTGATTGCAGTCAATTGCCGAAAGAAGGTTTTCTAAAACATGCGTTCCGCTCGTTCATACTAATTAGCTATGTACAATGAAAATTTAGAAATTTTCAGAAAAAGCGCACTTTTGTTTCACTCCCTCCTTCTGAATGTTCTCAATTATCATAATTGCACTGAACTGGTGGTCCCTCTATCATGGGTCCTATCATAAGTGGGAGGCAAAATTAAGCCCGTTTCCCAAATTTTAGTCAAATCATCTTTTTCACACACATACACACACAAAAAGAGGTTTAACTTTTTTTGATTTGCCCATGGAATATGACCTGAATGGGGGCTCTTGCAAGCTTTTGCTATAAGCAAATAAATTCCCAATTTTATGTGAGGTCCAGCGGAAATCACGAAAATCACACTAAGAAAGTCTAAAATTCAGTAAAAACTCACATAACTGCCGTAACGACAAGATCCTGATGGCGGGTTCAACGCAGGTATCATGAGAGATGCCTGTCTATTATGTCACTTTCCCTACGGAAACACAGCAGAGATATGTCTCAATTCAGATAGGAATCTCCCATGATACCTGCGTCTCTCCGCCATTAAGCCCGATTCTGAGAGTGAATTTCGTGATTTTTCAGTGTACTCATCGTCGTTTTTACAGGTTTTTATGCAAGAATCAACTCTTCAATCCCCTATGGCGAAAGTTTGCAAGAGCCCCATTGAGAGAAGAATTTGAATGTTATGAAATAAAAAAACAACAGATTTTGCCTAAGGATTTATTGATAGCTGTCCAGAAGTTGCACTTCATTTCGATTTAAACCCGTGAAAAAGATCGAATCATTTGGGTTACAGGCTAAGACGTATACCCTAGAAATCGACTTGTTTTGGAAATATGAATGGATAAACTGCAATGTATTCAGATTGCACGCTACATACGCCACTGAAGAAGGAGATGCAAATTAAAAAGTGTACTATGACTCTCAAAAAGAAGTGCCCTGGTCGAAATTCTTATTGTTAGATTTCTCCGTTGTTGTACCAATAGAAGTTTCGATTTTTCATGACGCACTCTGAAAGAGGCGCATTCGGATTAGTCTTCGGATCTCGGATAGTCAGTAGCGTCGCGTGAGCTGCGATGTATCTATTATCCTCCATTTAAACACATGAAAACAATCGATTTTCTGGAGGTTCACTGTGCACCCCCTTATAATCGATTGCTTTTGTGGATTCAAATGGACAAAGAATCGATAGATCGCAGTTTACGCGACGCTACTGGTTATAGTGTCTCATTAAGATAATGTGATGAGAGCGCCTACTTACTTCATTATTCTTGGTTAAACTTTATGTGCGAATGTACTAATGTCGGCATTAAAAAAATACGATACCTCGACCCCCCCCCCCCCCCCAAAAAAAAAACACCTTAAGCAATCATTTGTTTTGCTCATTTTCTAGAATGCTGACATTTTGATAATATGATCAAGATCAATGCAGTTTTAATTAAGTGGCACGTTTTTTCTTTTCAGACGTACTGTCAGCGCGATCAGAGAAGACACCATCATGTCCACTGCCAGCGTTCTGTCGAACTGAATGAATTATCGAAATTTGTCCTTTATTCATATTTGAAATAGTAATCACACCTTAATTAGATAGTTTATTTATATGATTACGGAATTTAATCATCCACCTTTTTTTTTTTTTTTTTTTTTTTTTTTTTTTTTTTTTTTTTTTTATCGATTAATTGTGAGCCGTCGAGTTTTCAACTTATTCGGCTAAAATGTTAGCGATTGAGAGCTTAGGTAAATAATAATCAAGAAGATTATCTCACCTATTTCTTTTGTTTGGATGAGCTCAATCAATTCAGAAAATTCACCAGATTTATAATAAGTTTGACTCAATTCCTTACCTTCTAATAGACAATCGAACGCTCACTTATTTACTTCTTTTTTTGGTTTTTAATTTGTATTCTTACATTGTCACATTTTACGCACAACTATGTGGAGTGATTGATTTTTTCCTTGATCACTTGTGGATAAAGTTTCCTTGTGCACCATTTCTTTTTCGATGTAGGTCCCTCTGCCCCTTTAGAACTTTTAATGTCCAACATTGAAGGCCGAAGAAGTTGAAATTATTTGAGTATAGCTACCTATTAATTTTGAGTACTTTGATGGTGGGAATAAGGTCCCTCCTAACAAAAAAATTTAGTTTTGAGAAAAACTTGTTTAGAGGTTTAATTTATTTCAAAGAGCATATTACATTTCGTGCAGTTGCCCTGCGCCTACTCCAGTATACCACGCTCAATAACCAAGATTTGAAATTTAAAATATCTCTTTGAAAGTTGGATGTGAGATATTTTAGGCAATGCTTTAAATTTAAAGTTTTATAGGGCCTATAGTGGTTTTAAGTCTTTTCCATCAGAGTATTCAGTTTTTGATTAGTTTTTTTGCGCAAGGAAAAAAGAAGGAGAAGTAAATTGATCCAATTCTATGAACAGGCATTATTATTTTAAACGTTGAAAATCGTGTCAATAATGCAAGAGGAATGGGTCTGTTGCAAACTTTCGCTACAACGATTAAGAGTGTTTAATCTAATGTAAAATCACCTGAAAAGGTCATTGGTGGCATCAGAAAGTCATAACATGCAATAATAAACTCACAGGAGGCGTTTAATGAAATCCAATGTGGCGGAGAAATATCGAGCAATTTGTATGCATGCACCACGAACATCCAAGGATGGCCAACTTTGACAACCTCACTAAAGGTAGAGGTTGCCGGCCTCGGTGGCTTGGTGGTCAGGACACCTGACTGCCAATCCATAGGTCCCGGGTTCAAATCCCGGTAGTGGCAGCAGATTTTTCACTCGTCTTGTCGCTCGGTCTCCTTAAAAGTGGGTCCACGGCAAAGATTACAGTGGAAATCTGAGTGCTTTGAGCATGGATGTTTCAAGTCCCCTGTTGTCTTCTGACATTAAACATTCACACACTGACATTAGTCTATAGTTGGCTGTAGGCTCCTTACTGGAGTATAAGCCATAAAACAAGCAAAAAAAAAAAAAAAAAAAAAAAAAAAAAAAAAAAAAGGTAGAGGTTATGTGTTTGTTTACGTTGTGATTGGTTTTGATCAAAGAGTAAACAAGAGTCGCAATTGAATGGAAGGCCTGCGTGGTCAACGTAGATAAGGGATCCGAACGCGGGCTGGCCTCTGATTGGCTGCAACGGGTGGAGCAAAAATGACTCGGGGTATAGGGAAAATAACACGGGATTTTCGTTCCGGGGCGTTTATCTAGAAACCTAAGCAAAATAGTATCGAAACAATTTATACGAGTCGATTCAGCAGATTTTTCCGAACAATTTGATAGGTCATAAGTGCCACTTTATTGTAAATTCGAAAAGACTGTTTCAGTTTAAAAGTACGCACAATAGTGTGATTACATGCTTGGCGTGTGTTCGAGCAGTGTTTGAGTAACTCACTATTGTGCGTACTTTTAAACTGAAACAGTCTTTTCGAATTTGCAATAAAGTGGCACTTATGACCTATCAAATTGTTCGGAAAAATCTGCTGAATCGACTTGTATAAATTGTTTCGATACTATTTTGCTTAGGTTTCGAGATAAACGCCCCGGAACGAAAATCCCGTGTTATTTTCCCTATACCCCGAGTCATTTTTGCTCCACCCGTTGCAGCCAATCAGAGGCCAGCCCAGGCCAGCCCGCGTTCGGATCCCTTATCTGTTGACCACGCAAGCCTTCCATTCAATTGCGACTCTTGTTTACTCTTTGGTTTTGATCGATATTGTGAGGTTGGCTATCCTAGGATGTTCGTGGTGCGTAGCCAAGGTCGCAAGGTGGGGCGTACATAAGGTCTGGCCGGTAGCGCCAACTCGGGAAATCCAATGTTTGGGAACCCATACCCCCATTTACTCTAACATTCTTCCCGAGTTCACCGCCATCTTGGATCAATGGTTTTAAATAGAGAAGTGGTTCCCAAACTGTGGACCAACGAGGGGAGCCGAAAGCTACCGGCCAGACCTTATGTATATGGACCTTGGTGCGTACCTACATACAAATTGCTCGATATTTCTCCGCCGTCTTGGATTTCAGTAAACGCCTCTTGTGATTTTATTATTGCATTTTATGACTTCCTATGATGCCACCCATGGACTTTTCAGGCGATTTTACATTAGATTATATTCTCTTAATTGTTGTAGCAAAAGTTTGCAACAGACCTATTATACATAGAAATAGAATTCCAGCTTAGAGATTCTTCATTAATATTATCTAATATTGATATTATGTCTCTCTTCATCATTTACAGTATGACTTAGGAAAGTGAAAGAAACCTACGCGGAGAAAATAAAATGGGACTGTTTTCCCAAAGGTTAGGTCCAATTGCATCGGAAATATTTGGGGATATATTGTCAACTTTGGGGAAAATGTTTTGAGACCAGGGACTTGAGCCGAACCGAAAACCGCTCCGAGCCGCGAACCAAATCTGGAACGACCTTTAGAATTCCAGTTCGAACCGGTTCACCAAAAATGAAAGGCGGTTCTGCAGATTTAAGTGATTTAGTTTGAATTGATAACTTACAAATTATGGAGAATACAGATGGATAAATTTGCAATTTATCAGATTTTCGTCGATGCTTTTTCCCGCCTCCAAATGCTCAAACTACATCTACGATGATCCGATTAATTATTATTGAAGATTTGAAAATTAACGAATCGAATTAAAAACAATCTAATTTCTAAATTTATTGCTTAGTTTTTATGATTTTAAGTTTAATAAGTTTAATTATGTTCAGCATCTCTGATGCAGAACCGGTTTAGCTTGAACTGGTTGAACCCAGCGCCGGATTTACACATTTGCCGCCCATGGGCCATTTGACTATTTGCCGCCCCCATCCAAGCCCACGCCCGAAAGAAGGTCGGGGTCACCCCCAGCTACAGGGGTGCAAAATTTTCCAAAACGCCGGGGGTTTCACGCGATTCGGGACTTTTTCCTCACAGGATTTTCGAAAAATTTCCTCACAAAAATTTGGGAAGTGATAACTTTTTTTTGTTTTCTTATTTTAACATTTAAACACTGTGGGTACGCAAATTTACCCATATTTTTGAAAATTTGAGACATTTTCTGTAAAAAAAAACTTGTAGGTAGCCATAAAAAAAAAAAAAAAAAAAAAAAAAAAAAAAAAAAAAAAAAAAAAAAAAAAAAAAAAAAAAAAAATGACAAATTTCCTCACTTTCACGCGATCCACGTATTGCTCGATCGAACAATTTTGCAACCCTGTCCAGCTGGGGAGGGTCTGGAGATCCACCACCGGAAATTTTTGTGATTTTTACCTCTTAAAGGTGCAAAATGTCGTGATTTTTAGAGAAATTTCCCTATATTATTTTCACGCGATCCACGGATTGCTCAATCGGGAAATTTTGCAACCCTGCCCAGCTAAGAGGGGGTCTGAGGGTTGATTCTGCTCATTTTACGAGACAAGACGAGATGACTCCGAGCAATACCATCTGAACACATCGTAGCTCGGGGGTTTGAGGTTATGTGATTAGGTTGCCAACTTTTATACAGTCTCTTATGGGGGAAAGAGGAGTTTTTGCTGTTTTTTCTAGTTTTACTAATTTTTCGGCTGTGAAAACCATGTATACTTGATCAGGGCACTTCCTTGGATGTTCTAGAGCGTTTCTGAGAAAAACCACTTTTTCCGCAAAATTACACACCAAAATATGTAACACCAAAGAGGGGACCCTTGCTTACTTTGGGTCGATGTGAAAGGGTGACCTTTTGGTGTTTCGCGTAATTTTGTGAAAAAAGTGTTTTTTCGCGGAAACGCTCTGGAACATCCAGGGAAGTGCCCTGACCAAGTAAATCTGGTTATTACAGCCGAAAAATTAGTAAAAACTAGAAAAAACCGCAAAAATTCCTCTTTCCCCCATAAGAGCCTGTGTAAAAGTTGGCAACCTAATCACATAACCTCAAACCCCCGAGCTACGATATGTTTAGATGGTATTGCTCCTGTCTCGCCCTATCTCTTTGCATGAGATAGAGTTGTTTATCTCGTCTATCTCGTGTCCTCTCGTACGAGATAGACAGGGAGAATCAGCCTACTGGAAATTTTCGTGATTTTATTCTTCTTAAGGTGCAAAATTACGTGATTTTTAGAGAGATTTCCCAATAGTTTTACCCGAAATGACTTGGATTTTAGTGGTGATAACAATGCAGTTGTTTTCGGCAAGAAAATCAGCAACAAGCCTGAATTCAGATGAAACGCAAGGCTACGAAATGATGCGCCGGCCGCTGGCACCGTCACCGAGCCGCCCGCCCCGCGCCCTCAAGTGGCCACTGCAATTTAAAATTCTGAGTCTTTGCATATTCTTTACTCGTCTACCATCGTGTCAGCTGTTCTACTTTCGAAGCTGCACTTGCGACAGCACCCATTAAAAAAAAAAAAAAAAAAATTGCCGTGAAAAATTTGCCGCCCCCAGAAATCTGCCGCCCTGGGCCACGGCCCATGTTGCCCGTGCCTAAATCCGGCGCTGGTTGAACCGGTTCGCAATTCCGTATGAACTGATGGTCGGAACCGAACCTAAAGTTGCCAAGAACCGGTTCCGAACCGTGAACCGGTTTTTTTCGGAGGCTTGAACCGGGAACGAAACCGAACGGACATTTTCTCTGCGGTTCAAGTCCAAGCCTCAGACTGAAATTTGGAGAAGACTCCAAATTTGTCGAATATTCTTCCAATATTTGGTCTAAATTTCCTCAAAGTTACTAACGATATTTTCCCAGCTATTTCTGGTGCAATAGAACGTAAACTTTGGGAAAACAGTAGACAACCTTTTTTTTCCATGTGGAGGGGCAAAATCCTAAAAAATTCCGAAATATCTTAGGAAAATGCCGATAGATATGCCCAAAAGAGGATAAATTTTTCATAAGATTTACAAGCTTTTTTTTTTGGGGGGGGGGGGGTAATAAATGCCCCTGCAGCCTCCCTCAAATCACGCTCTTGTGATTCTTTTTTAGAACAGACTTGCGTTGCGTAATGCTATGTCATGAAGGTAGGTACCATGATGTTACCCCAATGAGATCTAACTGAAGATGGTATAATGATAAAAATCAATAAGGTTCTATTCAAACAAATCTAACATGTTTTATACCTAAACATTAAAATGTCCCCTAGGTTTCCCGAACCAGCTAGGGGTTTCTTGCTTTGTCACAAAGACTCCGGCCTTTTAAATTGACCGGATAAAATTCAGTGGCGTCGCGTGCAATTTGACAACGTTGAAGTTCGTCCATTTAAACCCTTGAAAAAGATCGAACTATCGGGTGTTCAGTGCATACTTTCGCATTCGACCTTTTACATAAGTTTAAATGGACACAATACAACGTTGCCAAAATACTCGCTACGCCACTGATAAAAATGCGAACCGATGATGTTTGGTCCGGAGACGAGATGCTTTTTCTGTAGGCAGAAACCCTTTGCATTTTGGGCAGCGGCGTAGCGTGCAATTTGGCAACGTTGCAATGTGTCCATTTAAACTAATGTGAAAGGTCGAATGCGAAGGTGTTCACCGAACACCCAATACTTCGATCATTTTCGTGGGTTTAAATGGACGAACTGCAACGTTGCCAAATTGCACGCTACGCCATTGATTTTGGGAAGTTATACAGCCTGCGTTGCATAGTTGATATATAAACTGATGACTCTCGAATGGCTAATATAGGTATTTATGATTTTTGATTTAGTCGATCAAAACCTGACTATCCATTGCTTCACCATATTTGTAAATAAATGTTAATTTATAATTGATGGTATAATGGTATAATGATTTGTTACTTTTTTAATTCTGTACATAAACTTGTTAATTTACTTATACTTTATTTTAAAATCTTGTTAATTCAGTAATGTCTATTGTCAGTGTCAATCAAGCATAGGTATTTCCCACTCCACATTTTTTAAGGAAGCCGTTGCAGCAAGACGCTCAAACTTTTATTAGTCAAGATAGGTGCACAGTTTTTTTTCTTTTCTTTACTCTCTTAAAGTGCTTTGAGCGGTAGATAACTATTTTTTTCAGGGGCGGACTGGCCGAATAGGGTTATATAGATTTTGCCCTAAAAAATTATTTCAAAGGTTCTGAAAGACCCACAACTATAGTTTCAAGCGTGTCAAGTGGGCCCCGAAGGAACTCATAGACTGCTTTGTTGAGGGCCAACAAGTGAAAAGATCAGCTATTTGATAAGGGCCCCAACTAGTTCGCAGCCCTTCAGAAATTTCAAGGCTAACCGCTGACTCTGCTCTTGATTTTATTTTTGGAAAATTCATACATGGACTAGATTCTTCTCACATAAAGTCTGTAATTTTTCCTGTTTGTGCTTATCTAAACAACCTACGGATAAAGTTTTCTATGTTTCTATGTTTCTAAGTTTTGTTTTGAATTAGATCTTTTGTTAAGAGTGCAGAAAGAAGAAAAAATGAGTTTTAACAAATAAAATGACATATTATTTCCTTTGTATCTAAATCAGGTTCAAATTTAGTACTATGTATATTGCGGTACCTATAAAAACTTACTAGGTACTCGTCACTCGACGAGATCTAAATAGAGATTGCTATAATACTTCTGGTTTCTAAGAAGCAAAAAAAAAGTTGGTGTCCCCAAAACATATCGATGTTCGTGAATCGTGCTCTAAATCCTTTCATTGATCATCAAACTAGTCAAACGATTCTGAAATCATTCGACGAAATTGTCAAAAACCATTACCTAAAGATAAAGCCTACTAAACTCCTTTCGATTTTATCAAATTTGAGTGGGCAAAAAATTTCGAGTTATCGGTCGATTCCTACCTAATTTCACCCAAAGAATTGAAAGATACCGGTCCCGTCTCATTCTGAGAGATAAAGTCTCAAAAAAAATCTGTCGTCCAAAATTTCGACGATGTAACCCCTTACGATTTTTTCAAGTTTGAGTGGGAAAAAAAATTTCGAGTTAGAGGTCGTTTCCTGCGTAATTCCACCCAAAGAATCGATTGCGACCGGTCTATTGACGAAAAAACGGGTCTCCACCGAGTTATCACGGATATTCGTTTATCTTGGGAGCGCCTTCATTTCGGGAGGACACCAAACTCACTGCAGCTCCGAAAAATTGCGATATCTCAAAAACGGCTGTTTTGATCCGGGTGGGAACGCTCTCAATCGATTCGGCGGTCAATTCTACGTAGAAATGAACCCCTCTTAACTCATTCTGAGAGAAAAAGTCTCAAAAAAAATTTTTCGTCCAAAATTTCGACGATGTTTCCCTTACGATTTTTTCAAGTTTGAGTTGGGAAAAAAATGTCGAGTTAGAGGTCCTTTCCTGCGTATTTCCACCCGAAGAATCGATTGCGACCGGTCTTTTGACGAAAAAACAGGTCTCCACCGAGTTATCACAGATATTCGTGTATCATGGGAGCGCCTTCATTTCGGGAGGACGCCGAACTCACTGCAGCTCCTAAAAAGCGCGATATCTCGAAAACGTCTGCTCTGATCCTGGTGGGAATGCTTTCAATCGATTCGGCGGTCAATTTTACGTAGAATTGAACCTCCTTAACTCTTTCTGAGAGAAAAGTCTCAAAAACAAATTTTCGTCTACAATTTTGAAGATGGAACTTGATTAATGGTATGGTGTTAGTAAAGATATGTTTCAGCCTGTGGTGTAGCTTTGAACGTTGCATTTTGAAGTTCATTGAAACTCACAAAATAAATAGAACTCTTGAGTGATCACTGCAAATCAAATTGCCACATCGTTTTATTGGGGGTTGAAATTGTCGGAATACAATTTTGTCGCTTTGCTCCTGCGTTTTGCTTACACGAGGGAAACGCCTGTCCCAATATCTTTTTCCCTGTGAAAGTACACACCTACATGGATCATCTGCTCTACTGTTACATTTTATTTAAAAAATAATGAAAAAAAAAAAAAAAAAAACTAAAGTTCTTACCAATTGTAACTTGATTTAATGACCTTTTAATGCACTAGATTTCTTGGGTACAAATGAAATTATAATGTACATATCAAAAAGTTATTTATCAATTCAAGTTATAGACTTGATGTGTTTTTGTCTGAACATTTATCCATTTTTATCCTGGTACCAAATTGTATACTTACCTATCTGTACAAATTATTGCACTCCAATATCACTAGTTGTAATACTTCTTCTCATGTTCCTGATTCATTATACACCAGTGGCAGCTCCTGTGATTTGGCAACAGTGCATTTGTTTTCTCCATTTAAACATAGAACGGTCCGGGGGATCGATTCTGATGGTCACCGGATCGATCCGCGCACGCCTTCTCCAGGATTCGGCGGTTTCTCCGAATCAAGTTCCTGGGGCTTTGAACCTAGCCGTTGCTTCCGGTTCCATTGCCGATGACGAGAGATCGAAGCTTCGGATCGATCTGCAGGTTTATTGCAATCTATTCCTCGGGTCCGATTACGATAGAGAAAACAATCAATTTTTGAGAAGGCTAGTAGCTTCTCAACGAATTGACTGGTTTATATTACTTTAGATAAGGGAATAATACTGTTCCCAAATTGCACGAGCCAACACTGTTTTTACACATGTATTTCTACACCTTTTGACGCGAGTACACCTACTCAAGAAGTATTATATGATACCTATTCTTTAAAATGCTGCATTTGCTTAGGTACTCCCTGTTGTAAATAAAATGTATAATGTTTACCAATGTATCAAATAGATAAAATAAATTAAAAACTTGACATTACTTTGCGAGTTTTCCTTCTCACCCCCCCCCCCCCCCCCCCCCCCCCCCCCCCCCCCTGTATATGTTTCCACTTTTGACACTAACATAATTTAATTTTTAAACTAAGACAATGAACAAAAAGTCAATAACAAGACAAAAATTAGTCCTCAAATCTACTTATCTTCCTTTTCTCCCGGTTATTCAGTGTTAACCCTTTCCACTGGTGAGCAGTTTTACCTGACCGCCCCACCAGCTCAAGGAGCTTCAATAACACGATGTAAACAAACCATATGATCTGTAAAAAACTCACATCACGGTGTACAGAGCGTGCTGGTGTAGTGCGTGATGTTCGTACTAGTTCCCATAAAATCCGCTAGAGCTCACCATCTGTCAAGCGCGTCGAAAATATCCAACAATCGAGTCCGCAGAAGGTCTCTTTTTTTGTCGGATATATCCAACATGCGAGTGGAACTCAACTTTTCCCTGGTCCGATATATCCGACACCTGAGTGGAAAGGGTTAGGGCCCCCTCTCGAACCCCCTCCATGCCCCCGGGGCACTACATTTTGATACATCTTGCGTAAGTCCTTCGGAAATCTTTAAATTCATTCAAAAATTTTCAAGTCACATCTAAACCCTCACACAGAACACACAAAAGAAGAGGAGAGTGAAAGACGTCTGGAACAAACATTAGATCGAAATGACTGAGATTTTAAGACCATCAGAGAAAACTGGTGCATGGAAAAATTAGCTAGAATAAAGGTTATCTTCACCAAAGAGCTCATCTGTGACACCAGAGTATCATGATTGGTTCACTTCAAAACACTAAGGTGATTCCATGCCATGCGACCAAGGTCGCTCCGTCAATCGATGAATGGTTATTTACCGGATTTTATGGAGTTTTTTTGTGAAACAAGAATCGTCAGCACCTGTAAGTAGATCTAACATAGATATCTGCAAAGTTCGAATGCTAGAATCCCCAAAATAAGGACGTAACTATGGGAAAACGCACAATCGCTGCTCGATCTCTCGAATTGCACTACGATAGTGCGAATTCCCATAACTATGTCCTTAGTTTCCGGATTCAAGCATCCAACTTTGCAGATATCTTTGTAAGATCTACTTACAGGTTCTGACGATCCTCGTTTTACAAAAAAAATCTGTAAAATCAGGCAAATGACCATTAATTGATCGACTAATCGATCACTTTGGTCACGTGTCTAGAATCACCCTAAAGAGTTGGCGCAAAGCCAGAGTGGTTATATCAATCCTTAAGAAAATGAGTTCTTGATGCGCTTCTAATGGTTTGTCCATTCCATATAAAAAAAAAAAAGAAACAAATTTTAAAAATGTAGAAATGCCTATAACTTCCAAAACTTTGTGGTTGACGTGAGAAATCATTGGAAAACATCATCAAAGGAAATCAAAATCAAAACAAAATTATATTGAATGATTAAACTTCCTTTTATTTTCCTTACTCATAATTTTTTTTTTTATTATTTTTTTTTAATTTTTTTTCTTTTAATATTTTAATATAAAAGTTTCACTGTGTTCTAATAAGTATATAAACTAAAAGAACTGCAGATAATAACAAAACAAACCATGATGTTTAAATAATAAACTTGAAAGTAAAAAAAATCACAGAAAAATCAGATTAAAACTTAAGGAAAATGACAGAAAAAGGGGTTAAAAGTTTTGCTTGGTTTTAAAGTCAGTTTAGAAAAGGTGGAGGAAAATACGAATACCTGCAAATGATAAATACAAGATATAAACGCAATGCATAAATTGAACAGGTGCATTTGTAATGTATAAAGCCCACAATGCATCCATTAATCCTTATTTTCCATTTAATTTTTTCTATGCTCTTGAGCAAACTTGGGAAATTTCTATTTCGATGTTGAATTGATATTTGAGGAAAACGAGTTTCAGCTCATGATCGGCATTTTTGTGGTTTATTCCAACTTGGCAACTCTCAAGCTTTCAATCTGAGTACAGTTTTGTTTCTTTGACATTTTGTTAGTTGTGGTGCGGTCATTTCCTCCGCACTCAATTTCGTCTTCCAACGAAGTCGTAAGTCGAATCCAACGTTTCAAAATTTCCAAACTCATTTTCATTCTTTCAACCAAAATCAATCATTCAATTACTTCAATTAATATTTTTCTATGATTCTATGACTCATGAAGAACAAAGGAAAAAACATTCCTGGATTGTTCGTACATGCTTTGTCCTTTGAAAAATTTAAAACATGAAAGATGATCATGAAAGGTTGGATTCAACTTACGCCCATGCGCCAGATGGACAGCGAGTTTATGTTCCACTTGGCCTAAAAAACCACAATGAATAAAATATGTTTATGAAGACACGAAATTAAAGTTTGAAAGAAAAGTTGATTTTTCTAAACCATCAAGTTTTAGTTGCACCTACTAATAGTATAATATTTATTTCAATTCCCGCTAAATTTTCATTTGCAGAGTTGGGTTGTTTTTGAACCCATCAAATCAATTTAAAAAACACTTGATTAATACTTTTTTCTGATGTCCCTAAAAATACTGAAACAATACCGACACACCAAATCCTCAAGCCTCACTGATACTGATTGATGCACTGACAAAATTGATCAATACACTATAGAATGAGCATACAACTGGAATAAGAGCGTACAACTGGAATAAAAGAGAACAGAGAAAATAGCTTCCTAAAATGTGCGCATTGTGATAGAGATGAGGGAAGGAAGGATGGCCAGGGCCCTAAACTGAAAAATGAAACTTCAAAAGGAAATCGGTCTTGAACTGAATTTGACAGGAGCTAAGTGAACTTGTTTGCCCAATGTCTATTTTTACACGCTACATTTTGAAACTACTCAAAGTACTGAGCTACTCATCACTAATTGAACAGTTCAAATGAAATGCAGAGGAGAAAGCAGAAGTTTGACAGAAGTTTAACAGAATAAGAGCAAGTCGCATTGGTGGGATGTGTCTCTAATCAAATTTATTGGCAGAAGCATTCATTACCCGTCTTTTTTTGTGTCCACAACGATTTTGCAAATGTAGACTGTGAATATACTGTGGACTCCGCCTACAAAGTCACGTGGTTTCACAGTGTTGATAGCGCACTGCACAGGACATCCTCTCCGTCCACGATGGTTTGCATGCTCCAAACCATGTGGACAATGTTGGTTCACAGTCGTTCGCAGCAGTGCTACCAGCGTGGGAAAAAAGGAAATCCCGCATTTTTTTTGCTCGATAAGCTCCGTCCATTCACAGTCACCAACAAAATAAAAAAACGGCAACCATGGACCACAGCGGTCGATTGTGGACATAAAAAAAGACAGCTAATGTCTTTGCATTCAGCATGACCGCATTTAATTGAGAAAAAACCTTACAATTTCTATTTGATCTGGTGTTAGATTTTTGACTTTATACTACGAGTCCAGTGAAACTGGTTTCTACATTGGCATTCATTGGAAAATATTCTTGCAAGAAGCTTGCAACCATGAGCTTAGGATCTCTCAGCTCATAAGAAGATACACTTCATGAAAACAAATCATTATTTTTCAACAGGAGGAGAGTACTTTTGATGATGAAAACTTGAAATATTAATATTATTGATCAATTTAAACTTGGCTTTGACAACTTCTAAACTTCTCTTTTCTGCAAAGTTTACGGTATCCTACTGGTGAGATTTTAAAAACTTTACAAAAACAGATATTTACAAACTTACATCTGAGTCCTGATAAAAATGATTGGTACTTGGTTAAGGCCAGTATAAAATACCGACCACTTTTTCTGTTGCAATTCATAGAATACACTTAAAACGACCGACCTCAATATAAAATATATTGGCGTCGATAATTCAAACTTGGCAACTGTGAATTGGACATCGTAATGAATAGCGACCATTTTTACAAGGTGATTTGGAAACAAGGCTGGACAGTGAAACGTAGAGTCAGAACTTGATAAAGTGAAAAAGTAACTGTTGAATAGAGCGCTCATGATTAGAGTACTTGTATACTGAGAGGCAAGTCACAAAAATAACCATGTCTGATTGGTTCCATCCAACCAGTTGCGCATTAACAGAGAGGTTACGATTCTCACATTCAGAAACTCAGAAAAAGGGGTTATTCGAACTTGATAATTATGGTAAAATTTAACGGAAGTACTTGGTTCAATAGGTATCAAAGATAAACATATGAGCTGTATATTATCGTGCATTTACAAGAAAAAGGGCATCCTTTTTTCCACCAAGTCTAAAACTGAAATATTGAAACTAATGCACAGAGGAGTGCATAGATGCTGAGTAAATTATTGCAAAGATAGCCTCAAAATGAAATAAAAATTATGGCATATAATATACCTACTAACATTCTTGCTTTCTGGAATGGAACTTTATAGTTTTGAGAAAACAAGAGTCAAAGCTTTGTAAATTATTGAAGTGAAAGTTTCACAAAGAAAAAGTTAACCCTATCTAGGGACCAGTGGTGTATAATATGAACTGAAATTTATGACTAATGTTAATCACAGATGCACAAGAGAGAGTTAAGTTGATTCTTCAGCGTTTAGTGGCGATTTCTGCTACCAGAGTGCTACCGTTTGATTCATGTCAAATTACCCGCCGAAAGTAATTTATATTGAAGAAACCGGAGCGTCAGTTACTACATAATCATCTGAAGAACGTCTCTGCAAAATATCTTGTCAGTAATTTCAAAAATAAGGCTGAAAGTACCAAAAAATGAAATACTGCATTTCGATACAAGAATCGATTTGCGATACTCCATTTTTTGGTATTTTCAGCCTTATTTTTGAAGTTATTGATGAGATATTTGGCAGAAACGTTCTTCAGATGATTATATCGTAACTGACATTCTGTTTTCTCAAATATAAATTACTTTCGGCGGGTAATTTGACATTAATCGAACGGTAGCGCTCTGGTAGCAGAAATCGACACGAAACGCTGAAGAATCACCTTAAATTGGTTATCATAAAAATTTGTTTTGTGATAACAGGAGAGCCCTTTTCCTTGCAACTTCACATGCCAAAGCAGTGGCTCATTGACTGATAAAACTGTTTGACAAATTTCCACCCTGCAAAGTTACAGAAACTCAACTCTCAGTTATACAGGAACTCTACTCGCGATAAATACATTCATGATAAATTCACAATTCATTGCCTAAACTTAAAATTGTGAGCTTTGTACATATTAAAAAATTTACACTAAAAAGAGATAGGAGCATACATTGATGAAGAGGAAATTAAAAAAATACTCGGAGAATGAGATACGATAAAAAATATACATGATCGAAGGAAAACAAAAGCCACTGAATTTACAACAGTACACACACATTAAATACTGTCAACTCTTATAAAAATTATTTTGATAAAAATATTTTTAAGAACTGATTTTTTTAAGCTGCAAGAAAAATACAACTTCTGAATAATTTATACAAGCATTTAACAAGCCATGAAACTTCAGTTAGTACATAAATGAAATATTTCATTATTTATCTATTTAAGGTTATAAAATTTACATATCATAAACCATTTTTCAAGAAACAACATAACAATAATTGTCAATCGTGTTTATAATACATGAATCAAATGTTATATTTTGACGGTACTTATAATTAATTTAATCATTGATAACATTAAAATAAATTTTATTACACGTATCATTTTTTTTCTTTAAAAAATAATAGTTGTAATAAATAGATCACTTGTTACATTTTATAATAGGTACAGAAACAACTTTAAACTAGAAAAATTGGAGAAATGTAAATGATCAATTTTGAAGATACAAAAATTGAAAAAGCAGACCTTAAGGAGGAGTGAAAACAACAACGCATGAATGAATGATTGAGTGGGTCAAATTTGATAAGTTATATTCAATTCGGTTTGAACATCTAACCATTATATTGCCAAGGAATCTTGGAACCTCTGACACCCATATCATCATACATTCAAATTGCTCAATGAAGTTACCTCTCTTATTTGAAGACCAGAGGTTTATCAGAGATAAATAGAGACAGAGTATACTACAAAACCCAAGTATTCTCGACGACGCCATGTTCGGTTAGCAAAATCGACCGTGTGGTGATAAGATAATTTTGGCTCACTGTTCAAATAAGACAAGGCACAATGAGTCTGTTGTGTACTTTTGCTCCATCAATATATGTAACTAATTGTTTCTAATGTAAAATTTGGCAAAAATAACGATGCGCTCATTTAAAACTTCCAAAATCCACTCATTAACTCAGAAAATACCTTCCATTTTAAACAGCCCGCGCTACACTAGACACTTTGTCACCGACTTATAACTACATAGATGGAACCATCTCGTTTATGTAAACATGAACAGAACTTACAAACATTTGAATGTTTCGTTTAGATGCGTACATTTCTTATATTATTTTGTAGTCTTTGATAAACCGAAAAGACCAGACAGCAAATGCAGCCAATAGTTCATGTATTTAGAAGGGAATTCCATCATTTTGTAGTTACGATGTTGTTCACTTATGCATGGTGGTTCCGTCTATGTAGTAGTATACCAGTGCAATTAGTGTCTAGTGTAGCGCGGGCTGTTTGAAATTGAAGTGATTTCCTGAATTAATGAGTGGATTTTGAATGTTTTTAATGTGCGCATCATTATTTTTGCCGAATTTTACATAAGAATCAAGGTTCTATATTGTTGTAGCAAAAGTATGCAACAGACCCATTCCCCTACTATCAAATTATGTCGTTAACTCATTTTGCCATTTTAAATGAACAATCTCGATTAATTTCGCACTGAAAAAATAACTACCAAATACAACACGACTGTAGCAACGTGATTTCTCACTCAATGTTTACATTCCTGATATGCTGATCGCTGCCACTTTTGGTTAGAATCGGCTCTCTCATAAGTAGTATTGATTGAGAATACTCGGGTCTTAAAGTATACTCTAAATGGAGAGATTTATTGAAGACCAAAATGAAACAAAAAGTGCACATAATAAATAAAGCTAAATTTCAAACTAACTCCAACGCCAACACAGTTCAAATTTGACCCTTCCTCAAAGCGAATACGAATTGAAAATAACTGACTGACCACAAGATGAATGAATATGAACCAGAAAATGTTTAAGGAAAACGCATGAATGAATACCCTCTACTTTCTGATTTTTGGTACCCGTCTGTTTTAACTTGACTGTCAATATAGTAAAAGTTGATGAACATTAATTGTACTATGACTTTCAAAAGAAAATACCCTGGTTTCTCTTTTAAGTCTTGTCAGTCTTTAGACAATTGTGTAGCTTTTGAGTGTTTAACGACTAATCAGAACGTCCACTTTAAAGTGCGCCAAGAAAAAAAAAAAAAATTGAAAATTTTATTGGGAATAACGGAAAAATTTAACAGTAAGAATTTCGACCAGGGGTCTTTTCTTTTGAAGGTCATAGACGTCATAGTACATTCAGAAATAGGTTAACGGACACTCGTGGTTATTGATGAGCGTGACGTTGATTTTAGCGGCGGCTCATGGCCTTGTAAGAGAGCTTTTGACACAGAGGAATAGTTAAACAGGGGGGAAACATTTTGGGGGCTGGACAATTTAAAATTTGGTTCAGAAAAATTGAAATAGTTTTCTTGGTGCTTAGATGAGACATTACTTTATTGACCTAAAACAGATAACAAAGGTCAACGCATTCATTTCTCATGAATATCTCTTGCCCAAAGCACCCGTTCTATAAAGCATCTTTAGCACTAATACAGTGACAGGTACATTCACACTTTTTTGGGCTTTGGAGAGATCATGCTGAAGGTGCGACCATTTTCTTCATGGGACCGAATTCTCAGTTTTTTGGAGTTCCACGGCCCCTAACCAAAAGTCAAGTCATAAGCCACGACTGTCCATGTAAGTACAGTTGGCGAATTAAATAACGTCAGTCGATGCCTTGGAGTTTGGCGTAGGTAGGCCACCCGCAATACTTGTTTACAATGCATTCAAGCATAGCTGGTTGCCTACCTGGGCCAAAATCTAAGGAGTCAACTGACTTTCTTTAATTCGCCAACAGTGCTTGGTGAGAGAGCATGTTCCGAAAATCAAGATTGACCAAGATTTCCTTTTAAACATTCTCGATTCAAATTCATTCTGTGTACTTTTCAACATAATTAAAACAGTGCAGAAGTTTTAAACAAGATAACAAAAGGTCTTAGACATTGAAATCATGGTATCACTTTAAAACTTGTCATAAGAAGAAAAATGTTGAAACAGGTAAAAAAAAAAAAAGAGTAGAATTTGTATGGCACGTACAAAAAAAAATATTCTGATCTACTCGACATCAAATATGCTGCCGATTTTACCACAAAAAAGAGCACTTGGTGCTTCGATATTTAAATCATAATATAAATGAGCATATGTAAAAATATCTTAAATAAATAGAGGAGTTGGAGAATTGAATTTCTTGTTCGAGTACTTCTTTTTCAACTTGTGGCTATTTTCAAGTTGAATTTGAGTAGATACAGTTCTCCACGGTGTAATAGAATTTTATAAAACACTGAAAAACACTACAGTCTGTACAGGTTTACCGAGGCACTCCTGGTCTTGAAGCCCGCTACTTTCGGTGATAGAGTCCGTAATTACGGGTTGCACCGCTGAAAATTAAGGGCGTCACAACCAGAGTGCCTTAGTAAACCTATATATGTCGTCCGTAATTTACAGTGTCCAATACCATATCGTTTTTTCAGTGAATAAAAAAAACTAAACCTAAAAAAAATTCTTAGTTTAAATGAGGAGGTTTTGGTAAGATGTCAATTGATTTCCAAATGCTACTGGCTAAACAATGAACCATAATCGTGAATAAGTTAAAAAAAGAAACTCAAAAGAATATTTAAAGTATTTAGTACTTCTGGACTTATTTTTCCAAGCAGCGATGGATCAAAGAGTTGCCTCTGCATCTTGCTCTACAGATCGAGAATCGATTTGAGGGAACCTCATTGGAGGTGAAATAAAGAGCAATTTTTCTCTTGAAGATTAAAGGTTTCAAAGCTGCCAGATTCGGGAAAAATAACACTTCGAATAGTCTCACGTAGATTGCTGAACAAACGTTAGTTTTTAGAAATTTAGCATTAGCAATTTTAAAGTAACACAGCGTACTTTGCTGAATCTCTGTAAAATTTTCAAATAAACGGAAAAAGTACTTTTCATAAATCGCATTTTATTGAAAACTCCAACACCTCTAAATAATAAAATAAAAAAAAAAAAAACTGTAGTAAGAGAAACAACCTCACCTATCTACGTTTTAACAACTTATCAGAAAACACAGAGAACAACAGCAACCATTCATTTCACTTGAAATATGGGCAATGAAAAATTTTTCTTGTCGCGTGAGTATAGAAATCGCATAATTCAATGTGCTACAGAAGCACAATCTATGTTTGTATACATAAGGTAACGGTATCAAAGTATGCAGCTTGTCCTACAGATTGCACCACCGAACAGAACGCAGATAGGCACAGTTGTTTCTTAATGACAATACAAATACTGAACAAGGGGTTCGCAGCGATGATAAAAGATAAAGTGTACCATTCATAATATTAAACTGCAGGTACTTTTGTTTAAAGCAAGAATATACTAGGAGGAACAGTTTCTTCAAACACTGATAGAATATTATCCAATGCCACTGACAAAGTTACGAGTTTAGGAGAAGTGATAGAGTTAATTCAATCATAGATTTTAAGAAATATCGAATAAGCCTAAGATTTAGAAATTGAAATTGATGGAAAAAGTAGAGAGAAAAAATTATTACAAAACTGATATGATGGGAAAGTGTTTTAAACTACTATGGTGTCACTATTTTGCAGTGTTGCCAGATTGGGGTGAAAAAGCCGTACGCTTTACATTGATTTAAATGGGGACGATACGACTTTTCACCCTCGATCTGGCAACACTGCTATTTTGTAAACAAGGATTTCCTTAGTAATAGAACTTGTAAACTATAACCCAGCAGGCTGATTATGAACGATCATCGTAATGCTGTCAAGTCAATGATTGAGTATGTGTCATTTTTATGAATGGCGTTATTCTGCTAGGTTCTATTACGATAGAAACCATCTTATCTCTGCGGTATTTCTCCGATAGCTCAGAAGTCATTGGCAAATTTCCGCAGAGATGGGAGGGTTTCTATCGAAACTTTTTTATTTTATTTGAATGAAACCTATTGGCAAGGCACAACTCATAAGACAACACGCACTCGATCAATGACTCGATAGCGTCATGATACGATCGTTCATAATCAGCCTGCTGACCTTGAAATGGAATTATGATTAGGTTTTCCAGTAAGTATTGCGTAAAAACTTGATTTTGCAAATTGTTTGGTATTTGAGGATAACACAACTTTGCGGGATCAAAACTAATTTGAATTCAGTGATTTGATGGGAGGTG
Source organism: Trialeurodes vaporariorum (assembly GCA_011764245.1). NCBI lineage: Eukaryota > Metazoa > Arthropoda > Insecta > Hemiptera > Aleyrodidae > Trialeurodes > Trialeurodes vaporariorum. The sequence continues at coordinate 66,835,192 of VMOF01000220.1, forward strand.
ACTATTGTCCTTTAGTTTTTAGTTAAAGATTTTGCCATTTGAAACCAAAAGAGGAATTTCAAATCGTAAAGCTTAGACATTTTAAATACAATTAAGGGAAACCAGCCATCAAAAAGAAAAATACAAAACTCTCTGTGCCCTTATCTAAAGAAAGTGAAATCGAACGAGTCATTGAGTTTCTGACTTGCAAAATCAAGATTCTACAGCTTAGGTGGAGAGCAAAATAATCTCGGGAGTGAAATAGTTTCAAATAGTTTCAGGAGATTTGTGAGATGGTCAATTAAAAGATTCAGAATGGAATACTTTGACTCAGTTATTCCAAACATTTGTAACAGCTATAAAGAAAAGAGAGAAGATCATAAACAGCTAGAGAAAGAAGAGAGAGAGAGAGAGAAAGAGAGATTTAAAGAGAATTTTGACAAGAAACGCAAAGATAATAGATGTGAGTCGACTGACAATAATCACTGAACGAAAGCTTTTATCAAAAGTAGGGGATGTTTTCATCAAATCTGCCACACATTTTAACAACACAGAAAGTTACGCTCCCCACAATAATTCATTTTCACCAATCGTTAGCTGAATCATTAATAAATTTACAAGCTAGTCAAATACTATACGGTTCGTTGAGGAATAGCTTTGCAAAAACCGCAGATCAGCGGACAACTGCAGAATCATCTATGATCAAGGGGTTTTTTTCTGATTGAAAAAACTAGATAGAAAGAAAGATAGATAGATAAAGGTTTTGTTGCCCTAGCTTTAGGACTGATTGAAGAAACTTGGTATAAAAAGGAAGATTGGGGAAGTATTTTGAATTTTAAGAATAAAATTGGAGTAAAATGAGGAGAAAACTTTCTTCGGTACCGAATTTTTGATAAAATGAAATGACTTCAGGAAAATAAATTTGAAAAGGAAGAAAGAGGAGAGAGAAACTTGGAGAAAAGTCAGGGACAAAAAATGTTTGTCCTCATGCTCAGACAAGTAGATTTTGCCCATTCAATCTCATCCTCTTTTGCTAAGGCAGTGAAACGCTTTTACTTCTTCAGTTACACAAACTCATCACATAAAATGTGAAATCATTTATGCAACACATCTATTAAGAAGTGAGAGAAAGAGATTGAAAATGCAAAATTTCCCTTTCCTTAGGGGAAATTGTTACTTCAAGGTGATTCTTTATCGTTTCGTGCTGATTTCTGCCCGCAGAGCGCTAACGTTCGATTAATGTCAAATTACCCGCCGAAAGTAATTTATGTTTAAGAAAATGGAGTGTCAATTACTAGATAATCATCTGAAGAACGTCTCTGCAAAATATCTTGTCAATAACTTCAAAAATAAGGCTGAAAGTACCAAAATATTAAATATCGCATTTCGATACAAGAATTGATTTGCGATATTCCATTTTTTGGTATTTTCAGCCTTATTTGTGAAGTTATTAACGAGATATTCTGCAGAGATGTTCTTCAGATGATTATGTAGTAACTGACACTCCGTTTTCTTAATTATAAATAATAAGTTTCGGCCAATAATTTGACATTAATCGAACGGTAGTGCTCTGGTGGCAGAAATCGGCACTAAGCACTGAAGAATTACCTTGAAGAACAAGCAGGGTCGGACTGGCTCTCTAAATGTTGGGCCGCTCGGTCAATTTGGGGGCCCTCCCTCCATTTTGGGGCCCCCCTCAGACCATTTTTTAAAAATTAACTTAAAACGAAGCAGTATTTACGCTATTTTTCAGCTGATAATTAAAGTTCTCTGTTTCTTATTTTTTAGTTATTACGTAGACTTATTAAAGGATCCAGATCGCAGTGGGCTTCTCTTGGTCCTTTTTAAACCCATCCAAATATCAGCTAGAGCATATGCTCGGCTGCGGCTTCTAGTCCAGGATAAAGTAACTTATTATCTTCGGTGGTGGAGTTAGATATTCAGTCTTGGGGGGGGGGGGGGTAAAGTGACGCCATCTGTTTTCACGTGTCTCACTTACCGGGGGGTCTGGGGGTATGGAATACCCCCCAGGTGTTGACGGGGGGTCCGGGGGTCCTCCCCCAGGAAATTTTGAAAATTTTACGTCCTAAAAACCCAATTTTTATGAGTTTTTTAGGGTTTCATTGGTGAGAGAACCGAGTAATTATTTATGAGATACAGATAACATTTTAGCAAGTTTTGAATTTGAAAAGAAGGAAAAGAGGAAAACTTGTTTTTAAAAAATATAAGACATAATGGTAGACTCCTAAGACTCGCCTCTCGCTTGCAATTACACGAATTGTCATTTTTTCGTTTTTCTTGCCAGTATTTATTATTTTCTTTCCAGTTTATTCTTTCGATACTTTTTGGGGGACTAAGGGGCCCCGTTTTGACCGTTCGGGGGCCCCGTTTTTAAACCGTTTGGGGGTCCCATTTTGACCCGACCGGGGGCCCCGTTTTAATCCATTCGAAGGCTCCTTTTTTAAACGTTCGGGGGCCCCAGATTTTCCAAATGTCGGTCCGCATCTTGGACTAGAGTGGACTTGGCCAGTCTCGATGCATTTTCAATCCTTATATTAAGCAATCTTAATTAGCTTACAATGGTTTTCCTTTAAAGTAATCTATTTACTGTCTTCTTTGATACATTATTCTTTTTTTTATTCCTAAATTTTTCCATTTTATCCATTCGGGGGCCCCATCGAAGGCCCCTGCGGGGCCCCCTTGGGCCTCAAAAAGCGAAACTTTAGGCCGCGATCGCGGCCTAGCGGCCCTGGCCAGTCCGACCCTGAGAACAAGTGATCAAGAGCTGATCAAAATTGAAGAGTTTTTCTGGTTTTCTTTAAAATTTTTCCTATTCTCCATCTTCTCATTTCTAGGAAACACTGAATGATAATAAAAAGAAAGAGTTAGAGTTATAAACTGACGCAAAATAAAATGTAACAAGGAACGATCATTTCCCTAAGCCAAATTTCATAAAAATAAGTTCTTTCCCTTTTGATAAAATATGATCAACAGAATTATCACCACCACCGGTTACACTACTCGTCATATCACTGAGTTTTTGCATTAAATTTGGCGCTTCTGGGATTCCAGGGAATTTGTTGGGAGGCTGTGTGGTGGTTGGCGATTCCTTATTGTTTGGGATAACAAAGTCGGGAACCACTTTTGGGGTTCCTTTCATTGGATTGCTTGGTGGTAGAGGTTTTGCAGATGCCCCTTGGTCTTGGGGATAATCTTGTGGATAATCTTGTACAGAGCCTCGCTGGCCAGAGGCTCCTTGATGTGATTCCGGAGTGGTATATTGAGTACCTGGCCCAGATCTCGGATCCATCCTACCACCTCTCCTGTCGTGTGGATCGTTTCTCGGACCTTTCATTCCCTCCATCCGATCCTGAGTGTCAAAATAATATTAAGAGATAATTAGTCACAAAAATTTAACCAAAGCTCATTTATTAAAATAAAATTTTATAAAAACTGAAATGAGACATTTTTCTACCTTAATGATCTTTCTTCCAATGGGGCTCTTGCAAACTTTTGATGTGAGCTAATAAATAGTCCAATCTGATGTGAAAACCAGCGAAAATCACGATCACAGAGAAGTCTAAAATTCAGTAATAAACTCATATAACTGATCTAACGGCAAGTTTGTAATGGTGGTTCAACGCAGGTACACGGAAAAAAACTACGGTGAAAATAACCATACAGATACCTGATTTTGGCACCTGCTAGATGTTATGGTAATGTTAACCAGAAGTATAATATGTTTTGACCAGGTACTAGGTGATGTTACCTCATTGCATGTCGAATTTACTCAAAGTATCGGTAAATGTACCATACTTCTAGTCAAGTTTACCATAACATCTAGCAGGTGCGAAAATCAGGTATCCGTATGGTTATTTTCACTAATCTTTTTTTTCCGTGTAACATGGGAGATTCCTGTCTATTATGTCACTTTCTCTATGCAAATACAGAGCTACGTCTCAATTTAGATAGAAATCTCCCATGATACCTGCGTCTCTTCGCCATTAAGCCCGATTCTGAGAGTGAATTTTGTGATTTTTTCGTGTACTCATTGTCATTTTTAAAGGTTTTTATGAAAGAAACAATCAACTCTTCAACCCTCTTTAGCAAAAGTTTGCAAGAGCCCCATTGTAATTACAATTGGCCCTTAATAATGCGAAAGTCTCATCGGTATAATAGATAAACGCTGGACCTTTGAGAAAACCTAGGTATTTCCAAGAATATCAATCTGTATATTTGTTGTGGTGGCCTACCACCACTGTTGATTTCTGATCAAATTCGAAATTTTGCATCCAGACACTCTATAATTCGAAAAATTCAGGGAGTTTGAAATCGTTCACAGCCTCTTTATTTTAAAATGTAGCAACAGGAGAAAATTGTAATTCGAAAAATGTATTTTTTACCTGAATTTCAGAAACAGGGAAAGAGGGGACTATTAAAATGTTTTGAAAATTCGAAAAATGTTGTTATTAAAAATTGTTGAGATATCGTAAAATCATTTTTTTTTAAAGGTTAGATTTCTTCCACCACCCCTCCTCCCCCCCATACCCCCAAAATTAATTTACTTCAAAACACAAACGATGGAGGAAAAAAAAAAAAAAAACTAATTAAAAATTGAAGCGAGATAAGCCGACAAAGAGCTGATAAATATTGCATCTTGTTAACTTAACAGTGCAGAGAAGATTGACATGGTACCAATTTCTTGCAAACACTATAGCATTAAATTTAAAGTGCATTTAGCATTTTATCAAGACTCATTAAACTGAGCAAAAAAGGAAAAAAAAGAAAGGAAATAAGGAATTCATACTGTTAATGCACTGCATTTTCATTCTAGGGCACACGCACCAGGTACCCACTTCTAAACTATTAAAAATGAAAGTTATTTAACTAGTAGAGGGTTTACAGTGGCGGATCCAGCCCTCACGGATGGGAGGGGGGAACTTGGGATTTTCGCCACGTAGTGACCCCTTTTTACTTTCTCACTCTAATGAAATTAGAAAAATTGAGAAAGTATTGCGATGGCGCAGAGATTTTCAAGGTATTTTGTTTCGATAGTTGGCCTCTCACGACTAAGTCAATCATGATTTTTACAAAATAATGGCCTCTCATCATGTCTTAATACCATCAGAAAGAACATACTTCAGTCATATTTCCATATTTCTTAACGCTTTCTAACTTAGAGACATTTATGAAAAAAAATTCTGTGGCGTCTGTCCGTCAGTCCGTGTGTACCTTCCCATAACTTTTGAAATATTGGTCCTTAAGCTTCCAGATTTTGCACAGCTGTTGCTTTTTAAATTCCCCTGAGGCACTTTTTTGTTTTTTTGAAATTTCGACTTTTAGGTTAGTTATGGGAAAAAAATTATTTTCATTGAAATCAATGGTAAAATGGGTAAAAATGGGTAAAACTGGAATAATTCAAGTCTGGCTCAATCAATTTTGATGAAATTTAGCAAAAAAAATCTACATTCAGCTTACTATAAAATAAACCACTCATAGTTACAATATTCAAACCTTAAAACCGTTTAAAAAATCAAAATAGGTGCGCTCGAGCCAAAAAATAGAATTATCGTGATAAATTAATCTTTAAACTTGGAGTCAATCAATTATGGCTCGATGAATTTTGATAAAACTTTTGTACACACAATCCACTATAAAAATATTAACATTTTTTGCTCTCTTAGTCACCATACACAACCGATAAAACCTTTTCAAGGGGCAATATAAGTGCGATTGAGAAAAAAATATGGGAAATAAGCAAAAAAAAACATATTCCCATCAATTGGGATAGTTCAGGTTTGGTCCAATGAATTTTGATGAAAACTGACAAATACAATCTACAATTAGTCTACAAAAGAAAGTATCCCTTACAGTTACAATATACAACACTTAAGAGAGTTTAAAAATCAAAAAAGAATGTTCGACCCAAAAAAAAAAAAATTAAAAAAAGTGAGGAATTATTAATTAATGTTTAAAAATTGGAGTCAATCATTAATGGGATGAAATTTTGATGAAACTTTGCACAAACATAACATGTTACCGACCCACTAAAATATTTCTCTCATACAGTCATCATGAAAAACCTTTAAGACCGTTTTGAGGGGCAATATAGGTGCGATCGAGCAAAAATCTTTGAAACTAAGCCAATATAAAGACAAAAATAATTTTTGGAATAAGTAATTCAAGAGTGACTAAATTTAAAGTTCAATAAAAATTTAAAAGTATAAAGTTTGCAATCTGCCTAGGCAAAATTTTTTTTTTCATGTATAGCTACAATAAACAACTTTTAAGTCTGATACCGTTTAAAGGCAATATAGGTTCCATCAAACCAAAAAAAGAACGTATAAGGAAAATTAAACGTATAAAGAAGAGTCAATCAAAAATGGTTGGATAAATTTTTTGTTGAAATTTTGTGTATGCAGTCTACAAACAAAGTACATCTGTAGGGGGGGGTTTAATCTACAAAATTTAAAAAAATTATTTTGAAGATCCACCGTTTGAAAGAAGGAACCAAAAATTGTATTCTTTGAAGGAAATGCAAGAATCAATATCAATTTTGACAACCTATAAAAACTAAGAAAAAAAGAAACTCCAACAAATAGAATGAATGCAACTTAAAGAATAAGAACTTTTTGGAATCTGGAATTAATCAAAAACTTGCTAAAAACAACATCAGACTAGAATTTAGGGATCTCAATTAGCCTTCAATTAATGAAGTAGGCAACTATTCGTACAGCTTCTCTAAAAAATTTTCAAACTCTTCGGGTTGAAGGCAGAATTATGTCTAGAGATGAAAAAATTTGAAATTTGAGGCGGGTCTGGGGGGAAATTTTAAAAGGGGGGCTGGGGTCTCCCTCAGCATTTTAAAGGGGGTCTGGGGGTCTCTACCAACATTTTAAAGGGGGGTCTGGGGGCCCCCCCATAACTCTAAAGGGGGTTTGGGGGGCTCCCCCCGATGAAAATGGTGTGAGAAAGTGTTCGTAGGGTATTCCCCACAGTTTATTTCTGTTTTTGATCTTAATTTCCCCCCCCCTCTTTTTTTTCCCATTTTTTGGGCCGAATGGGGGGGGGGGGATCGCCCCCTTTGCCACCCCCCTGTATCCGCCAATGTGAAAAACTCACTGGAACACAAAAATATCATTTCACTTCTGAAACTCAATGAAAATTTGTGTATGGGAGTCGCTAAAACCATACCTCAAAAACTTGATATTAAAGCAAAATGGCTTTGATTTAAATTTTCAAAAAAAAACAAAATTTTGAATTAAAAATGATTCAAAGAATTTTTCTTTCATCTATTTTTTAGCATTAATAGATCATAAGAATGAAATAGAAAAGTTAGCTTTCTGAAAGACCTAAAAACACTGGTAATACGCATGTCTAGTGATGGACAGAAAATTTAAATTTACTAAAGTGAGTAGGGGGAAAAAATTTTTTATTCATCGATTCTTCTTTAATTTAAATACAAACAATATAAAAGAGTTATGAAATCTAAATCCATTACTTATAGAGATTTTTTCAGCTTAAGTATCTCAAAACTCATAGCCATATTCCAAATAACCCTTGTAATATAACTGAACATTTTTAATTTGTTTTTCTCAATTTTTTTTTAATTTTTTAATAATTTTTTTTTTCAATTTTTTAATTTTACTTTAATCATTGATCTCATCTGGCTATTTTTCTAACCATTGGTCCTATTTCCATCCGAGAAAACAACTACATTTCATAGAATACAATCAATCTAACCTTTGAAA
>VMOF01000220.1:66843421-66890452 GCA_011764245.1 Trialeurodes vaporariorum
GAAGTCTCTACTTTTAAAGGCATATCGAGTAAAAGAAGTAAATTATTTCCTTGATAAAAAAGTCGTTAATAATTTTTAAAGTTTCGTTAGTATTTTTTAACGTTTCTTCATTTTTTTAAGGGTTATTTTACAAAAAGCTTCACTTCCAACATTGCCGGACTGTTACAGTATTGTAATGATAGAAAAAAGGAAGTTCATCAACCATCAATACAAAAAAAGGAACCTTCTTTGTTGTGGGGGCCCTGGGGCGCGCGCCCCGGTCGCCCCGCATTAAATCCGGCCCTGTACTACAGTTACCAGAATTCTAGTGTTCATGTACCATGGCTCTTGACAATTTTTAGGAAATTCTAGTTCTATGAATATATTTTGGTATTATCACCAGAATTTTCTGGACAAAGTACTGAATGTCTTCGCTGTGCTTTTGGTAATGTGACTGGAATCTGGTATCATGACTATCGCTTTTTTTTTCAGTGTATACCTTCGCCTGGAGGTGTCTGAGATTTTTGAGTGTTTCGTGGCTCAGATAAAAGAGAAGAATTTTAAAAAATGAAAATCTCATCATGCGATGTCAGGTATAAGTAGAAATCGACTAACCAAAATCTTTTGATCGGTCAAATCATTCCGCCTTTCGAGATGACATTTAATGGGAGACTCGTTAATGGACCTATGGGTGTATCGTATGGTCATGAATAACTAGGCAAGCATATCAACTCGTAGATTTTTAGGTATGTATTTAGTAGAGCTCTTAGTATAGGTACCTATCAAATAAGCTTGCTAAAAGGACTTTTAATGCACTCACACTTGAGCACAATAAATAATTTAGACATGGTTTTATTTATTTTAATCAACAATATAGTAAAAATATCGAATCTCGAATCAGATTGCTTGTCCAACTATCATTATTGTTTCATTAAACGCTGCAACGCCATGAAAGAGGTCTGTCAACTTTTCAGGACTGAGGAAGTACCTGATCAAATTTGTTATTTACAATGGATAAGAAGAGGTAAATCTACAAAAGCAAAATCTGATCTGTAAGGTAAAAGGTAAGGTAAAAGTGCCTTCTTAAATAGGTTCATCAATTTTTTTTCGCTTAAAGAAAAACCGATAAAAAAAAATTAGCTTTCAGTCGAAAGTATTCATTTAACAATCACTCACAAAACGTACTTGATATTGCGTAAGAACTCAATAAAAACTTGCTTAAATCTATGAGTACTTAATACAAAAAAAAATGTAATGTTAAAAATTCTGATCATACCTTAAAATTAAGTAATAATACTCTTCTTTATTTGTTATGAAACAAGATTATAGGAACCACCTGAACCAAATTAATATTTTAAGATGGCCAGTTAGCGAATCGGATGATGTAAATGAAAAGAGCTAAAAAGAGCCCCTTATCGAGGAATTTTTCACTTGGTTTTGGAATTATTTTTTCGGGGTTTAGAAAATCTTCTGTCATTTTTTCTCAAGGTGTGGATCGCGCACTGAGTCATCATCTCTGAGCATATAACGATGCGATGTTGCGGCACTATTTCATATACCTACGCGACAGCACAGCGTTAAACCCGGCAACGTGCATTTCTTTAGTTTAAACTCATAAAAAATCATCAATAAAATCTCAGCATGAGATTCGGAACCTGATTTCATGTTGATCTCATCATGAGATTTGGAACCTGATTTCATGTTGATCTCATCATGAGATTTGGAACCTGATTTCATGTTGATTTCATCATAGTTGTTTGCATTGGAATCTACCATACAAATTTTTGTAAGTTATGTTGATGTTTACATGAATGAGGTGGTTCTGTAGAGATCACTTTGAGGTCAGCATGGGATCATCATGAGATCAACATGAAATCAGGTTCCAACTCTCATGCTGAGATTTTTTTGAAGATTCTTGAAGATGAATTTTACCATTGTAACATATGTTTAAATGGACAAACAGCAACAATGCCAATTTCACGCGTTTCTTTAGAACAGCCTTTCCATTAAAATTCAAGTTTTGAACATAATTAGTTAGAAAGAAAAAAAAAAACATCGTTGAGGGAAAATATTCCGAAGGATTTCCGGTGAGGCTATCCTTTCTCTTCTGGCAGCAGAGCATAAAAAGAAAGAAAAATTAAAAAAAAAAAAAAAAAAAAAAAAAAAAAAAAAAAAAAAATCGAGAGAGCAACTGACACTTTTTGTCATGATAGAGTACTTCAATAGAACTATGCATCAACAACATGAATATTAATAGAGTAGCAGGAGTCCAAGTATAAACCAAAAGAACACGAGCCTTTTTGAGCCATTGCAGTGTTGCAAAATTTTCCCCGAACGAAAAAAAAAAAGGTCAATGCCGACAACTGGGGCCAAAAATATGCCAACACTAGAGAAAATAGTGTCTGGTGATTAGTTGCAACCATAATCAAAGTTTACAGTAACGGTCCGTGGGTCGAAATGAGGGAAGCTATAGGAAAGTCAAAATGTAAGATTTTTTTTTTTTTTTTTTTTTTTTTTTTTTTTTGCCGTTTGAAGGAAGGGGTTCAGAAAACTGTAGGAAGAAGGAACTATCCAGAGACAATATATTAGCGAATTTATGTGACGAATATATTCTTCAAAACCATTGCCAACCTACGCATGACAATAGTGGATGACGTGAAACTGGATCGTGTTTTTCGAACTTTTTCGGTGTTTTCATCAGTGATCGATGGCACCAATTCGATTTTGAATTCAAGTCCGGAGGTGAATTGGAAATCGAATTGATGCCATCGATACCCCGAAAACACATCTAAAAACACAATTGAGTTTCCTCGAATATGTAGCTAAGTTGGTATTGTTTATGATATCCGATCGCGAAAATTCGCTACATGTATAATAGAGACCACGCACCATCCTATCTTGTCCATGTTTGTGATCGGTGGCAACTTTTTTTTTCGGGGTCTCAACAGAACACCGGAAACATGGTCCATACGTTGACTGATGAGAAACATCGTTGAGATTTTTGCCTAGTGAATCCGAAGCACCGAAATTGCATCAGTCAACGTCTGGTCCATGTTGGATGGTGCTACTTCAGGCCTCTTTATGTTAATTTATGTTGAGCTCCGAAAATAAAGTCAGCCACCGCGCGCACGGTTAGTGCGTGGTATCTATTATACATATAGATTGTCTCTGGGGCTAACTCGATTTGTTTTTATAGTTTTGTCTTTTATTTTCAATTCCTTTTTACTTCCTTTCCTCTTTTTTCTTTATTCTTTCTTGTCTCTTTTTTCTTTTTTCTCGCTGTTTAAGCCCCCTTTCTATAAGAGTGGAGATGGCTTGAGCCTCCAACCCCCTTCTGCTCACGCACTGTGGTCACGTGATCGTCAAAAAGTGGCAAAAAACCAGAAAGTGAATTTCTCATCAATTTATTATTTATAAATTAAAACTAAATTAAATTAAATTAATTTTTAATTAATTAATTAATTTAATTTAATTTAATTTTTTTAATTTTTTTTTAATTTTTAATTTAATTAATTTTTTAAATTAAATTTATAACTTTCAAGACCAATTTCAATCAGAAAGAACGACCGTTAACAAGTTATTTAAACGTTGGAATGTCACTGAAAAGTGTTAAATAAAGCTTGAAAGATCGAACATTATGATTTTTTGTGACTTTTTTTTTCATTGATTTTCGGTCCATTTGTTTTGGATTCCAGACCAAAGTGCCACAGACCGCCACTGAAAGATTACAAAACCAATAGGAACGGGGTTTTATGTGTAGTAGACGATGTGTAAGCCAACAATAGCGAAAAACGCGGTTAAGTAAGTCAAAAGATAACCTACAAATATAAAGATATAGTAAATCCATTGGAAAAACGATAAAAAATAAATAGGTGGTACAGCTCGCTGTCGACCTTGATTCTCAAGCTTATGGTTCCTATAATGCAGAGCTGCCGATTCGCGTAGATTTAATGACATTTTGAAATTCACCGAAGATTTCATCGGTTGAGAAAAGATTACATATTTCAATTCAATGTATGACTGTAATGCACGAAAATACTACCGTCTTTTATCTTTCCTCAACCGGTATATAGAGTCGTCGATAACTTTGAAAACTTGCGGATATTTTAATTAATTAACGGCGTTTCCACCGATTGAGAAAATACTATATACAGATCAGAGTATTTTCGTGCATTACAGTTATACACTGAATTGAACTGTGTAATCTTTTCTCAACCGGTGGAATCATCGGTGAATTTAAAAATGTCATTTAAACCTGTGTAAATTGGCAGCTCTGCTATAATGTATAGCTCAGAAAGTCGAGCTTCGGTCGCGAAATCCGACAATCGAGCCTCCCGGCTCAGATTAAGAAAAGCGCTTACGGGATTTGAATCCTCTCCGATGTCACGGAAACGTCTTAAAACTATATTTTTTCTCCCCCTTAGCTTTGAGCTTTCGCTCCCTGGAATGAGCGAAGAAGAATGGAGATTACGGCGAGATTCGGAATGCATATGAATAATGCAGAGCGATGTTTTGCGCAGAATGCAGCTTTTTGCTAGCGCGTCTTTTTAGTTGATGGCTATATTCCTCAATCCGATATTTTTTTTTTTTTTTTTTTTTTTTTACTGAAGATATTTTTTCATCTGCTTGTTCTGCGCCGACATGCTGTAAACGGCGTTGTCTGCTTTGTTGAGCATTGCGTCAAGTTTGTCAACTTGATTGCTCACTTCTCGGTCAAAATCCATCCTTTTCTGCGCAACCGATCTGGGGTTCCCTTCGTCCGACTCTTGTTGGATTACTGGCTGGTCCGCTCCGTCCGGAGAAGTAGCTAAAAAGGAACATACAATCTTTACCAGATTAGAGTTACTACATATACTATCATAAAAACAATCAAAACAAGACAAGTAGACATTAAGGTGATTCCAGGCGAAACTTTTCTAGATTTCAATCCGATGGATAGCGCCACTAGTCGCTTTTTGGAAAAGACGTGTTTTTGGCGTTTTAAACTGAAACCATAGATAAAACGCAAAATCCAATAACGTCAGCACCTGCAAAAATTTTTTATGGATTTTTTGAGCCCAAAATGAGCCAAATTGGTTTAAAATTAAAGCCGTGAATTATGAAATACGTTTCGCCATAAGCTTAGTGAGTGGGAGTGAGCGCGAGTGATGATACGTCTATCTGCCTCACTCGCACTCATTGCGGCTTACGGGAAGTTTCGTTTTTCATAATTTCCGGCTTTATTTTTGAGTGTTTCAGTCTGAAACTTTCAGGGTATCTTCCTGAAGTATGCTCGCAGGTGCTGACGTTTCTCAAATTTGTATTTTTAGCGTGAATTCGTCAAATTTAACAAAAAACTGTTGACTTTTTGAGCAGCGCGACGTGGTGTCCACAGTTGGAACTAATTGACCCTGGAATCATCTTAAAACGATGTCCTCAAGAATAAGAGGCATTTTAAATCTAGGAGCGAAGCGTGCGCCAGTAACGTTGTAATTTCGTCCATTGAAACTATAATGGCGCTGTTGCACATTTTTGCTACAAGCGATTTAATGATTGTTTCATTTGTAAAAATCTCCAAAAATAACAATGGTTGTTCTAAAAACTCGCGATTGATATCCACTTCTCAACTCACAAAATGCTTTTAAATGCGCGAGTTTAATGGCGGCGTTTCGCAGTAATACCTAATAAGAGATTCCTATCTTAATCTCGTTACTCGCTCTATGCTGTTAAGGAAGATTTGCAGAGTCGTTTGGCACTAGAGTTGTAATCCACATCTGCTTAATGGTACCGTGATACCTTGTGACACCCACGATTATAGATTAAAGAGGTATGCTCATCTGACTTGGCGCCACAAATTCAGTGGCGCGCATTTCAAAATCACTGATGCAGGCAAGATGGCCGACAAAAGCAGAAAACGTACACTCTTTGCAGAAAACATTGGGTTGTTTTCTGCTTTCCTGCAGAGGGCAGCCCGATGTTTTCTGCAAAGAGTATATGTTTTCTGCTTTTGTCAGCCATCTTGCCTGCAGTGATTTTGAAATGCGCCCCACTGAATTTGAGGCGCGAAGTCAACTGAGCACACCTCTTTAATCTATAACCTTGGGTGACACCGGCGTCAAAAGAAAGTCGTCTCTTATTGGGCACTTCTTGATGGAGTTCCAGAGGTATTAGACAGGAACTTCCATTATTACTACCCTACACCATGTCATTATATACGCTCGCCCAAATAAAAGCGTTTATTGAGTTTAGGAGGGAATTTCGAAAATTTTAAGAGCTGTCATCGTGATTTTTGGGGGTTTCTACGTACATCAAAGTCGACTATTAAATCGCTTATACCAAAAGTGTACAACAGCCCCATGCAAAAGATTAATTGATTAGGTATGCGATAAGGGCACCTTGGGATTAGACCTTTTTGACTGGATTAAAATGGGCAGAATTCAAGGCAGCCAGATTTCACACTTCACCACTGTTAAAAATATCCTAAACTATTGAGGGTGTTGACTCTACTGCGCAAAGGCATCGCGATCGATCTGGCAGCGCTGTATTTCGTCCATATAAACCCATGCAAAGTGTCGATTCGAGGAAGTGCACGAGGAAATTCATGTAATTTAAACGTATGATATGCAGCGTTGCCAGATTCCACGCGAAGCCATTTGCGAGTTTCAGTTAAAGTTATGAAAATTTTTGGGAGAAATCTCAATTTTTTTTTTTTTTTTTTTTTTTTTTTTTTTAATGCTTTATTGAAATGAAATGTTCTGACAAAGATATTTACAGTAAAAAAACTGGTAAGCCCTACAATGGGGGCTATCGACCATAGCGACATTTTGTTGAGACCGTTTGTTGACCGAGAAGTTGGACCGTACAATTGATTTTAGTCGGACATTCTTACAGCTGTTTCAAATGGTTCACTCAGAAATCTTAAAGTTCAACATTAAATTTAGAAAAATTACAATTTTCAAAAGTTCGATTTCATACCAATAATCAAACTGGTATTACAAATTGAATTCGATTGTGAACTCTTTGGAAACCAAATTATTACGGAGAGTAGGTAAATTTAATTTTTCTTGAATAAATAATGGAAGGGCTGTTGAGAATTGAAACTTACCAGCGCTGGAATTATTATCAAATTTCTTCGTTGGAGCAGGAGATGGACAAGGACTGGGGTCCACTGAATTTGGCTCAGATCCTCTAATTCTAACTTTCAGTAAATTCGTTAAATTGCCGCACGCAGACTGAAATGACAAAAAACCAAGGTAAGTAAAAACATTACTTAAAGCATCTCTTTTTAGGAGCTTCAAAACAAATACCAAGTTATACTTGAAACAAATACTTCGCTGGTGTTTATTACGGACCACGCAGAGTTTTATCCCCTGGGGCTCTTGCAAACTTTTGCTATAAGGGATCGAAGAGTTGATTCTTGCATAAAAACCTGTGATAATGACGATGAGTACACTTAAAAATTACGAAATTTACTCTCAGGATCGGGCTTAATGGCGGAGAGACGCAGGTACGCAGGTACATATCGTGGGAGATTCCTATCTAAATGGAGACATACCTCTGTGTTTCCGTAGAGAAAGTGTCACATTAGACAGGAATGTCCCATGACACCTGCGATGAACCGATCGCCATTGCGAAATTGCCGTTATAGCAGTTATGTGAGTTTATTACTGAATTTTAGACTTTTTTAGTGTGATTTTTGTGATTTTCTCTGGTTAAACCAGTAGCGGCCCGTGAGATTGGGCAACCATGCATTTTTCCCACTTAAACTTAGGTAAAAACTCGATTCAAGCGGAGGCTGGCAGCCTCCTCGAGTTTCGATTGTTTTCCACGTATTTAAATGGGATAAAAACACTGTTGCCAAATCGCACGAGCCGCCACTGGGTTAAACATCATACAATATGAGTAGTATAGGGGTTCGTTGAGGACACTCCAGTCAATTTGAAAATTTGTTCAATAAATCAACCAATTTCATCAAAATTTGAACTTCCAATATTTTAGGCTTTAAATTTTACTCTGAAAACTACATAATAACTCGGAAAATTGATTCATATTACCAAGTATTTTAAGATGCGCACAAGCGTGCAGGAAAAGATAAAAATTTTCAAAGTTAAAATTTAACTACAAAAGGCCAGGCTTTATACAAAAACAGACTATTTTTAAAGTTTAAAATTTTTTACTCGCGCAAAAATTTTCAAAGTGAATATTTAACTTATAAGACTTTATCGAACGGGCCTGTTAAGTACACATCCAACAATTTTCAAATTTGTCCAAAAATACATATCAATTTTCACCAAAATATCCATTTCTAAATTTTCAAGAAAAATATGTCTACAGTTAACCTGTAATTTTTGATTATTTTCAGGCTTATTATTAGTATTACTCGGTGTTTTTATGATGCGCACAAGCGTGCAGACTGACATACCTTTAAAATTTCAGTAAATTCTAACCGGATTTCCGCAAAACAACTAAACATTTAAAAACACCGTGTTTGTGAAATATTTCATTTTTTGAACAGACATCCGTTGAGGACACTCGGCTTTTTATCCAAAAATTAATATCAATATCATAAAAAAATTCATTTTTTAAATTTTAAGTACTTTGGAAAATACGCAATTCTTCCAAAAATGCATTTTTTACCAAGTATTTTAAGGTGCACACAAGCGTTTATTTTCTTGATTTTTTTGTAAATCTGCAACACAGGACCACGTTCAACACACCACAGCTATTTATCCGAAAATCAATATCAATATCATCAAAATGTCAACTTTTAATTTTTTAGGGATAAATTGAATAATTTAAGATTAATTTTTTACCCTGAGAAGTATGTAAATTACTCTGAAAAAGTACATTATTTTGGCATGGCTTTAAGACGCGCACAAGTGTTCTGTTCAGGCAATAAATCAATTTCAAAGCGAATATTTTACCTATATTTTAAGTGATTTTCAAAGTTTCTTTCTCAATTTAAAAAAAAAAACTTATTTGTAAGGATACGTTGAGGACAGTCAAACCAACTCATAAATTTATCCTTATTTTTATCTCAATATTATCATACATTTTTATTCAAAAATTTTAAGGTAGAATTTAATCATTTTGGATACAGTATAAACCTTTCTTTTTCTCTGGAAAGTATGTAATTTTCATACATTTTTTCTACTTTTTCATGATACGCATGAGCATTTAGGCAACAAAAATTTAAAAGTAATTTTATTTTAGATTTACTCCAACGATTTTTCTGATTTTTCAACAGTACAAAAGTTTTTTGGAACAAAATGAGTTTTTGGAGCTCTCAGAGTTATATCTCATATCATATTTATTTTACTTATGGTGCTGGTTGAATGTGATTTTGAAAACATTACACCAACCCACGTTGAGAGTACAATATCAAAATATGAAATTTTGTTGAAAACTCTATGCCGAAACTACTTTTTTCTAGGGATTAAAAATGAAAATTGTAGTTAAACACTCTTCTTCTCTCGACACGGTAGGGTAAAAGTATAAACAGGTCTCACCAACATTATGTTGATTTCCTCAGAAGATTAGAAAATTGAAAATCAACGACGAGTTGAAAACTAGGCGTTAACTTTCCACTCTTTCCAACCATCACACTGTAGGTAACTAAAATAATGTGTGGCTGATGATTGATAACAGTAGATAAAGTACAGAGCATTTTAAGTAATAATGTTAGAATATAAATAGATAACACACTCAATTTTCTGTAAATATACGTTAACCAGCTCAATTTAGTTAAAATTGATAATGTTTTTCATGAATTGAACAATCGATAAACTTTTCTTATATTTATTCTATTTTGTGTACAATGTACATGATTTACACACACTGCAGACTATTTCATTTCTGTAAACAGCTTATAAGAGGTGGAACGTATAGGTGTCAATAATACACAGATTCTGTGTAAAAAAATTACTCCACTCGTTTTATTTTTATGAAAATGCCTGAGTTCGTTTTTTTACAATTACACTGAGCATAAATTGTATTGAGGGAACGTATTTGCAAAAAGTTGACTGCAGTATTGGTCTTATTAAAAAAACAAAAAAGGTATGACAAAGAAATAATTTTTTAATCAAATTAGTCATCTAAGTCATCATTATCATCTTTTTCACTATCACTAATAATTTTATATGTCTGTAACACTACATTTGATGTCCATTTTAAAATTGGTTCAATATCATCAATGTATTCATCCCAAAACGGAAGTTTACCGACATAGGGTTCGAACGTTTTTTGATGAATATCTTCATTAGCAATTTTTTTTAAGAGCAGAACGTATTTAATAAACTTTTCATCGCTTATGGATTTTTTAAAAATCGCACTCTTTATATGTTCTACACAAGGCTCGTTAGGAAATCGTACGAACAATTCAGCCCAGAATTTAGCACTTTTCTCTTGTCGTGGATCTGGTAATTCAATTTTCTTTTGAAGTTGTAAGATTTCTTGATTCATTTTAATAATGGTAACATTTTTTGTAAAAACTTCTCCTTCTTCTTTTTCCTTCTTTTTTTCTAGTTTCCTTATCGGACTTAATTTGCTCCGAAATTTGTTTTCTAGTCTTTTTACACATTCTCGCGCCGCTGTGAATAAGTTCTTAGATTCCAATTTCATCTGTGAAAATTTGTGAAAAAAACAAAACCGAATAAATTATACATTTTTAAACATTCGTCAAAGAGAAATGAAAAGAAAAAGAAAGAATATACTCACAGTTATCATGTTCACACGTAAAACCTAATCAACTTGTCAAGATTGTTTGTGTAACACAGCAAGTATTATTTGTTAAAAACAAAAGACTGGATAACATAAAATTCGATGAACAATACTTACGAAAAATCCAAGAGAAAATAGACTAATTATAAGCTGTTCCCACTTCCCACCCGGTAAAAAAGACGTTAATATGACGTAGTATTAAACATAACCTCCAACCGTTATTCCGTTATCAAGTTACATTGAAATAACTTTATAAATATGTTACTCATGACACAACCAAACTACATTACTAGTTTACATCTTTTCGTATCGTAGTAACGTTCTAGTAACGTAGCATCGTCTTTTTCGTAACGTTGTCACGATACCAGTTACGTTGGAAGAACGATAAATTGATGTTACTCATGATACAGTCAATATACATTATAATCAGTAAATGACTTCTCATAACGTTGTAGTATCGACCCCTGTAACGTAGTAACGTTTTTTCTCGTAACGTTGTATCAATCCTACACGATCGACCATCGCTAATGAGTAACGTTAAAGTATCGTTGTCACGATGTTACAGTATCGACTCATCGCTAATCACGTTCTAGGTAACGTTCGTGTAACGTGGGAACGTCTTTTTCCTAACGTTGTTACGATATCAGTTTCGTTGGAAGAACGTTAAATAGATGTTACTCATGATACAGTCAAGATACATATAATCAGTAAACGTCTTCTCATAACGTCCCAGTAACGTCCCCTGTAACGTAGTAACGTCTTTCTCGTAACGTTGTTTCGATACTACATCATCGATCATCGCTAATGAGTATCGTTAAAGTATCGTTGTCACGATGTCACTCTATCGACTCATCGCTAATCACGTTCTAGATAACGTTTCCGCATCGATAATTTTCCGATTGGTTACGTTCACACACAACCGTGGCAAATAATAATATGATCAAGATTTGTCTTGAAAATGTAAACTGTTAAGCTAATCGTATTATCCAGGTAGGAAAAATAATCTCATATCGTAAAAATTTTGAATATGGAATACCAATATCCAACGTTGGAGCAGGAGATGGACAAGGACTGGGGTCCACTGAATTTGGCTCAGATCCTCTAATTCTAACTTTCAGTAAATTCGTTAAATTGCCGCACGCAGACTGAAATGACAAAAAACCAAGGTAAGTAAAAACATTACTTAAAGCATCTCTTTTTAGGAGCTTCAAAACAAATACCAAGTTATACTTGAAACAAATACTTCGCTGGTGTTTATTACGGACCACGCAGAGTTTTATCCCCTGGGGCTCTTGCAAACTTTTGCTATAAGGGATCGAAGAGTTGATTCTTGCATAAAAACCTGTGATAATGACGATGAGTACACTTAAAAATTACGAAATTTACTCTCAGGATCGGGCTTAATGGCGGAGAGACGCAGGTACGCAGGTACATATCGTGGGAGATTCCTATCTAAATGGAGACATACCTCTGTGTTTCCGTAGAGAAAGTGTCACATTAGACAGGAATGTCCCATGACACCTGCGATGAACCGATCGCCATTGCGAAATTGCCGTTATAGCAGTTATGTGAGTTTATTACTGAATTTTAGACTTTTTTAGTGTGATTTTTGTGATTTTCTCTGGTTAAACCAGTAGCGGCCCGTGAGATTGGGCAACCATGCATTTTTCCCACTTAAACTTAGGTAAAAACTCGATTCAAGCGGAGGCTGGCAGCCTCCTCGAGTTTCGATTGTTTTCCACGTATTTAAATGGGATAAAAACACTGTTGCCAAATCGCACGAGCCGCCACTGGGTTAAACATCATACAATATGAGTAGTATAGGGGTTCGTTGAGGACACTCCAGTCAATTTGAAAATTTGTTCAATAAATCAACCAATTTCATCAAAATTTGAACTTCCAATATTTTAGGCTTTAAATTTTACTCTGAAAACTACATAATAACTCGGAAAATTGATTCATATTACCAAGTATTTTAAGATGCGCACAAGCGTGCAGGAAAAGATAAAAATTTTCAAAGTTAAAATTTAACTACAAAAGGCCAGGCTTTATACAAAAACAGACTATTTTTAAAGTTTAAAATTTTTTACTCGCGCAAAAATTTTCAAAGTGAATATTTAACTTATAAGACTTTATCGAACGGGCCTGTTAAGTACACATCCAACAATTTTCAAATTTGTCCAAAAATACATATCAATTTTCACCAAAATATCCATTTCTAAATTTTCAAGAAAAATATGTCTACAGTTAACCTGTAATTTTTGATTATTTTCAGGCTTATTATTAGTATTACTCGGTGTTTTTATGATGCGCACAAGCGTGCAGACTGACATACCTTTAAAATTTCAGTAAATTCTAACCGGATTTCCGCAAAACAACTAAACATTTAAAAACACCGTGTTTGTGAAATATTTCATTTTTTGAACAGACATCCGTTGAGGACACTCGGCTTTTTATCCAAAAATTAATATCAATATCATAAAAAAATTCATTTTTTAAATTTTAAGTACTTTGGAAAATACGCAATTCTTCCAAAAATGCATTTTTTACCAAGTATTTTAAGGTGCACACAAGCGTTTATTTTCTTGATTTTTTTGTAAATCTGCAACACAGGACCACGTTCAACACACCACAGCTATTTATCCGAAAATCAATATCAATATCATCAAAATGTCAACTTTTAATTTTTTAGGGATAAATTGAATAATTTAAGATTAATTTTTTACCCTGAGAAGTATGTAAATTACTCTGAAAAAGTACATTATTTTGGCATGGCTTTAAGACGCGCACAAGTGTTCTGTTCAGGCAATAAATCAATTTCAAAGCGAATATTTTACCTATATTTTAAGTGATTTTCAAAGTTTCTTTCTCAATTTAAAAAAAAAAACTTATTTGTAAGGATACGTTGAGGACAGTCAAACCAACTCATAAATTTATCCTTATTTTTATCTCAATATTATCATACATTTTTATTCAAAAATTTTAAGGTAGAATTTAATCATTTTGGATACAGTATAAACCTTTCTTTTTCTCTGGAAAGTATGTAATTTTCATACATTTTTTCTACTTTTTCATGATACGCATGAGCATTTAGGCAACAAAAAATTTAAAAGTAATTTTATTTTAGATTTACTCCAACGATTTTTCTGATTTTTCAACAGTACAAAAGTTTTTTGGAACAAAATGAGTTTTTGGAGCTCTCAGAGTTATATCTCATATCATATTTATTTTACTTATGGTGCTGGTTGAATGTGATTTTGAAAACATTACACCAACCCACGTTGAGAGTACAATATCAAAATATGAAATTTTGTTGAAAACTCTATGCCGAAACTACTTTTTTCTAGGGATTAAAAATGAAAATTGTAGTTAAACACTCTTCTTCTCTCGACACGGTAGGGTAAAAGTATAAACAGGTCTCACCAACATTATGTTGATTTCCTCAGAAGATTAGAAAATTGAAAATCAACGACGAGTTGAAAACTAGGCGTTAACTTTCCACTCTTTCCAACCATCACACTGTAGGTAACTAAAATAATGTGTGGCTGATGATTGATAACAGTAGATAAAGTACAGAGCATTTTAAGTAATAATGTTAGAATATAAATAGATAACACACTCAATTTTCTGTAAATATACGTTAACCAGCTCAATTTAGTTAAAATTGATAATGTTTTTCATGAATTGAACAATCGATAAACTTTTCTTATATTTATTCTATTTTGTGTACAATGTACATGATTTACACACACTGCAGACTATTTCATTTCTGTAAACAGCTTATAAGAGGTGGAACGTATAGGTGTCAATAATACACAGATTCTGTGTAAAAAAATTACTCCACTCGTTTTATTTTTATGAAAATGCCTGAGTTCGTTTTTTTACAATTACACTGAGCATAAATTGTATTGAGGGAACGTATTTGCAAAAAGTTGACTGCAGTATTGGTCTTATTAAAAAAACAAAAAAGGTATGACAAAGAAATAATTTTTTAATCAAATTAGTCATCTAAGTCATCATTATCATCTTTTTCACTATCACTAATAATTTTATATGTCTGTAACACTACATTTGATGTCCATTTTAAAATTGGTTCAATATCATCAATGTATTCATCCCAAAACGGAAGTTTACCGACATAGGGTTCGAACGTTTTTTGATGAATATCTTCATTAGCAATTTTTTTAAGAGCAGAACGTATTTAATAAACTTTTCATCGCTTATGGATTTTTTAAAAATCGCACTCTTTATATGTTCTACACAAGGCTCGTTAGGAAATCGTACGAACAATTCAGCCCAGAATTTAGCACTTTTCTCTTGTCGTGGATCTGGTAATTCAATTTTCTTTTGAAGTTGTAAGATTTCTTGATTCATTTTAATAATGGTAACATTTTTTGTAAAAACTTCTCCTTCTTCTTTTTCCTTCTTTTTTTCTAGTTTCCTTATCGGACTTAATTTGCTCCGAAATTTGTTTTCTAGTCTTTTTACACATTCTCGCGCCGCTGTGAATAAGTTCTTAGATTCCAATTTCATCTGTGAAAATTTGTGAAAAAAACAAAACCGAATAAATTATACATTTTTAAACATTCGTCAAAGAGAAATGAAAAGAAAAAGAAAGAATATACTCACAGTTATCATGTTCACACGTAAAACCTAATCAACTTGTCAAGATTGTTTGTGTAACACAGCAAGTATTATTTGTTAAAAACAAAAGACTGGATAACATAAAATTCGATGAACAATACTTACGAAAAATCCAAGAGAAAATAGACTAATTATAAGCTGTTCCCACTTCCCACCCGGTAAAAAAGACGTTAATATGACGTAGTATTAAACATAACCTCCAACCGTTATTCCGTTATCAAGTTACATTGAAATAACTTTATAAATATGTTACTCATGACACAACCAAACTACATTACTAGTTTACATCTTTTCGTATCGTAGTAACGTTCTAGTAACGTAGCATCGTCTTTTTCGTAACGTTGTCACGATACCAGTTACGTTGGAAGAACGATAAATTGATGTTACTCATGATACAGTCAATATACATTATAATCAGTAAATGACTTCTCATAACGTTGTAGTATCGACCCCTGTAACGTAGTAACGTTTTTTCTCGTAACGTTGTATCAATCCTACACGATCGACCATCGCTAATGAGTAACGTTAAAGTATCGTTGTCACGATGTTACAGTATCGACTCATCGCTAATCACGTTCTAGGTAACGTTCGTGTAACGTGGGAACGTCTTTTTCCTAACGTTGTTACGATATCAGTTTCGTTGGAAGAACGTTAAATAGATGTTACTCATGATACAGTCAAGATACATATAATCAGTAAACGTCTTCTCATAACGTCCCAGTAACGTCCCCTGTAACGTAGTAACGTCTTTCTCGTAACGTTGTTTCGATACTACATCATCGATCATCGCTAATGAGTATCGTTAAAGTATCGTTGTCACGATGTCACTCTATCGACTCATCGCTAATCACGTTCTAGATAACGTTTCCGCATCGATAATTTTCCGATTGGTTACGTTCACACACAACCGTGGCAAATAATAATATGATCAAGATTTGTCTTGAAAATGTAAACTGTTAAGCTAATCGTATTATCCAGGTAGGAAAAATAATCTCATATCGTAAAAATTTTGAATATGGAATACCAATATCCAACGAATAAGTAATAAAGTTTTTAAAATTTGTCGAGCAGATATGAGAAAGAATGAAAAATATTATGAAATCAGCTAGGCATTCGTGGCATAGAGGAAACACCTCATAAGCCTACGTGTAATATTTATTTACGAAAAAATCATTAGGCATTTATCTACTCAAATAGTTTTGAATATTGAAAAGTTATTGAAGGCTCGTAAATTTTTCCCTTATATTCATTCCTTTCAAAAACGTGATCGGTCGAAACATACGGAAATTAAGACTTACTTTCTCCCCGGAAAGTCTCTCGACTTTTTTTTCAGCTTCAATTGTAAGATTAGTTTGTTGCTGGAGTTGTTTCTCTAATAATTCGTTTTTTGCTTCCAATGCGATTATTTTTTTAGACTGTTCACTGAGTTCTTCTGGGAATGTATTTCTTGATATTTCAAGAACCTTAGAAACAAATTGAATACAATTTTTAATACTAGTTTCAAAGAAGAAAATAAGTTATTTACAGTAAAATTATTCTTATGTAGTTATAATATATTATAAAACTACGCTATCACAAAGATTGATAAAAAAGAAAAGCAACTTTAGGAGGGAGAAAAGCAGCTATACCTTTCTAAGAAAATTAAGAGGTTTTTTTGTCAAAAAACAATCTTTTACAAATTAAATTAATTCTCAAAAAATGAAGGAAAATAGAAAATGTTGTTCTGAGAGCTGAAAATAAATATTAATTATGAAATTTCTACAGAGGCTTAACTGAACTCGTGAAAAAAGAAATGGAAGTCTTATATGGACCAGAGTTTATATGAGCCGCATAAGAACCCAATTTTTAATATAAAAAAAAAAAAATCTGATTTGAATTGTTTGCTACAGCTAACTGATCTTATTATAACGTTTCTGAGATAATTTCACTCCTTTTTATTAATAAAAGAACAGGCCTATAAAGAGGGTCAGAACTTCATATTTTTGTTACGTAATTACGAAACTTAGAATAAAACTTAAGAGTAAGTATTTGTTGCCTCGTATAGGGTGACAGGTCTACTTTAAAGCGTGGTTAATACGTCGAGTAAAATAAATAAAGAAATAAGTTATGGATACTTACTTTTGCGTAAAGTTGGTTAGTAGAAATCATTAACAAAAACAAAACTTTAAAGAGGCTGCCATCATGAACACAAGAATAAAATAACTCTCTTCATGAAAAAACATCACACAATCTCTTTCTTATCTTAAAGTAATTATTCGGATGAAATTAATTCCACATTTTAATTATCATTGTGTAAGACTTTATCAAACATGTGAATCAACTTCCATGAACAGCATGCAGAATAGTTCTTTGAAAATAACATTGTGACGTTTGATGAATCACAGAGCAGAATTATTGACTCCTTTTTAAAATGTGAGGAAATTGTTAATTCATTCTTTCTTTTTGAAAAAGGCTTCACTGTTTTTTTAGTTTTGGTATAAAACTTTGACACATTGTACTAATTGAGTCACCAAGTTCTGATCATTGAATAAAAACTCACATCAAATTTAAATGAATAGCATGATGACTATGAGGATCCTCGAAAAAACTTTTCATATTTTTCACTAAATTCGGTGAAATTTTTTACAGGATTCTTTTTATTTGATACAGTTTGATTATTTACATTTATAGATTTATTTGAAGGTGTTCGTAAAAAATTAGTCATATTTTTATCTTTCACACCACTATTAGATGCACTTTGATTTTGAAAATACTTATTATTCACTTCACTTGTATTGGACTGCTTTGGTGTTGCATATTTAAAAGTATATTGACCCAGACAGTTTCTAGGAATTTCATGACTTATACTCCTATTATTATATGGTATATTATGCTGTTTTAAATATTTAAGTATAGTCTTTTCAGTTATTTTATACTTCAAAGAAAAACTTCTCACACTATTATTCTTGAAGTTGTATTCTTTTAATATTTTAATAAACTCGTTTGGAGTCATTTATTTATATAAAAAATTTATTTTATTTTTACCATACCATACCACATTACCATACAATATTACCTCATTTCAGGACCATATTACCTCACCTTACTTCACCTTACTTTACAATACAATATAAAAACATACAATTTTAGTCTAATAAATGGAAAGTCAAATAAAAAGATACATGCCCTCCAAAAGTGAACTTGAAGGACTTGATAAGATAATTTCAAAAAATAAAGAATTGGAAGAATTGATAAAGGACGAGGAATGTAATTTAGAGAGAATAATTCAGGCCATAGACGGTTTAAAAAATATCAACAGTAATATGAAGACTATCATGAAACAGTTCTTTATAGCTCTACAACAAACAAGTATGACGTCGGATATTTACAAATATGCAAATTTTAAGAATCAAGAGTTGATTGAAACTCTACTTGAGAGGGAGAATAAATATAAGAAAATCATAAAATCTCAAGCTGAAAAATATAATGATAATTCTGGAAAGAATTGAATAACGTCTTCTCAACCATAATAGTAGATGCTAAGGATAAGAAATTATCTAAGTATATGAAAAAATCCTTCAAAGATATCAAGTTTCATGATGACTTCAAACCAGTGTTTTCAGAGCTAGGAACTAAAGAATTAACCCGCGATGAATTGAAAAAAATGAAATCAGACCCTAAAAAAGGACCTAGATTTAATAATATTCATAAAATAACAACGGTGAATGTCCCCAGTGTCAGTAATGATGCAACTATTATTCAACAAAATTAAATGGTCTTATGCATCTATTTTAGGAAGTTTTTTCATACTTCAGTAAATGTGCAATTTCTTATTAAATTTTTTCTATATAAATAAAAGTAAAAAAATGGAGTTGTCTAATAAACTCAACACTATTTTGAAATTAGTAGAGGCTTATGATATTCGTCGTTGTTCAAAGTGTAAACAAATAAAAAAAGAGAGGGAATTCAAGAAAAATCAACACTGGTGTAAAGATTGTAGAAATGAAATAATGAAAAAGTATGTAGATAGTAAGAATTTCATTGAGAAACAGTGTGAATGTGGAAGGATAGTTAAATTTTTAAGTTACGGTGCTCATCTAAAGTCAAATTATCATAAAACAAGTCTAGAATTGATAAAAGAGAATAGTTTTGTCTTAATTTCAACTCAATAATGCGAAAAACTGAGAACAAGAATATTTTTCTTTATAAAAATTTTGTCTTATAAATAATATAGTAAAATTAAAATTGTCTAAACAAAAAATATGACTACAGTAAAAGATTTAAGAAAGCTTGCAAAAGAAAGAAACATGAAAGGTTATAGTAGAATGAAGAAAGATCAATTATTACGTATATTGGATATTCAACCTTCTGCAAAACCCAAAACTGTTCAAGAATTGCGAAAAATTGCAAAGGAGAGAATGATAAAAGGATACTATAAAATGAAGAAAGCAGATTTGATCGATGCTATAAGAAATGTTGATAAAATAATAAATGAGGCTTTTAACTTTGATGAATCATTTTTCGAACCAGAAATAGAAACATCAAATAATTATAATTCTACTCAGCTCATTGACATCGTGGAAACTAGATCTAGGTTTATTCGAAGGTACAACGCCTACTCGTGTGATTATACAATTTCTATTAAAAATACCGAGTTAATACAGGGGCCTTCAGTGGATCAAAAAGTAGATTTAATAACAAGAGCTCTTCGAGAAATGATTGAAGTAGCAAAAAGACGCACCAACTTTAGACGGGGTGATAGAATAAATATTGTCATCACGAATCCTGAACTTCGTGCACCTATATCAACAGGATATCAAAGAAGTAATGTAACGCAAGAATTAGTAGAGATATTGATGGAAACTGTTTCAAGAATTTTGACTTCGAATGAAGAACTTGATCTTACAACATCTACTTTTAATGTAGATATAATTGCAATGCCTCAGGGTGGAAAGGGTCAAAAAATTTTAAATTTAGCTCAAGCTAAACAAACCAAGTCTTCAATCACACAAATAAAAAATATGGATAATTTATGTTGCCCGAGAGCTGTGATTGTTGCTCTAACATATCCGGTAGATAATCCACCTATCTCGAAAATATTTAAGAAGGAATTCTCAAAACTTGATCTAACTTACATCAGAAAAGGAAGAAAATTACAAACAGATCTAACTAATCAACTATGTAATCAACTAGGTAGTTACAATGAGGAGGGTTTCACACTGGATGATATAAGAAATCTGGAAGAGCTAACGGATATTCAGATAAATGTTGTGTGTGCAGACAATTTGAACTCTGTTATTTATAAAGGACCTGAAAAAGATATAAAAGTATACTTGTATAAACACGGTAATCATTTCGATGTGATTTCGTCCATGGCAGGATTTCTTGGTTCAGTTTATTTTTGTAAAAAGTGTAATAAACCTTATAACAATAAAGATAAGCATAAGTGCGAAGAAGAGAAAAGGAAATGTAGGTTATGTTTTCAGGAAGAGCATTCAGAATCAACAAAGAATAAAATATTCTGCTCAGTTTGTAATAGGTATTGTTTCAATCAAGATTGTTTAGATAATCATCAGGAAGTGTGTGACACTGTATTCAAATGTTTAACTTGTAATAAAATCTGTTTTAGGAACTCTGATGAACCCCATAAATGTGGAATTGAAAAATGTCGAAATTGTTTTAAAGAAGTAGAGATAATAAATCATAAATGTTATATGCAGAGGAAAAGACAAAAGGGTGGAAAATGTAAGAGAGAAATTTGTCTGTGCAAAGGTAATCAGGATCAGTTTGTTAAACCTGTGAAAGACTATAATTTGAAAGAATTGAGAGCAAAAGCGGAAGAAGAAATTTGGGTTTATGGCTATGAAAATATGAAAAA
This sequence comes from Trialeurodes vaporariorum, assembly GCA_011764245.1. Taxonomy (NCBI): domain Eukaryota; kingdom Metazoa; phylum Arthropoda; class Insecta; order Hemiptera; family Aleyrodidae; genus Trialeurodes; species Trialeurodes vaporariorum. The sequence goes on from VMOF01000220.1 coordinate 66,864,600, forward strand.
ACAAGAGCTATTGAATATATTGAACCCTGGAAATGAAATATTAGAGGAGACAAAATTACCTAAATGTACTTATACAGAAAAATATCTATTCTTTGATTACGAGGCGCAACAAGAAACGGGGGTTCATATTCCAAATTTGGTAATTGCTCAAGATTTTAATGGTAAAAGATTTCGATTTAAAACGAACGATGAATTTTGTGGATGGTTAATATCCAAACAACATAATGATTATACTTGCATAGCACACTATGCTAAAGGTTATGATACACAGTTCATTCTAAAATATTGTGTTGAAAATACTCTAAAACCTTTTACTATTTATAATGGAACAAAAGTTATGCTCCTTGAAATACCTTCAATAAGATTAAAAATTATTGACAGTAGTAATTTTGTTAATGGACCTTTGAGTGATTTCCCAAAAACATTTGGTTTAATTGAAATGAAGAAAGGATACTTTCCACATTTATTTAACACCAAAGAGAATGAAAATTATGTTGGACCTATCCCGGACAAAAAGTATTATTGTTATAATCAGATGAAGCCCGAGGGCAGGAAAAAGTTTCTGGAATGGTATCTGCAAAGAGTTCAAGAAAATTTTGTTTTTGATATGAAGAAAGAAATCTTAGAATATTGTAGGTCAGATGTAGATATATTAAGGCAAGGGTGTTTAAAACTGAGAAAAGACTTTTTAGAAATAGCGAATATAGACCCTTTCCAATATTTAACAATTGCTGGTGTATGCATGGCTATCTACAGATCTATATATCTATGGAATAACACAATAGCTGTTGTAAATGAACCTATAGAAGAAAAATATTCAAAACAATCAATCAGTTGGTTGAATAGCTTCGGAAACTCTAACATAAAACATGCATTAAACGGTGGCAAACAAGTTATTTGTGGCGCAAAAGTTGATGGTTATGATGGTAATACCGTATATCAATATCACGGATGTTTTTGGCATGGTTGTCCAAAATGTTATAAAGAGAGTACAATAAATAATGTGAACAGGGAAGAAATGGGAGATCTCTACGAAAAAACCAAGGAGAGAAGTAATCAAATAAGAGATGCTGGATATAAATTAGTCGAGATGTGGGAATGTGAATGGACTAAATCGGTAGTGTATAAAAATACTGAAAAACCTGAAATAATCGGACCTCTAAATCCAAGAGATGCGTTCTTTGGGGGAAGAACTAATGCATTTAAACTATTGGCAAAATCTACAAAGACAAAGAAAATTAGGTATATTGACGTATGTAGTCTGTACCCTACTGTTCAGTCTTATGATTTCTATCCTGTGGGTCATCCAACAAAGATTTTCAAACCAGAAAAACATGATAGAAAATGGTTTGGAATAATAAAATGTAAAATTTTACCTCCTAAAAACTTATATCATCCTGTATTACCGGTTAAGGTTAAAATGGGTAAAAACGAGAAGTTACTGTTCCCGTTGTGTTTGAAATGTGCTGAACAGAAAATAAGTCAATGCCCTCATACTGAAGATGAAAGAATTCTTACAGGAACCTGGTCAACTGTCGAAGTTAATACAGCAATTGAAAAAGGTTATAAGATTCAAGAAATTTATGAAGTGTGGCATTTTGAAAAGATAAGTAATAAATTATTCAGAAATTATGTAAAGAACTTTATGAAAATAAAATTAGAAACCAGGGGGGTGATCACGGAGGATCGTTTCGTTTCGGTATCGTTGTCGTTATCGTTTGCATTAAATCAAATGGGCTTGCTTCTGCGCAACTCGATCGCGCAGGTGATCCCCTCCTCACCTCTTCCTACTTCAAACGATCGAGTAAACGACAGCCTCCAACTCATCGCTTCCTTTCGACCGTTTCAATCGTTACGAGAGGCTCAAAACGATTCGATCAGTTGAGCCACCCATAAGGTTACACGTAAACGATAACGATAACGAAAACGAAACGAAACGATCCTCCGTGATCACCCCCCCCCCCCAGTCCTCATAACTACGATTCAAATAAAGAATATATAGAGGATATAAAACAGAAACTGGATATTGATCTGGACCCTGAAAAAATTGAAGTAAACCCAGGTAAAAGAGCTGTTTCAAAAATTTGCCTAAATAGTTTATGGGGAAAATTCGGTCAAAGACAAAACATGAGTCAAGCAGAGTATGTGACTGATGTTAGAAGATTTTATGAAATACTACTAGATGATAGATTGACGGATATAAATGTAAATTATCTGACGGAAGAGACTGTGCAAATGAGCTATAAATTTAAGGATTATTATGTTGAGAATAATACTAGCACTAATATCTATATAGCTTTGTTTACTACAGCAAATGCGAGACTAAGACTGTATGAAAAATTAGATGCATTAGGTGAGGCTGTAATTGGATGTGATACCGATTCAATCTTTTACTTTGATGACGGAGTAAATACTGTTAAGACGGGTGATATGCTTGGTGAGTGGACAGATGAGCTCAAGAAGGACGAGCATATAAAGTTATGGGCGTCGACAGGTCCTAAAAGTTATCACTATGAAACAAATTTAGGAAAAAGCGTAACTAAAATAAAAGGGTTCACGTTAAATTATCAGAATTTAGAAACATTGAATGGTAAAACAATGATTAAACTAATAAAGGAGGGTGTATCTGAACTGAGGCAGAGTTCAGTAGCCCTGACTTATAATAAAATAACAAGAGAGATCAAAAGTAAACAATTAGTAAATAAATTAGAAACGAAAAAGTTTAAGTTCGAGTATGATAAGAGAGTAATCTTACCTAATTATGATACTGTACCATACGGATATTGTACATAAAAATAAGTATAATTTGAATGAAATTTAATTGATAGTATATAAATATATTTTAATCTGATTCTATATCATATTCAGCGCTAAGTTCTTTTTCAATAATTCTAGACAATACGCTCAGGTGAGCGACAGTATTTATCATATGTTTAGTGTATTTTATTCTCTTCGATTCAGGTAAATGTTGAATTTTATCCGAGAGTGGATCCAATAAAATTTCATATTTTGTCCGGGTTCGCTCAACAGGGTTCTTGAAATATGGAATCGTGTTTTCAAAATCAAACTCATCTTCACTGATGAGAGAATCTTTTAACACTTCCATTTAAAAACAAAAAATAATATAAATAAAATAAGTTCAAGATATCAACTTAAAAGTCTTCAAATAAGGGTAAAAATATTCACTTTTAAATTTTTTATCTTGCCTGCACACTTGTGCGCATCTTAAAATACTTGGTAATATGAATCAATTTTCCGAGTTATTATGTAGTTTTCAGAGTAAAATTTAAAGCCTAAAATATTGGAAGTTCAAATTTTGATGAAATTGGTTGATTTATTGAACAAATTTTCAAATTGACTGGAGTGTCCTCAACGTACCCCTATACTACTAATATGATGTGTGAATAATAAAATGTGTCGTAGGCACGCATTTCGGTTCAACGGCCACAATTTGGATCAGTTTTTTGCATGGGGCACGCAATCAGATTGTTTCGTTGACACACTCTGATTATGTCCCATGCAAAAAACTGATCCAAATTGTGGCCGTTGAACCGAAATGCGTGCCTACGACACATTCTAGTTTTTTCCGTGTAGTAATTGACTTTGTGACTACGTTTGTTTGTTATAATTACGTCACACCTCACTGAAAAAAGAGCTCAAGTAGCGAATACCAAACATTTAGTCCTTTAGTCCCTTAGGAGAATAATAACGTGATTCTAGTTCGTTGATAATAACTCAGCAAAACATAGCGGCCGAAGCTCTTGAACGACGCCGAATTGCATACTCTTCAGATTGAAGGCACTTTTAAACGCTTCAATATGTAGCTGACAGCCTGACACATTCTGAGTAGGTGCTTGAATAACACGACCAAATCTTTAGTGCAGCTTACCAAAGTTTTGGTATATCCGACTAAAAACCATTTGATGGCTAATTTACTTTTTTTTTTAGTGCCTACCTATATCTTGCTTAGATTAGACATTTAATATTGTTACAACTTACCTTGAAATTATTTATTTTCTTTTGTGTTATCGCTAAAATGCTGTTCAATTCATCTAACCCACCAGCGGCCTGTTGAATATTTTCTCCGTCTAAATTTATTTCCTTCAGCAAATGCGAAAAAAAAAAAAAATTAGACAAAACAAAATCACAATAATGTATGTATTGTTACATTGGGTCTATTGCAAACTTTTGCTATAGTGACATAGAGTGTTAAATCTTAGGTAAAGTCACGTGAAAAGTCCATTGGTGGTATCAGAAAGTCATAAAATGTAGTATTAAACTCACAAGAGGCGTTTAACTGAAACCCAAGATGGCGGTAAAATATCGAGCAACCTATGTGCACGCACCGTGAACATCCATGATGGCCAACGTCAACAACCTCACAGATTCAGAGGTTATGAGTTTGTTTGCGTTGTGATTGGTTTGAGATCGATGTTTTGAGGTTGGCCATCTTGGATGTTCATGGTGCTTGCATACAGGTTGCTCGATATTTTACCGCCATTTTGGATTTCAGTTAAATGCCTCTGGTGAGTTTGTTATTGCATTTTATGACCTTCTGCTGCCACTAATGGACTTTTCACCCGATTTTACACGAGGTTAATGACTCTACAGCGCTATAGCAAAAGTTTGCAACAGACTCATTACTATGGAAAACTGCAAGAAGAAAAATAGAGCATAACTAGTCGTGTACTTACATAAAAGTAAGGTAAGAAAGTAGACGCACTAAGGACAGAATCAGTGTTGCCGAATTTCGGGTAACTATCCAATTATTCCCATTTGACTTAATGTAAAAGTTGGCAAGTTAGCGGAAAATATGGCAATATTGGACAGAAATTGAGTTGAGGCGCCCAATAAATCAGCAAGTTCAAAACATGTGAAACTATTATTGTTTAATCTTCTGAGGACCGCACGTTAGTTCAGAAAAATGCCACTACTCCGTTTTCATGTGGAAGGTTGTTAACTGTTATTCGTACTCAAGGGAGTTGGAATTGCCTATACAACGGGTTGAAGGCGCCGGAGGGACCTTTTCTTGTAAGTGTTTTAATCTATAATTGCGTTTATCAGGAATGAAGAATGAAACAAAGGTGAAATAGACTTAGAGGCGAAAAATGAGTAGACTCTTGGGCTTGGCCTTAAGGGGTTAAATCCTTCCAGCTTTAACTTTACACATTTCCACCGCTTCTGGTGGAAAATAAAAATTCTAGTAGTATTCTAATAGTAAAAAGTCTTCAAGTGGAAAAAAAGAATAAATATAAATAAACAATTAAAGGGAAAATTTAATTAGATGGTATAAAATTAGTCTTGGAAAGCTTTAAAGTCGTAATTTTACGTGAGTTTTGGCCACTCAATCGGTTGTTTCAGCCAACAGCAGGCTGATTATGAACGATCGTATCGTAATAAGCAAATTTTATTCAGTAAACTTTAGTCAACGGTCACTTCTTTCGTGGCCAGAGTTTCAAAACCACGGTTATACTTACGGGCAATGGCGTACGCAGGAATAAGTCTCTCTAGCTCTTTTCCCGTTTGAGTGTATGTAGTAGAAAAGGAAAGAGATAGGAGCTGAAGACACGTTCGAGCCCCTGTTTCTGTCCTTTCCCTACTCACGTGTTCAAATGAGGATAGAGAGAGAAAGACAAATTCTTGTGTACGCTACTGCTTAAGGGAGCCAATCACAAAACAAAGCGATTCGAAATTCAAATGTACCCTCCGGTCACGTTTCACGTGAACGTGACCCTGACCCACCTCGGGAAGTAGGTCTCGAAAATCGGAATCAAGCGGTTCCCCGGACACTTTTCGTACATATCCGTGCGGTGCTTGGCTCCGCCCACTTTTAAGTGACCGAAGTATAATACAATTTCGGTCACATTCTGGTTTTCGAAACATGGTCACTGAAAACGTGCCCTGGTTACTGGATAACATTTGCTTAGTGCTATCGAGTAGATGATATGATCGAGTACGTGTTATTCTTTTGGGTGGTATTATTCCGATAAGTTTCATTTCGATAGAAACCCTTCCATCTCTGCGGAAATTTGCCGATGACTCCGGAGCTATCGGAAAATTTCCGCAGAGATGGGAGGGTTTCTATCAGAATGAAATCTCTATCTTAGTGACATCACTCATAAGAATAACACGTGCTCGATCATCGACCGGATAGCATTACCACAGAATAATACAATCAGAACGGATACTCTGACGGATTTTGAAGCAAATTCATTTCGCGTCCGCCATGTTGGGATATAGGATGTTTACATCTGGATTCGCGCGCAAACAAAAAATATAGGACGTGATTTGCGAAATTTTCATTCTGAGATGCCATGAGAATGAAAGTGAGGCCGGAAACTTAAGATTTCTTTCCAGAATTTACAGAAATAAATGAGTTTCAACACAAATCACACTCGTCCGCCTTGTTGGGATATAGGACCGCAGCGTTGCCTATTGGTGCCGTTAAATTCCAAACTTGCTTCCATTGGCTCTTATGGGAGTTTCCGTTCTGATTGTATTATTCTATGGCATTACGATACGATTTTGTATAATCTTCTTGCTGAAAAAGGCAGGTGGCTTGCCACGCCCACCGTCTCAATTTTTTTTTTTTTTTTTTTTTTTTTTTTTGCGGGAAAGAAAAGGGAAAAGTTTTTTCATTTTTGTACAAAAAGTGACTGCTGGTTGTTCTTATTCTTTTTCTTCTTTAACTTTCACTAAGTTTGAGTCTCAGAGGTTCAAGAATGGCAAAATAACCAAAGCACTGGCGCACCGAGAACTTTAGTTTGGTGGGGGTTTCACCGCAAATTTTCCATTTTCTGAGGCCGGGGGGGGGGGGGGGGTGTTGAAAGCAATTTTGGCCGAAGATGACCTTTTTTAGGGCAAAATCTTGATGCTTGGGGGGGGGGGGGGTTGACCCTAAAACCACCACCTTCGGTGCGCCACTGAACCAAAAAGATCAGTCACCGCGAAAACCGTCAAATTTTCTGGGTTGTATACAAAGCAGTTTTTGAGGGGGGGGGGGGGGTAAGCGCGTTCCCTTTTTCCATCGCCTCAGTCCGCATCCGCAGGGTCATCGCTCGAGAGTATTTTTAGGGACCGGTGCAACTTTATGATTGCTCCATAAATTCCCATGATTTGAGGCCTCATTCACAGGGGGAAAAATGAGCCAGCGTAATGATTTTTAGTTGAGTTAGTTGAGAATACTTAACGTTTTGGTATAATGAGGTCCACCAAACATTTGGTATGCTCAACTACAGTCACTGTAGATCTTTTCCGCTGTAAAACATTTTTTTCTACCAAAGGGTACGCGCATGGCAAAGTTGGTATTTCTAGGAATGTGCCATACAACACTTTGGATCGGAAAAAGCGCCCCCATATGCTCCCTACCCCTCCGATCACCCACAGAAGCCACAATATTCACCATTGTGGTCGCACGTCTCATCATTGAAATGATCATTTTGCTCACATTTGAAACCCCCATCGATGATAAAAGCTCCTTCAATTTTTGATGCACACAAAAACAAAACCGTCGAGTATGTACTTACATACATTATCCATACATTAATAAAGTAAGGGGAGTTTAAAAGCCATATAAATCTTCGGCATGAGTTTGACCCTGGTAAAAATGACGACTATACGACTATTCCAAAAACGACTATAAACATAGTTGCCAACTATAATCTATAGTTGGCCAACTATAATCCATAGTTGGCCAACTATGTTTATAGTCGTTTTTGGAACGGTTATAGTCGTCATTTTTACCAGGGGAATCCCAAAAACTGGTAATGGTTTGTTGAATCTTGGATCTTTTAGGTAGATACAAAGCCGCCCACGCACGAACTACACGGAAAAAAAAGATTAGTGAAAATAACCATACGGATACCTGATTTTGGCACCTGCTAGATGTTATGGTAAACTTGACCAGAAGTATGGTACATTTACCGATACTTTGAGTAAATTCGACATGCAATCAGGTAACATCACCTAGTACCTAGTCAAAACATAGTAGGTATTCTTCTGGTTAACATTACCATAACATCTAGCAGGTGCCAAAATCAGGTATCCGTATGGTTATTTTCACCGTAGTTTTTTTTCCGTGTAGTAGAATAATACGCCTTCTTTATTTTACCCACAGCCTTAGTCAGGAATTTGTCTTTTTCTCCCCCCCCCCTCTCTCTCTCAGACCATTTGACTGCATGTATTAAAAAAGGACAGAGACAGGGGCTGAAGACACGTGACAGCCACTGTGTTTAAGAATATAAAAAGAGTCAACTTTCACTTGAAAATTCGAAAAATTTGCTCCATTTACTTGCAGCAGGTCCAAAGCATGTTAGAATATTATAGTTTGTCACCTATATTTCGTGTTTGAATAATGGGTCTGTTGCAAACTTTTGCTACAACGATCAAGAGTGTTTAATCTAATGTAAAATCGCCTGATAAGTCCATTCGTGGCATCAGAAAGTCATAAAATGCAATAATAAACTCAACAGGCGTTTAACGAAATCCAAGATGGCGGAGAAATATCGAGCAATTTGTGTGCATGCACCACGAACATCCAAGGATAGCCAACTTTGACAACCTCACTGGAGGTAGAGGTTATGTGTTTGTTGACGTTGTGATTGGTTGTGATCGATATTGTGAGGTTGGCTATATCCTTGGATGTTCGCGGTGCATGCATACAAATTGCTCGATATTTCTCTGCCATCTTGGATTTCATTGAACGCCTCTTGTGAGTTTATTGTTGCATTTTATGACTTTCTGATGCCACCGATGGACTTTTCAGGCGATTTTACATAGAATTGAACACTCTTTTAATCGTTGTAGCAAAAGTTTGCAATTAACAGACCCATTGTTTAGTTTACACGAGTGGGGGCATTTGCAAGGGAGTAAAATTTTGTGTTTTTTATAAAGAAAATGAAAAGAAGTACTTGATGAGCTGAGAGCAAAGATGCCTTTGGTTTCTGATTAAGTCCTATTGTTCTTGACATGAGATTTTGGCCCAAAATACATTGTTTTAAATGGGAATTCCGCATAGTGACGTCACTACGCACACGATTTTTTTTTTTTTTTTTTTTTTTTTTTTTTTTTTTTTTTTTTACAAATTCACACGTGTGTACCTCCAAAACTAGGACACTTTGGGAAGAAAAACCAAAGGTACCATTGTTCTCAGCTCATCAAGTACTATCAATTTCTTCATAAAAAACACAATATTTCAGACCCCTTTCAACTGACCCATTACCAGAGTAGTTGTTAATTATCAAAAAATTTTACAAAGCCGTTAAAATTGGCGAGAAAATACCTCTAAAAACCGGTTGTCGATGGCTCGGGTTTCTTCGTCCTCATCGTCGCTGCAAAGTGTGCTAGGTGAAACTTTATTGATTGTGTATGTGTCTTTATCAGGCTTCGGCAATCCAAGAAGCTCTGCCCGCATACATTCCGCCTCGAAATCTTGATCAATTGACATCGCTAGAGCCGGCTTTCGACCCCGCGTCACAAAAATCCAGAAAACACAGACTTTCAAGTATTTAAAATCACTAAATAGAACACTGAACTTGATGAGCACAACTCATTGAGAAATGTCAACATTGACATTTCTCGGTGAGATGGCCAACAGCGAAGGGCGCATGACCGGAAATCTGTACAGGGGTTTGCAGTGAAGGGAGGAGGGTTGCAAAGAGGGTTGGAGCAGGGATAGAGAATGGAGCACTACCAACCTTATCGAGAGAATATTTACTCCCGTCGTTGAAAGTGCTTGCGCAGTGATGTTATTATTGGGGTGAAAAAAGTTACCACTATACTGTATACTGAAAGGGCAGGCGGCCGGCGCGAATGACGCACCATGGTCTGAGATCTTAAAAAAAGTTGCCAAAAATCTTAAAAACCTTCACTGCATAGTGTGACTCTGGTGTCACATGATGTAAAAAGCCCTATATCGGACATTTTAATGTATATTTTGACTTATTACAAATGGGGCTCTTGCAAACTTTTGCTGTGAGATAATGAATAGTCCAATCTGACATAAAAACCAACAAAAATCCCGAAAATTTCAAAAAGGAAGTCTGAAATTCAGTAATAAACTCACATAACTGCTATAACGGCAAGTTCGTAATGTCGGTTCAACGCAGGTATCATGGGAGACTCCTATCTAATTTGTCATCTTCTCTACGCATACACAAAGATTACCTTCAATTTAGATAGGAATCTCCCATGATACCTGCGTCTCTCCGCCAGTAAGCCCGATTCTGAGAGAGAATTTTGTGAAAAAAGACTGACAGAATTTACCACCTGCATTGGCGATTTTGGCGTCTATGCTTGCAAGTATGGTAAATGGGGCTCTTGCAAACTTTTGCTGTAAGCAAATAAATAGTCAAATCTGATGTAAAAACCAGTAAAAATCACAAAAACCACACTAAGAAAGTCTAAAATTTAGTGATAAACTCACGTAACTGCTACAACGGCAAGTTCGTAATGGCGGTTCAACGCAGGTACCATGGGAGATTCCTGTATAATTTGTCACTTTCTCGACGGAAATACAGAGAGATTTGTCTCAATTTAGATAGGAATCTCCCATGATACCTGCGTCTCTCCGCCATTAAGCCCGATCCTGGGAGTGGACTCCGTGATATTTTCGTGTGCTCATCGTCATTTTTACAAGATCTTATACAAGAATCATCTCTTCAATCCTCTGTTGCAAAAGTTTGCAAGAGCCCCTTTGTATCACCAGTGTCACATCATTATAAGAAAACATAAAAACGGGCTCAAACATTTTTCAAAAAGCTACCAGCACTTATTATTTAAAGCATTTAACAATGGAAACCATAGTTGGAGAAAATTTGCCCCCGTATCCAACTCAAGCCCAATTTCATTATTTTTACTAACCTTTGGGCGTTTGCTTTTTGAAAAATCAGATCAAAGTAATTTTTTTATTTTTTTTTTATTTTTTAAGTTTTGGACATTATTTTTTTTTTTCCTTTTACTGCCATTGTTTATGGTTTATAACACGTGTACAAAACGAAATATAGACAAATGAGAATTTTCACTGAAAAACCGTCCAATTATTTTTTGTTCACTATTTTTCCCGTATATTTGAACACCCAGCGTATTAAAAAATCCATTTTTGGTTGACAAAAAAAAAAAAAAAAAAAAAAATCTCATGCAGTGAAGGGATAAAGTAAATTTCTCATCAATTTATAATTTGTAAACTTTCAAGACCAATTTTAAACGCAGATATCACTTTAAACAAGCAATTTAGACCGATAAATGTCACGCGGGTAGTTTTTAATTAAGTTTAAAAGGTTAAAAACGATGATGTAGGATGACTTTTTTTCACTTATTTTTGGCCACTTTTTTTCAAACTCAGACGGTCAGACCACAGTGAGACGGCTCTTGACAAGCTCGCCAACAAAACACGAGTGTTTATTTACGGAATAGAGGAGAAACAAAACGCATTTACTTGATTAATTCCGTGAAATTGAGGGTTGTACGAAAGTGATGCTGCATGGGCCAACCTACGCAAAATCAAAGTTGAGAAAACCCGCACGTGGAGCATAAAGTGCAGTGACAACATGAATAAGTATAATGGACTTGAATTTCAAAGGTTTCCGATTTGAAAAGTTCGGGCGCCAAAGGATTTCTGATCTCTGACTTTCACGCACTCACGAATCCCAAACACTTTAATTAACTCGAGACTTAAAAATGAAGCGGGAAAGACGATGAGCGTGATTTATCCCTTGATGAACGGGTGTCAATTTATTTGAAAATTTGTGAGAAAAGTTCATGTTTTGTATGTGCCACATAAAGGATACCTGTGATGTTTTTACAAAACGGCTTATAGTCAGGGGCGTCATTTGAGGGGGGCAGGGTGGGCAATTGCCACCCCCCCCTCAAGGATTTGAAGTCTGGCTCAAAAACGGGAATCAATTGTATTGATGAGCAAAAGAAAGAAAAAAAAAGGTCATCGGATTTTTGCCCCCCCCTTCCAAGTCGGACGCGTAATGACGCCCCTGCTTATAGTTCAAATAAAACATCTCAATCGATAATCGATATCCATACCCCCTCCCCTGCGATTTTAACGCCTTAACGACATAGTGTGTCCGGCGGTTATGAACGTAAAACCAGCCCTGTCAGCAAAAGTCATGTCGACAACATGCTCACATCATACATGGAATATGTCATGGGAAAAAATATTCTCAACATTCACAGCCACATATTCTATGCATTTGTGGAGGTTGCATATGCTTACATCATGCCTAGAATATGCTCTCAATATTTTGCTTCATCATAATTTAACATGTGTTGATAATATTTACAATAATGTTGCTTTCATATTTCATGACTTGTGCTGTGTATATTATACAACATATTGGACACAATGTACCCAAAACATTCTTAAAATATGCTCTCAATATGTTGCTCCATCATGATTTAACACAAGTTGATAATATTTACAATAATGTTGCTTTCATATTTCATGACTTGTGCTGTGTATATTATACAACAAATTGAACACAATATACCCAAAACATGCTTATAATATGCTCTTAATATGTTGCTAAATTAGATTATTATTTATAAGTATTTATTCGTATTTATGTACGCTGAATAATTGCTGCAACGTCTTTTAAAAGTGGTTTTCATTTATTAATGAATAAAGAGCAAATAATAAAATGCAATGTTTTGGTAGAATATTTCTAAAACAAGATTGAGGAAATTTTATTCTAGACAGGGTCTCCAAGACTGTGGCCGCTTCTCAGCCGCTATTCAACACAAATAACTGAAAATTGACATACTAACGTATTTTGACGAGACAAATTCAAAGTTTGAGGTTTCTAAGACTCCAGATTATTTTTTGGGGGGTTGAGGGGGGAGGGGAGGGAGGGGGTTGACCCCTTTACGGTACCAATGATCCCCTCTTCAAAAGCGAAAGAAGTGCAAAAGTTGAGTCAAATTGGTACGCCTAATCAACAACTGTAAAACAAGGTAAACTTTGGTTCGTCAACTCAAAATCATTTTTGAGCCTCCCCAAATAGCCCCCATAAGTAGTCGGAGGCTTTTGAAAACATCAAATTTGAGCTCATTGACCTAAAATGCCCCCGTTCAGAAATTTTTCCGGAGATTTTACGACAATTCTTGCACCAATTGGTTGTTTATGCTTGGGGGCTATTTGAGGGGGGTATGAGGGGCCCAAAAATGATTTTCAGTTGACATACCAAAAGTCTTGTATTGTAGGATTAGGAGTACCAATCTGACTCAATTTTTTAACTTATTTTGCTTTTAAAGGGGGAATCCCCGATACCAAAAAGAGGTTGACCCCCCATACTCTCCCCCCCAAAAAAAAATAATCGGGGGGCTTTGAAACCTCACAATTTGAATTTGTATCGTCAAAATACGGTAGTACACCAATTTTCAGCTCTGTATGTTGAGTATCGGCTGAGAAAAAGGCCTGGTACGGTAAGTCTGGGACACTCCCTATACGTAAAATGGAGATGTTTCAATAATTTCTACAAAAACGTGCGAGATTTTCCCATTTTTGGGAAGCTCTCAAAAGCTCAAAAACAGTCTTACGTAAAGTTTGATGGAGCAAAGTTATTTATTTGTATTCCTCCCACATGGTACTATAAGTATTCATTTTGATAACTTTATAGCGGCTATTATAATTTTAAGACCACCTCAATCCAAAGAACAAATTTTTCCACCTAATTGGTATAAATACAAACGATTCCACTCGTCAGTCAAGGAACGAAATCTTGATCGGATCCGAGCGTTGCATTGAGTGAAGTTGCCTTACGGCTTTCAATTCCCAATGTACCATCGCAGGGCCACATGGCCGGGCGTAAGTTACGCCCAGGTCCTCTCAAGATATCAGACAAGATGTGACCCAAAGAAGACTATGAAGTTGCTACTGAAAAGTAGCTCAAAGTGTAAAAAGTTCGCCTCAATCCACAGACAGTGCCTCTAATAAAGATAATTCATTCTGGATTAAGTGGAATTCAGTACCAATTACACGTAGATCGAATATAAACATTGGATGCAATCAAATCCCGTATAAATATATTTTACTAGAGGCCGGTGGCCGCTTCGCGGCCAAGCGTTCCGTTTCGCGTCTTGCGCGTGATTTTGTTTATTCGAGCTAAGACTTTGACTTGATATCCACTCCCTAACTCCGTTTGCTATTCGCCCATCTAATCCTGCTCGAAAGGACGAAATCTAAAAACTTACTCTATTATTCCTGCAATACTAAAGTGGTATTTTCTCATGTACACCAAATGTTTAGAAAACAGGAGTCATTATTTGGAAGGGGCATAAATAGCATAACCCCCCGTCCCCCCCACCCCCTTGCATGAAACTTAACCATTTTAGGGGTGGTCGTTCTCAAGAGGGCCCGATCCAAAACCCTCAATTTTTTTTGGCGCTCATGGAGCCGCCGAAACCCTTAGAATCGGCGCATTTGGATGCACCGTATTAGCGCAAGTGGATTATACGATTTAGAACAGTACAGAGAAAAGAAGGGAAGGAGAGAAAGAGATAGCGAGAGTGAAAAACCATGCTTTCACAATAAAATGAGATGTTCGGGGTAAGCAAACAAATACGCATGACCGAGATCGCACACCTACGATAACATTTCGTTGAACTGACATGAAAATAAGACATTGCGTTTTAGTAGGTAAATCAAAAATCTGTATAAAAATGGAAAAGAAACTTTGCGCGGGAAAAGTATGCCTTTTTCAAACAGCCCTTTATTAACGACAATAATTTGTTAAAATAGGTTGGCTCGGAAATTCAAGCAAACTTCATTTAACATTTTAATTTTTTAAGCTTTTTGGACGTGAGGTCATTTACAACCCCTATTATTTGGGGTCATTCTTTCAGCGCTTTTTGACAATTGATGCTCAATGCTCAAAAGATGTCTCTCCATAAGTTTTTTGAAATTAGAGTGAGATAGCAGTACATGCGGGGGTTACGTGAGACCAAGAGAGACAGTTTGTCTTTCTTTGGAACGCTCATCACCAAGTCAGCACTAAATCAGTCTATTTCGAAAAAGGAAAAAAAAACGCCTTCATTTAATTTGACACACTTTGACTCCACACATTAAAAAATAACAGGTGTATACAATCAAATGAATCGTTAAAAACTACAAAAATACCCAAGAAATCTAACGATTTTTTAACATGCAGTAAGTACTGCATGTTTTTGTTATGGTTTCGTATCGATTTTGGCCATAAACTTCCTGCATAATAATCGACAATTTTCGGCTTGGTCGCAAACGTGCGTTGTCAGATTTCCGCACGTAATGATCGCGTCTCGTTTTACGGTGGATTCCCTTCGTTCGATATATTGCGGAGCGGCAACGCCAAATGTCTCCCTATCCTTTAAGCAGTCACTAAACGAATCGCGCGCCATATCGAATCCGCGATATTCTTCGGTCCGCCGCACAATGGACAGAAATCAAATCTTTGGCGGTCCAAATTCGATCCTTTCAAAGTTGGAAAATTAGTATTTTAGCTGGGTACTATGGTTGATTTCAAGGGGTTTATTTGGCTCCGTTTTTTATTCCTGGCTTGTCCCATACTTATCGGAGAATATCATTTGATGGATCGACAATTCTAGTGATATCTCATGTCTTTGTATTTTTGACCACTTAGGACTCGATTTGGATCCATCGTGCGCCGATTGAAATGTTGGAATGTTTGAGTGAGGTTTTGACTGAGAATTGACCCGAAGTTTTTCATAAGGATTGTCTCCGTTATGAATAAATTTGGTAGTTTCATTATTTTGTCTGTGATTACTAACGAGCTATATCTAGTTCGGAAACTCAGGTAAACATGCGTAACCGCCTCGGAGATTTTAAGGTTAGAGATGTGTGTTGTGAAAACAAACCGAAGGTTCCCCGCAATGTATTTTCGCGTGTTTTCGAATTCTATCAGAGACTTTAAAATTAGAATTTCTTTATGAACTGTGCGTGTTTTCTGTCAATCAAAGCCGTAACTTCAGTTTTTACGAATTGAAACACTCAAGTTCTTCATAGCTTTCATTTAATTGGTCAGATTCTACAGTGTGTGTGTGTTATTGCCTCGTAATGCCGTAACTCATCGCCTTTCTTGGCATTTCGACGAGTGAAAGTGGTATGTTTGTGGTGGTTTATTCAAAAATTTTGTAGTTTGACCTCTCTCAGCACTCTCTCTTCCTGAGACAGATTTTCTCATGTTCATCTCTTCAGTTGAGTGATCTGAAGTAGATAACTTCGTTAACCTAGCAGTGGTCTAGAGAAGTTAGGTACGGAAAGGGAAAAAAAGCAAAGGGTGGACCTTTACATTTCAGACCAATTGTACCTATGCCTGCATGACAGTCATGGAGAGCAGAATTATTTAATTGTCAACACCAACACCAAGTTGTGTGATGCATTCATCCAATGATAAATGGTGTCGACTGAAATACTGGGCTGCGAGGTCGATCGGAGAGCATCCATTTCACTCGACTCATCTCTTTTGCCCAAGTTGATTGAGCCACTCGTGAAGTGAATTTTACTACGAGGTTTGGTTGGAGTTTGGTAAGAACTTTTTTAAGTATTTATTTACCTAAGTACAACTGTCCGACAAGATGAGAAAGTTACAATCACATTGTTCTACAATGGAATGTCAGGTGAATATAGCCTGAGGGCTGTTCCACTTAAGAAGTCGACAATTGAATCGTAACTAATTAGACCTAAGGATTCATGATTTACTCATGAGTTTTTAGTAATACCTACCAAATATTTATTTAGAACTAAAGCATTTTAACTATCAGGCTTAGACAAGTGGCAGGGCTTGCTTTTGCATTGCATCGCACCAGCACACATCCGTGAGTGGTTGTTTAGCACAGAGTTTTGACTAATTGATAATCACCTGCTCAAGAATGCGCTTTGATGCAATGCAGAAGCAGGTACCACTACTTGTTAGAACCTGATACTCAAAATGCTTCTGCTGTGGTACATTCATATCTAAATTATGATAACTTACGGTTTAAACAATGTTAAAGTTGAAATCCGCTCATGAATGCAGATTCTTCACATAAAAAGCAGCCATTGATTGAGGAGATGAGCGGAGGAGATTATTTAGTATAGCAGGACCATTTTGAGTATCGAGTCCTGTCAAGAAGCGGTGCCTGCTTCTGAACTGCATCAGAGCGCATGGGAGAGCAGTTGGTTTGCGCAGAGTTTCAACTCGTTACTAATCAAGCGCTCATCAATGCGCTTTGATGCGGTTTGGAAACAGGCACCATTGTTTGTCAGAACCCTATACTCAAAATGGTCCCCCTCTAATAGAATGGTTACAGTGACTCATCTTTCATTGAAACTGCTTAAGATGATTCGACATGTTTTACTTGCAAACGGATAGTTTTGCGAGGATGAAAAAAAGCTTCATTATGAAGCTATCTGAAGCTACGCTGAAAAAGTGCAAGAAGTGTGTTCGACACTGAACAGCACAGTTTATGATGCCAGGCTTTGGCTCTGGGCATGAGGGAAAATGGTCATAACCTTGTCAATAATCTTACAAAGTCTGAAGAGAGAAACCTAGAAGCCAAGTACAAATGATAGTGTTAATTTGGACACATTAGATCTAATCGGGGAAAGCCAACTCGATTTGTCTAATTCTACTCGATGTAACCTAAGTCGAAACAAATCTTGACCTGGACCAATCAAATCAGTTTTTCCCAAAAATGTGAGTAAATCATGAATCCTTGGGTCCAATCGGTTGCGATAAAATTGTCGACTACTTTAGCGGCATATCCACCTAAGATTCTTAAGTAGGATAAAGTAATTTTCCCCCTCTTTTTTGGAAGCAGTCGATAAATAAGTGGTTACGAAGTTATGACTGAACTTCACTCGAATCTCATGCTAACATTCACTCAAGTGGCTCAATTGACTAGGATGAATCGAATTGACTTGGGCAAAATAGATGAGTGGAGCAAGATGGATGCTCTCCGATCAACCTTACAGCAAAATTTTAGTATGGCACCGTTTTACAGCCTTCTTGTCCACACCTATATCCTTGGTAAAAGAACATAACATTATAATGAATTGGTACCCCGTTTCGTGCATCGCACGACCTGGTGTTGTCTTCACTTTTAAAGAAAGTTAGGTTGGTTTTTTTTCATAACAAGGTGTCTGTGAATTACTGTATTTTGGTCACTTCAGAGTTCTACGGAGTACCTAACCGTAAACCTGATACTGGTAATTCTAAGTCAGTGTTGTGATTGATTTCTTGCACCATTATTGCCATAATGATGACAGTAGTTTCTTATTTCTGCTAAGTGGGTACTTTAGTCTTTCAATTCAACTATAAACGCTCTCTTATTGAAGAATACTCTTAATTTCTCAATGAAATGAAAGTCTTCCGTTCGGTCCGTGCAAACTTCAGAACCACGAATGAGTCAGTCATCCTGTTATTTGCTTCTTCATGTCCAAACTGACTGAAGTTCAACTTTGAAATCAGATTTGCTGCAAATTTTAATTTCAAATACATTATTATAATTTGCTAAAGTCAGTTCAAAGTACAATCAACGATGGAACTCAACAACCAGTCAACGCGCAGATTAACTTGAATCACAGGTAGGTGTGACCTCAGGTGTAGATTTTGTGGTTGAATTTTATTTTCTCCTAGTCTCTGATTTTTGATGCACTTCTGTACCAACTTTACTCACACCAGTAAAATGGTAAATAGAGGAACCTAAAGACAAGTTCAAGCTTTATCCGAGATTACCTGGGATCTGAACGTTAAATGTTAAGGCAAATTACACTAACAGTCACAGTTCTCATGAAGTAAAGCACCTCACGAAGAGTACAAAATTCTGTACAGTTCAAGTTTGTTTGAAAAAAAAAATTTCTTTTTTATTCAAAATAAATTTCAATTTAAAGGAGTAAATTGCAATTTATTTAATTAAAACTGCACTTTATTCAAACAAAATTGCAATTTATTCAAAATAAATTGCTATTTATTCAAATAAAATATAAGAAAATGTCAACCTAACTAAGATTTATCTGAGATTTACTCGAGTAAAATTTCTTGGAAATATCAATAACATTTCAAATAAAATTGCCATTTTATTTGAACAAAATAGGAGTCGATGCTACTAGGGCTTGGTCGCTCTTATATCAGATGATTTGCAAGTTGAATCAGAGCTACCATGTCTTTCGGTTGTATGCGGCTATTCAGACGAAAGTGTTTACAGGAGAAGTATCAAATATTTTGAAGGAGCTTCATACGGAAGATCTGTTACCAGGAGAAGTATCAAATTATTGAAGGCGCTTTATCCGAAAAATAGAAAATGTGATCAGGAGAAGTATCAAATTATTTGAAGGAGCTCTGAAGCCACCTAATCGAGGAAACTTAAGACTTGGTCGCTCTGATATCACATGACTTGCAAGTTGAATCAGAACGACACGTCCTCCGGGTGTAGGGAAATAAATATAGGAAGATATTTGAAAGTAAAGTTTTTACGAGCAAATTTTCATGAAGAAGTGTTTGGGGCAGGTGAAGTAAAATGGAGCTGGTTTGGGGGAAAGATTTTGGATCTTGGCCGCAATCACTTGAGGTTTAGCTGAAAGTTTTGGTGAAATAATTTGTGACATGAAATTAATAGAAATTAAAGAAAATGAACAAAAGCACTTGCTCTCAGAGTTTCACATAGAAAAAATTCTCACTCCACCACTCTCTCTAACTCTGCATACCCATTGAAATTATACAGAACATAATGCAGCGATGATAACTATATAGATAAGAGGAACCAGCACACTGCACAGAGTTTTAAGAGAAAACCAAATGAAAGAGAACTTTCAATATAGACACTCACAAATGACGAAATAAGAGACAGTGGCCTAGAGTTCAAGATGAGAGGAACCATACCACCAGGCATTTTTCTCGAGAACGGCTGATCGAAATGTTTTGAATCAAAAAAATCGGTTACGGAATGGACACAAAATTTTTCATTTTTGATATTTTCAAAAGCCCTCATCAGCTCCTCGTTCATATTAGGAGAAGCTCACACACTTTTATCAAGTTTTTTGCAAAAAAGCATCTTCTGAAAGTACGAAAAAAGTTCATATCCTCATAGCAGAGGCAATTGCCAACATTTTTGCTCCCATAGACATTTACCAAAACACCCAGATTTTTTTTTAGCTATAGGGACTTGGAAGATTTTTGAATCAGCCCTTTTGCTTATCCAGTTGAGAATTTCTCACAAATCTTGACAGATTCTGAAAAAATATATCGAAACCTTCTGATCGCTGTGCAACATGTTACCTTGAGGAGAAAAAATAAGGTGTATTTTTTCGAATCAAAAATTTTTGGGACTTCAATGGCAGAATCGGATCGATTCCATGGTCTGAGACATGGACTGCCCAAAATTTTAATTTAACGAAATACACCTAATTTTTTCACTTTAAGGTACCAAACTAGTTCACATCAATCAAAATGGTTCCAACCATTTGATCAGAAGCTGTTATGTATTTGAAGAATTCTCAACAGGGTGGCCACAAAAGCCAATTCAAATTTTTTCCAAAAATCCGCCCTAACTCAAAAATTGAGGTTTTTTGGTAAATGTCCTTGAGAGCAAAAATGCAGGAAATTGCCTGAACTTTAAGGACACGAGCTTTTCTCATAACTTTAAAAGAGCTTTTTTGAAAAAAAACTTGAGATATAGATGTGATTGAGCCTCCCCTTTCAAATATGCCCCAAAGGGCTAAGTATTGGAAGCTATCGATAATATGATAAATGAAAAATTTAGGGTTCATTCCCTATGCGACTTCCATGTTTCAAAACATTTCAATCAGCCATTCTCAAGAAAAATGCCTGGTACAGTGCTCTGGATCACCATGTATACAGGGTGTCAATTAAAAAAGGAGCCAGACCGAATATCTCGAGAACGGCTCCGAAAAACGCTGAAACACGTGTTAAATTATTTTGAGCAGGACATCTTTTTAGGGGGACGCCGATTTGGGGTCTCTCTCTGGGGGGTCCCCAAGGGGGCTACCACCTCCCTAAATCCAATACTTCAATGGGGCCCCCAATTTTTTTTATTTAATAATCAAAAATAGGGAAAAATTTTAAGACTTTTGGTACAAGTTAAACGTCGACATCGTTTTTCGTTTTCGATTATATCGAAGGTCCAAGTTCGATTTGGGCCCATTTTCAAGAGGCATTACTTACTCCTCTTTGAAGAGTCGGAATTCACAAATCAAGTACACAAAAATACTCTGAAAAGCAAGCCCTTTTCAGAAAAAAATTCAATTATAACAAACATTTATTCAAATTTTGGTTTTGAAGCTCAAAAAACTTTTAGACATTTTTGGGCCCCAAGGAGGGCCATCTGAAAAATTCCGAATCACGACCCCTATTGAGTGATACATCAATCGAAAAGACGTAACAAACTGAGCATTTCGGCGCAAACCGGGGGTGGATATCGTTTTTACATTTGAGATATCGAATGTCAATTTACAGATTGCGATATCTCGATTGTGAAAAACGATATCGAACTCCGGTTTGCACCGAATTGCTCAGTTTGTTGCGCCTTTTCTATTTATGTATCAATCAATAGGGGTTGTACCTCGGAATTTTTCAGATGGCCCTCCTTGGGGGCCAAAAACGTCTAAAAGTTTTGGGAGCTTCAAAACCAAAATTTGACTAAATGTTTGTCATAATTAAATTTTTTTCTGAAAAGGGCTTACTTATTAGAGTATTTTGTGTCCTTGATTTTTAAATTCCGACTCTTCAAAGAGGAGTAATGATTTTTTGAAAATTAGTCCAAATCGAACTTTGACCTTCGATGTATCAAAAACGAAAACCGACATTGAACTTCGATTCGCACCAAAAGTCTGATAATTTCACCCTCTTTTCGATTAATAAATAAAATATGGGGGTCCCCGTTTGAAGTATTGAATTTAGGGACGTGGTATCCGCCCTGCGGGCCCCCTGGAGATGGCCCCGAAATCGGAAACCCCCTATAAAGATGTCCCCCTCAAGCATTTGAACACGTGTTTCAGTGTTTTTCAAAATCCGGAGCCGTTCTCGAGATATTTGGCCTAGCTCCTTTTTTAATTGACACCCTATATGCTATGAAACTTAATGAAAAGCGGTATTACAAGAATAACAACGCAGTCAAAGCAGCTTACACTGATTGACTGCATGTTATCTTTGTATCGCTAGACTGCGATACAAAATCTGCTGGCTGCTTGTTTTTTTTTTTTATTTTTTTTATTTTTTTTATTTTTTTTTTTTTTAAATTTGAAAAAAACAGACCTTATAAAAACAACATAACCTCACCGAGATGCGAACTAATACGAAACAGCTCAAATCGCCAACTTTGAAAGAGGATGTGTAACAATATTCTGGGTCCGTTGGACCCGTTGGTAGTATTCTTAGATAAATCACTTATACATTCAAAGTAAACAACACATTTTCAACAGGAAACCAATTATTTTCATCACTCAGTATTATTCGAGAGCATATTATTGATAAGAGAAGAATAACCATCGTCTCAACTCATCATCACTAATAGTTTGGTTTCTTTAAAAATTCTCGAAACCTAGCCCAAATTTGCTGGGTTACAATCGAGATATCAATTCAACGCACCGATCTCAACAAAGTCATCTCTAGTTGATTGTACTATTCTATAAATCTGCGTTTAATACATATGATAAATATCGAAGCTCTACTTCGCGAAGTTATACAGCAACCTCGTCGAGCCACCAATCAATGACTGTACAGTGCTGCCAGATTTGCCATAAAATATACACATTTTACATTAAGTCTCAAGTGCCTGAATATTTTACAACACATCTAGCAGCACAGTGACTGTCCCATTGTTTACACCGAACCCCCATAAGACGCAATGAGTGCGAGAGAGAAACCTTGAAACGCGAGAGGTCTCTCTCTCGCACCCGCAGTCGCTTACGGGATTATTATGGGAAACGGACCGGACCGCCATAAGACGCAATGAGTGCGAGAGAGAAACCTTGAAACGCGAGAGGTCTCTCTCTCGCGCTCGCAGTCGCTTACGGGAACACTTTCGGAAACGGACCGAACCGCCGCGCCGTAAGACGCAATGAGTGCGAGAGAGAAACCTTGAAACGCGAGGGGTCTCTCTCTCGCACTCGCAATCGCTTACGGGAACACTTTGGGAAACGGACCGAACCGCCATAAGAAGCAATGAGTGCGAGAGAGAAACCTTGAAACGCGAGAGGTCTCTCTCTCGCACTCGCAGTCGCTTACGGGAACACTTTCGGATACGGACCGAACCGCCATAAGTCGCAATGAGTGCGAGAGAGAAACCATGAAACGCGAGAGGTCTCTCTCTCGCACTCGCAGTCGCTGACGGGAATATTATGGGAAACGGACCGATTCGCCATAATACGCAATGAGTACGAGAGAGAAACCTTGAAACGCGAGAGGTCTCTCTCTCGCGCTCGCAGTCGCTTACGGGAACACTTTCGGAAACGGACCGAACCGCCGTAAGACGCAATGAGTGCGAGAGAGAAACCTTGAAACGCGAGGGGTCTCTCTCTCGCACTCGCAATCGCTTACGGGAACACTTTGGGAAACGGACCGAACCGCCATAAGACGATATGAGTGCAAGAGAGAAACCTGAAACGCGAGAGGTCTCTCTCTCGCACTCGCAGTTGCTTACGGGAATAATTTTGGGAAAGGGACCGAACCACCATAAGACGCAATGAGTGCGAGAGAGAAACCTTGAAACGCGAGAGGTCTCTCTCTCGCACTCGCAGTTGCTTACGGGAATATTTTGGGAAACGGACCCAACCGCCATAAGACGCAATGAGTGCGAGAGAGAAACCTTAAAACGCGAGAGGTCTCTCTCTCGCACTCGCAGTCGCTTACGGGAATAATTTGGGTAACGGACCGAACTGCCATAAGACGCAATGAGTGCAAGAGAGAAACCTTGAGAGAGAGACATCTCGCGTTTCAAGGTGTCTCTCTCGCACTCATTGCGTCTTATGGCGGTTCGGTCCGTTTCCCATAATATTCTTGTAAGCGACTGCGAATGCGAGAGAGACCTCTCGCGTTTCAAGGTTTCTCTCTCGCACTCATTGCGTCTTATGGCGGTCCGGTCCGTTTCCCAAAGTGTTCCCGTAAGCGACTGCGAGTGCGAGAGAGAGACCTTTCGCGTTTCAAGGTTTCTCTCTCGCACTCATTGCGTCTTATGGTGGTTCGGTCCGTTTCCCAAAGTGTTCCCGTAAGCAACTGCGAGTGCGAGAGAGAGAGACCTCTCGCGTTTCAAGGTTTCTCTCTCGCACTCATTGCGTCTTATGGCGGTTGGGTCCGTTTTCCAAATTATTCCCGTCAGCGACTGCGAGTGCGTGAGAGAGACCTCTCGCGTTTCAAGGTTTCTCTCTCGCACTCATTGCGTCTTATGGTGGTTCGGTCAGTTTTCCAAAGTGTTCCCGTAAGCAACTGCGAGTGCGAGAGAGAGAGACCTCTCGCGTTTCAAGGTTTCTCTCTCGCACTCATTGCGTCTTATGGTGGTTCGGTCAGTTTCCCAAATTATTCCCGTCAGCAACTGCGAGTGCGGGAGAGAGACCTCTCGCGTTTCAAGGTTTCTCTCTCGCACTCATATCGTCTTATGGCGGTTCGGTCCGTTTCCCAAAGTGTTCCCGTAAGCGACTGCGAGTGCGAGAGAGAGACCTCTCGCGTTTTAAGGTTTCTCACTCGCACTCATTGCGTCTTATGGCGGTTCGGTCAGTTTCCCAAATGGTTCCCGTAAGAGACTGCCAGTGCGATAGAGAGAGAGACCTTTCATGTTTCAAGGTTTCTCTCTCGCACTCATTGCGGCTTATGGCGGTTCGGTCCGGTTCCCAAATTTTTCGCGTAAGCGACTGCGAGTGCGAGAGAGAGAATTTTCGCGTTTTAAGGTTTCTCACTCGCACTCATTGCGGCTTATGGCGGTTCGGTCCGTTTCCCAAAGTGTCCCCGCAAGTGACTGCGGTTCACAACAGTCCGAGTCAGAGCAGCTAAAAATGCTAAAATGTGTGATGAAGAAACGGGGCCCCTCATATAACTGCCATCTAATACTTTCCGATACGACTTCATGAACTTATCTGAATGAGCCTCTAGGTGCTGTTCGTACAAATCTTGACCCAAATCTTATAGGCCATTCTCTCAGCCTCCCCCTCCAAGCTCACCTTTAAGATTCCGAAGAATGCGCCAAAACCACGGATGGTTCAAAGAGAGGAATTTTACGATGAATCCTGATTCAAGGCTGAATTATGCTGCGACTAAACAAAGGAATAAGAGGGAATCACTCCTGACATGATGAGTACTTCACAAAATTGATGATGACTAACCAGAACCCTTTCAGTGGTCGGCTGGATCCGACATCCTGAGTTAACGGCGGGCGGGTTTCACCACAATCACAGTATTTAATAGACACTGATGATGGCGCAGATTGATAAAACAATATTAGGAATGAAAAATCATCCAGAAGGGAAATGTACAGAAATTACGAACTCAAGTTAAGTAACTACGAACTCTAACACAGGAGGGTTTACTGGTACACACTACACAGTATAGAAAAAATTTCCTCCTCAGCCACTAAAACTTTTCGGATTTTGAACAATCTAGCTCTAAAAGGACTGAGAGTGAAGGAGTAGACTCAAAAAATGACTAAAAGCCGATTTGTAGACAGATTGAATCGTCGTAAACAGGCGAACGTGATTTGCAAGGTCTTCAGAGCATACCAACGGG
Source organism: Trialeurodes vaporariorum (assembly GCA_011764245.1). Classification (NCBI taxonomy): domain Eukaryota; kingdom Metazoa; phylum Arthropoda; class Insecta; order Hemiptera; family Aleyrodidae; genus Trialeurodes; species Trialeurodes vaporariorum. The sequence continues at coordinate 66,890,312 of VMOF01000220.1, forward strand.
TGTCCACTTCAACGACTTATATTTTCCATATATTTTCGAAAAAACGTTACCGGACCCGGTAGGGCGGAGGTCAAAGCCCAAGCTATCCTCCTTCTATTAAGACCAAGAAAAGCAAAATCCGTGTAAAATTAGGAGTTTTAG
>VMOF01000220.1:66890952-67154163 GCA_011764245.1 Trialeurodes vaporariorum
CACTTTGCAGCACCTTGAAAGCAGGGTTTGCCCGAATCAACAGAGAGTCCATTCGATCTGGACAGGACATTTTCCTAGTAGAAATGTCACATGGGAACCTTCGCAAAATTCCCAGGGGGTGAATTTGGTCATAGGTACCCATGGGAAATAGCAGAGGCGTGCCGTGGGGGGGGGGGGGGGCATGTGGGTATGGAAAATGGATTCGATCATTTTACTCTCGCCTTTACGAAGTGGAGTGGCTCAAGTGAACGATAACGTGTTCGATGAATTTCTGAATGAACGACTCAACTTTCCTCCCGGAGCGGCGCAACCTCAACATCAAGAACGCGCAAAGATGAGATATGTTTTATTGATGCGTAGTCGACGCACCAAGGTCAGCGGCGCGCGAGGTGGCCCGCTGCCGCGCGCTACGGCAGCGCATTGCCGGGAGCGCTCCGCGCCGCACTAACACCAACAGTGATAAATTATTAATTTTAACCCCCCTCCCCCTTTTCACCCGCCCTCACCCGCCTTAATTTGTTCTCGCATCCCAAATCTTCTTGAGAAATGATATGAACAAGAAACCGACCCGTTGAGTTGTGAAAATATTAAAAGCTCCTGATCGAGAATTTTTCAAGTTGTATGAAGGAAAGGTGCGATCAGTACAGCGTACACAGGAATGGGTCTGTTGCAAAGTTTTGCATAAATTTAACTGGAAAGTTTTAAATGGGGCTGTTGCACTCTTCTACTACCAGCGATTCAATAGTCGAATCTGGTGTAAAAACCTTCAAAAACAACGATTGCAGCACTAAAAACTTCCGAAGTCCACTCCTTAAACTCAATAAACGCTTTTATTAGCGCTAGTGTAATGGTGGCATAGGGTAGTAATAATGGGAGATTCTCATTTAACAATACCGTAACTCCACCAAGAAGTGATCAACAAGAGACGACCTTCATTTGACACCATGTGTCATTATTTGTCGCGGTACCATTCATCGGATGTGGATCACTACTCTGGTGACTAATTACTCTGATAATCATCCTTGTCAGTTGTCAGCATAGAGAGCGAGTGACAAAATCAAGATAGAAATCTCCCATTATTACTGTCCTATGCCACCATTACGCCCTCGTGAATTAAAGCGTTTATTGAGTTTAAGGGGGGGGGGGGATCTTGGAAGTTTCTATTGCTGCCATCGTTATTTTCGGAGGTTTTTACACCAGAATCGACTATTAAAATCGCTTATAGCAAAAGTGTGCAACAGCCTCATTTGTCTTTCTCTCTCTTTCCTTATTTGAACACGTGTATAGGAAAAGGACAGAAACAGAGGCTCGAACGTGACTTCAACCCCTTTCTCTTTCCTTTTCTACCACATAAACTCAAACGGGGAAAGAGTGAGAGAGACTAATTCCTGCGTACGCCATTGGATGCGATGATCAGTATTTCAGCGCGTGGAAAAAATGCTTTTGCGCATGATGAGTCATCAGAGCATTTCCGACTCTCCACTTTATCGCCAGAGACTACTTCCTGATGCTCAAAACTATGACACAAGTAATAACAAGACGTTCTTCAGTATCAAAATTCGTAGGAAACTACGTCTACTGAGCCTACTCTATATCCTTCCATGAGAGTTCTGGGAACACTCTCGGATTCGGCTCGGCGCGTCATTGTTAGAGGAAGTAACAGTAAGTGCTTTCTGTCTATTGCGTTGATAGGAATACCCACGCCAAATCAAACATTTTGTTTGATTGTATCAGGTGTCAATAACTACACCTCGTTCAAATTTAATATACACTTGGTGCTGAGTAGGTACCTACATTCAAATGTGTAATATATATACAGGGTGTAAAAAAAAAAAAGGAGCAGCTCCGAATAACTCGAGTTTGGGTTCGAATTTAATAAAACGCTGAAACACGGGTTCCATTATTTTGAGGGGGACATCTTTTAGGGGGGTTGCCAAATTCCAGACGCCCCCCCCAGGGGGGCGGGTACGGGGGTCACCGCCCCCCTAAATCACATTTCTCAAATGGCGACCCCTAATTTTTATTACATAACTTTGAAGAACATCAAATTCTAAGCATTTTGGCGCAAACCGCAGGTCGATATCGTTTTTCGTGTTCGAGATATCGAATGTCAAAGTTCGATTTTGACCCATTTTCAAAAATTCATAACTCCCACTAAAAAAGTCGGAATTTAAAAAACTATTAGCTTAAAATGCTCTACAAAACAAGTCCTTTTCAGAAAAAATACAACTGTCCGGGAAATTTGAATTTTAGGCTCCGAAAAAAAATATTCAACATTTTCGAAAATTTTGAATCGGCGATATTCTTGTAAAACGGCCAGAATCGACAATTTTGGCTTAAAACCTGTTGGCTGAGTCCAGATGAGCGATGCAAAGCTCTCTGAAGCCCCCAAACCCCCATTAAAGCCCGAGAGAGAGGTGTTTCCTGACTCTAAATTTAGCAGTGTTCTCAATACTGAGTTTGATCATTTTAAAGGTGATTTTGAGACTTTCTTGAGCTTCTAAGCGCTTTGCATCGCTCATTTGGACTCAGCCAACAGGTGTTAAGCCAAAATTGTCGATTCTGGCCGTTTTACAAGAATATCGCCGATTCAAAATTTTCGAAAAATTTGAATATTTTTTTCGGAGCCTAAAATTCAAATTTTCTGGACAGTTGTATTTTTTTCTGAAAAGGACTTGTTTTGTAGAGCATTTTAAGCTAATAGTTTTTTTAAATTCCGACCTTTTTAGTGGGAGTTATGAATTTTTGAAAATGGGTCAAAATCGAAATTTGACTTTCGATATCTCGAACACGAAAAACGATATCGACCTGCGGTTTGCGCCAAAATGCTTAGAATTTGATGTTCTTCAAAGTTATGTAATAAAAATTAGCGGTCGCCATTTGAGAAATGTGATTTAGGGGGGCGGTGACCCCCGTACCCGCCCCCCTGGGGGGGCCTGGAATTTGGCAACCCCCTAAAAGATGTCCTCAAAATAATGGAACCCGTGTTTCAGCGTTTTATTAAATTCGAACCCAAACTCGAGTTATTCGGAGCTGCTCCTTTTTTTTTTTTACACCCTGTATGATATTTCTATCCTATTGAAATTTTCCGCCAAATTTGAATTGATGAAATATTTTTAACATTTGACCAATTTTCGAGTGATTTTTGGAATAGGTCTTTAAAATTCAGAGAGTATGTAAAAAAATAAATAAAATTGCTGAAAAATCAAAACAGTTATAACTCCAAAATCTTGACGAAGAAATTGTTTTAATTTCAACAATAACTCGTACACAGTTGAAATTTTGCCCGACGTAAAAATACTCATAATCAGTGATTTTATTAGTTTTTCTCTAGTCTTTGAACTATTGCAATCTATTCAGCCAAAAATCACTTAAAAATTGGAAATAATGGTGAGCTTTTTGCACCGCGATTTCTGCGGAAAACTTTTTAGTATTAGATTAGGAGATTAAGATTGGTATCGCTGATATATATATTGCAGGCAACCCAATAATATTGTTTGAAATGTCTTCATATGATTTCAATGTAGTTATAAAACATTTATGACGATTGACTCCAAAAACCATCCACGGAAATATTAGTTATCTTATTGTGATCATCTTATTTTTTCCTTCATTCCTCCTTATTTATACCTTTAATTTGTTAATTTATTTCGCATCTTTGGATAGTTTAATCTAGTTCAACTACTTCATTGCCTACCTCATTTCATTTAAATACCTACAGTACCTACTTACTTGTTTGTTATTTAATTATATTTTCCACAGTTAGAATGTGTTTCTTTTTTATTATATTATTTATTATTATTTTATTTCTTTCTTTCATTCTGCAGTGACATTCAGTACGTCGCGTCGGCTGACCGGTGAATTTCGATACATCGAAACTATTCTCATTTTTCCCCGTGAAACATGTAAAAATCCATCCTTTCGAATTTTATTTTACTCGTTTGTATCAGAATAGTGAAGTTATGAGTGTATTGGTGAGTTGAGCTGCCCGAGCCGACACTGATGATGGTCATGTATTCTGCGCTCCAGCCTCGACATGGAAAGCACGAACACGCAAAGCATCAACCGAAGAAAAAATGATGTAGAAATCCGTGGCGTCGCGGTCGCTCGGCCAGTGGCGTCGCGTGCAATTTGGCAACAATGTATTCTATCCATTTAAACTCATGTAAAAGATCGAATTCAGGGGGTGCACATTGCACAAAGAAAATTCGATATATTTAATGAGTTTAAATGGAGCAGTTGCATTGTTGCCAGATGGCACGCGACGCCACTGCGCTCGGCAAACGCGCAAATGAGCTCGCATAACACAAAACGCCTTCAAAATACAGATTATGCTACACGAGAGCTACAGTGTGGTGCTTTTGCGCGTTCGCGCAAAATGAAGGAGAATCATCGGCTTTCTGCACGCCAGCTAAGAAGTAAGAGCTATAATGATGTGCCGCCGGGAATATTACCGGTCGAATAAATTCCCAAAATCGGGAATATTCCCCATTATCATAAACTCCACTAAAATTCCAAAGAATCGCACAGAATTTGTGTTAATTCGAATACCTATTTCAATTTTTTCACAACTCTGAACCCTGGCCATACATTTTCTCCTGAGCCTTAATATATAGATTAGGATCTCAGTGGCCAATATTGAAATGCGTGTAAGAGCAGAGATAGAGGGTGGACAATAAAAGAGGTGTGGTAGTGGGGGAGGGGGGAGGGGGGGGAGGGGCTGGAAAAGTAGACAAATGGGTTTACTAATGGAGGAAGGGGAGGTTTCGAGCTGTCTAGCTTTTTTAGTCAATTTTAAAAATGCATAATGAAGAGGGTGTTGAAGATTTTTTTTTTTTAAATTATTCACTGTAGGTACCTACCTACATTTTTCTTGATATTCTCTTACTGCTATATTAATGGCCAAAGAAGCCCGAGAAAACTGTAAAACAACATCCAAAAACCACAAAGAAACAGTTTTAATCAGCTAAAATCAATATTTTTTAAAAAGTAGGATAAATTTCCGAAAAATAAATTCCCGGGAATTTTCCATCACTACTAAGAACATGGTGAAAATTCATACGATAGGACTAAAAGGAGGCTGCCTCCTGGAGGCATCACTTTTCGAACAAACCCCGTAATTGAGTGCCTTGGTCCTTTCAGATTTATGGTTGCTTTTGCCATCTAAATTTAACTGATATTTGGTTCAGCCCGCGTAACACCTGAGTTTATAAAAGTCATTTACCATCGAGTGATACTATATCAATCAACCTATATCAATATCAATCCATCAATCAATATCAACCTATATCAATCAATCTATATCTTTATCAATTTCACCCATTTAGGCTAATCACAGACTAAGGATTAAACTGGGAACTAGACCAACAATAATTGATCTAGTTCCCTTTTTCATCCTTAGTCTGTGATGTTTTTTTGACCATTTAGTTTGCAATTGTTTTAATATTGAAATAATAGGCGAATTATTGTATTTAAAGATTTCACTTACCGAATTTCCACTTCCTCTTCGAATGAAACCGAGCGACTGGGCGAGACTGACTACTTGATGATACTTCAAATTGCCTTCATTCCTTGAGATCGGCAACAACAGGACTGTTGTGTATAATAGTTGACTATTCATCAAAACATGCAGGTGCTATTATCCAACTCAGTGGCCACTCCTGCGACGCGACGATTCATCTTTTTGCCGAACCGCCAATGTAATTTTATATGAGCAAACAGACTTACGAGCAGACCTGTCATTTTGGTGGGATTTTAATCGCTGACAACGCGCAGGGCTCTCAGAATGTCCTCCCTGCTCTTCCGGGGCACCGCCAATGCTATTTTAAATCGCAAAAAGGACTTACGAGCAGATCTGTCATTTTGGTGGGCTTTTAATGGCTTCCAAGGCGCAGGGCTCTCAAAACACCTCCTCTGCTCTTCCGGGTCACCGCCAATGTAATTTTATATGGGCAAACAGACTTACGAGCAGACCTGTCATTTTGGTGGAATTTTAATCGCTAAAACGCGGAGGGCTCTCAGAAGGTCCCCTCTGCTCTTCCGGGGCACCGCCAATGCTATTTTAAATGGGTAAAGAGAATTACGAGCAGACCTGTCATTTTGGTGGAATTTTAATCGCTAAAACGCGGAGGGCTCTCAGAAGGTCCCCTCTGCTCTTCCGGGGCACCGCCAATGCTATTTTAAATGGGTAAAGAGACTTACGAGCAGACCTGTCATTTTGGTGGGCTTTAACCCGCCATCACTCGCGCGGGGTCGAAAACGACCCCAGGTGTCAGAAAAATGCAATTTTGTCCATGAAAATTTTAAAGTTTTAGCTCGTCCGTTTCAGTACCTTCCTTCAAGGGTTTGGACTACCCACTCTGTTAGTATGAACTTAATTCAATCATTCGTTTTGAAGCACGGACGCGTCAAAGTTGCTTGGGGTCGTTTTCGACCCCGCGCGACTACTCACGTTCATAAAATGTGACCGAGTGAACATAACGTAAACGTGGATTCTGTGCCTTGTTTACACTTGCGGGATGTGATTGCCGTTGGTTTTTTACTTTTCTATACTTACTCCAATACTTTCAGCAAATCTAATGTTTGCTCTCACTGTTTTTTTCTAAATTACTCGTTTATCCCAATTTCTTACGTATCCATTTTTACCTGAATCAGTGCGGTGCCGCTTGCGATCTGGCAGCACTGCGTTTTGTCCATTCAAACCCGTGCAAAGTGTCGATTCGAGGGAATGCACTGCGCACCTCCATTAGTTTGACTTTTTTCATGCATTTGAATCCACGAAATGCGGCGTTGCCAGATTACACGCGACGCCACTTATCATAAATGTTTTTGTTTTTTTCTGCGAAAGTTTGATTATATCACATGGGGCGGGGAGTGGGGAGGGAAAAAAGGGAATGAGAGGGGAAATGAAGGTGGATGGTAGGGGAAAAGCGGAAGGGAGGTGAAAAAGGGTATCTGGAATCATGTACGAAAAGCAAAAAGATCACAGCAAAAAAATTTCAAGGATCTCCCCTTTGCTAACCCCCCAACCCCCTTTTCCCCTCCAGCCCTCCCCTGAATCCTCAATTTCGATTCCGTTTGTTGGTTGATAGAATCTTGCTTACCTTAATTGGCGTTTATTCCATCTCATTCGGTAAAAAATAAAGTTTTTCAGATGGTTAGTTGTTTCATCTCCAAAATTTTAGGACTAAATATAGGAGGGGTATTGAGGGGGGTATATCTCGAAAACTTGCCCCCATAACCCCATACTTTTTTTTCATGAAATTATCTTCAGTAGTGCCTAGAAGTAAAAAAACCTCGGTTTAGGAGTTTCAAAACTAGTTAAAGGCAGCTGACCGATAAAAATCTGGAAAATATCACATTTTTAGGGTTTTTCCGACACAGATTACAATATAGCAATTACTGAACGTAAAATTCTTTTTTCAAACCCAGTTTTCACGTGAAAAGCTTTTCAAAGACATACTTATTACTATTCTGCATGGTTGAAATCGAAATTTTGAATGACAATGGTAAAATGGGACGAAAGAACTTTGGGGTCGAAAACGACCCCGCGCGACTACTCGCGGAAGTTTTTAGGGCGCGAGTGACGGCGGGTTAAATCGCTTACATGGCGCAGGGCTCTTAAAACACTCCCTCTGCTCTTCCGGGGCACCACCAATGCTATTTTAAATGGCAAAAAGGACTTACGAGCAGACCTGTCATTTTGGTGGGCTTTTAATCGCTTACAAGGCGCTGGGCTCTCAAAACACCCGTTCTGCTCTTTCGGGGCACCGCCAATGCTATTTTAAATGGGAAAAGAGACTTACGAGCAGACCTGTCATTTTGGTGGGCTTTAAATCACTTACAAGGCGCAGGGCTCTCAAAACACTCCCTCTGCTCTTCCGGGGCACCACCAATGCTATTTTAAATGGCAAAAAGGACTTACGAGCAGACCTGTCATTTTGGTGGGCTTTAAATCGCTTACAAGGCGCAGGGCTCTCAAAACACTCCCTCTGCTCTTCCGGGGCACCACCAATGCTACTTTAAATGGCAAAAAGGACTTACGAGCAGACCTGTCCTTTTGGTGGGCTTTAAATCGCTTACAAGGCGCAGGGCTCTCAAAACACTCCCTCTGCTCTTCCGGGGCACCGCCAATGTAATTTTATATAGGCAAACAGACTTACGAGCAGGCCTGTCATTTTGGTGGGCTTTAAATCGCTTACAAGGCGCAGGGCTCTCAAAACACCCGCTCTGCTCTTTCGGGGCACCGCCAATGTAATTTTATACGGGCAAACAGACTTACGAGCAGACCTGTCATTTTCTGTGGGATTTCATTCGCTGAAAACGCGCAGGGCTCTCAAAACGTTCCCTCTGGTCTTCCGGGGTACCGCCAATGCTATTTTAAATGGCAAAAAGGACTTACGAGCAGATCTGTCATTTTGGTGGGCTTTTAATCGGCGACAAGGCGCAGGGCGCACTGAAAACGTGCCTCCAGCTTTGCTTGGGCACCTTCGATTATGTTAAATGTAAAAACAGACTTAGGAGCAGACCTGTAGTTTTTTCCGAGGAACGATCCCCGGAACTCCATTTGTGCGTCTTTTCACAGGTAGAAATCTACTAGAAATCTAATGTCTACGCCACAGGACCGATATTAATATTGATATTACAGGATAGACAAGTACCGCTTCGGCTGAACTAACAGTTAAAAACTGAGAATTCGATGTTTTGGAAATTGTCGGGGGAGAACCTGCCCTTATTCCCCCCTCTTTTTCGGGAAAAATCTTCCAGACACCCCACCATCCTGCCTCTGGAGTGCCTCAAATTCAAGACTGCGTAGGGCAATAAGAGATGGAAATCCGCCCCTGCATTTTGATAGCGAGAAACATAGTCCGACTGTTTAAAATATGCGCCTTCATTTCTTGAGATCGGCAAAAACGGTATTGTTGTGTAGGAATAGTTAACTATTAATCAAACCATGCAGGTGCCGGTATCAGACTCTATAGCCACTCTTGAAATGATTCATCATTTTGATAGAGAGAAACCCGAGTCCAAATGATTAAAGTGCCTTCATTTTTGGAGATCGGCAAAAACGGTACTGTCGTGTAGGAATAGTTAACTATCTATCAAAACAGATGCTAGAGTCGAGTATTTCATGACTTCTACAGCGATTGTTCCCTCTTTTTGGTGAATGAGAATGAAAGAAAAACCTTCCTTGCAAAATTAGGAGAATAATTAGAACTCATGGTGGTACTTTTAGCGTGTTTTTACAGGTCATTAATTCCAAATACTGGATGTGCGGTACTTCCAAATTAAGAGATTGGATAAATGAAACTGTCCCTAATTTTGACGAAGAAATACATAAAAAAACAACAATTTCAAACGACTGTATCTCGAAGATCAAGTCTAAGCAGACAGAGATAGAATGGAGCTAGGTTGCACACTTTTGCTATAAGCGATTTAATAGTCGATTCTGGTGAAAAACCTCCGAAAATAACGATGGCAGTACTAAAAACTTCCGAAATCCACTCCTAAACTCAATAAACGATTTTATTTGCGCGAGTATAATGGTGGCATAGGGCAGTAATAATTGGAGATTCCCATCGAAAAATACTGTAACTCCATCAGGAAGCGACCAATAAGAGACGACTTTCATTTGACACCGGTGTCACTAAGTGTCACGGTACCATTCATCGGATGTGAATCACTACTCTGATGACCAATTACTCTGTGAATCATCCTTGTCAGCATAGAGAGAGTGACAAAATTAATATACGAATCTCTCATTATTACTGCCCTATAAGCCACCATTACACTCGCGCAAGTAAAAGCGTTCATTGAGTTTAATAGTGGATTTCGGAAGTTTTTAGTTTTGCCATCGTTGTTTTTGGAGGTTTTTACACCAGAATCTACTATGTATTAAATCGCTTATGGGTCATTATTTTGTAACGGGTGGAACATTCAGACGACTTTGAAGTAATTTTTGTCAACTTTTTAATCATTTAAATGAAAAAACTATCCCACCAACAGAAAGGTCTTAACTTCTAGATAGCGATGGGATTTTCAAAATTTAAAAAAAGTCTATCCAAAGCTGAGAAAAGAGCAAAATAAGGGTGTAACGGGTGGGACAGAAAATGGACAAGGTTTTTGAATCACTTCAGAATAAGTTGAAAGTCTGTGAGTTTTGAAGAGATAAAAATTTGGAAAAAATATATGTTAAAGGTTAGGGTATAAGCTTTGATCCTAAATAAAGTTTATTTCATTTTCTAAATTATTTTTCTCTGAAAAAAATAAAAAGTAGCGTAACGGGTGGAATTGCTAGGTTTTGTAATGGGTGGGACGCGTGTGATTTTGTCATTGAAAATACACATCAAACCTGATGTAACATCAACGCGTTTGACCTTATTAGATTCAGATAGTATTTTCGTCTCTGGTTGCATTTTAATGCAAAACAAGACTGCTAGGCACTAATTTTTAAATTTCAACTTTTGCATATCATGTCCACTTTACTGTAGAATGACCCTTATAGCAAAAGTGTGCAAGAGCCCCATTTGAGCGCGGGCTGGGTGGAGAGTGAGTTTCTCTTCCGTAGTTCATTCCGCGATGATCATGACCTAACAGAACAAAATGCGGCGACCACTTAATTTGCAGGTGATACTTAGTTACTCGTGAGGTATGACAGACAAGGCGGACTAATCAAGAAAAGCAAACAGATTCTGCGTTGATCAGCCGCTGCAAACTCGCGGTGCACTCTTCAATCAATCGCCAATCAATATAATCAAGAATTGCAACAATCAACAATATTATGCAGATCGGAAGGAAAACAGCCGGGTGCATTTTGTATGTATTTCGAGTCATCTGAGTAAATAACGGTAAAATGATAAAAAGACCAGTGACGAGGGCGGCCCTTTCGTAGTCGTGGTCGATCGTGACTCCAGATCCCGGCCGGCCCCACTTTCCGCTCTCCAATTTCCCGACACAACCATGGCGATGAGTCGAGTTTTGGTCGTACTCCTCGCGTGCCTTGCAGTGGCTCAGTAAGTTGAAGATTTATTCGTTCATTTTGATATTCAATAAAAAATAATAATGATAATAATAATAATAATGTTTGATTTAATCAATTCTAAAGGTAGAGTTTAAGAATTCTCCGGTGCAGAGTTCATCTGGGGAGAAAAGATTACTTAGTTGCAGTGGTGCCATTTGGGGGGGGGGGGGGGAGCAATCCCCCCCCAAGGATTTTCAATGTGGCCGAAAAATCAAGGCAGAGAGATTTTTTTGGAGATGCACGGCAAAAAAAAAAAAAAAAAAAAAAAAAAAAAAAAAAAAGTCATCCAAATTTTTGGAGGGCCTTGCCCCCCCCCCCCAGGAAAATCGGAAATGACGCCCCTGAATAGTTGTGTGTCGCATTATATCTATGTATACTGACAATCTATCCCTTGTAAAAATCCCTATCAAAAGTCATCAAAAGAATCTCATCATGAAAGGAACCTGCGATTTCATGATGAGTAGAAATTATTTTGAGCTCAACATAAAATCAGGTTCCAAATCTCATGCTGAGATTTTTTGATGATTTTTGATGAGGATTTTTCTAGATTTAATCTATACCCCCTTGATGAATTGCACCGGAGAATTCCAAAACTCAACCATACCGAGTAGTAGCGACTGTAAGAAAGGCCGGTGGATACCGTTGGTGCAATATTGCCAGATTGGGGTAAAAAAGCCGTACGTTTTACATTGATTTAAATGGGGACGATACGGCTTTTTACCCTCGATCTGGCAACAATGTGATGGTGTGACTAGTTTCGGCGAGCGAGAGACGAGCGGGTGGGATAAACAAACGTAAAGAAACCGTGGGCCAGTGTATGTGTTTTAGCAATAAAGGGGCTCAACAAGATGTTATTAGGTATAGTGCCATATCTGGAGTATAGGTCATCTTTGATTTAAACTACCCATGTAAAAAAAAAGGTTGAATTTGAGAGTGTTTACCGAGCACCCAAGAGTTCTATATATTCAATGCGTTTCTATGGCGGACGTACTACATTGCCACATTGCACTCTACGGTACTGCGCATAGGGCCTCCCTGTTATGTAACCAAAGGTATTTTTACTGATCATAAGAAAGTGCTGAATTTGGCTTTTGCACGCACCTCCAGAACCATAGGTACAAAATAGGTACTCCAGCTACAAAAAACAAAAAACAAACAAAAACAAAAACAAACACTGGATCGAAACATGGACTTTTTCGGACGTAAAAAAATTCTCTATATATTGGTTGCAAAGATACTTTTTAAGGCTATACGATTTGCTTGCAAAAATCATGTGATTTGACTTCTTTGAGCTCTGAAATAAATTATTTTACGCAACACACCCCTGGTAAAAATAATCAGCTATATGTCATCATGAGTGATCATGTTGACAGTTAGCATGAGATTTGAGACCTGGCATCATATCATGACATCATCATGACGTCAACAGACATTATGCTGACTTATTGTTGGCGTCATCATGATGATGTGAAAACCCTTGAGGGCGATCGACTCCATTCGCCAAGCTGAATCGATAGAGGGGTCAAAAGGGGGGTTTTGGTGACATCGCCTTTTTGCCCATGTTTAAGAGTCATGAGTTGACATGCATCAGTGAAAGAGCTTCAGATGCAAAAGATATGAAAACCCTTGAGGGCGATCGACTCCATTCGCCAAGCTGAATCGATAGAGGGGTCACAAGGGGGGTTTTGGTGACATCGCCTTTTTGCCCATGTTTATGAGTCATGAGTTGACATGCATCAGTGAAAGAGCTTCAGATGCAAAAAGATACGAAAACCCTTGAGGGCGATCGACTCCATTCGCCAAGCTGAATCGATAGAGGGGTCAGAAGGGGGGTTTTGGTGACATCGCCTTTTTGCCCATGTTTAAGAGTCATGAGTTGACATGCATCAGTGAAAGAGCTTCAGATGCAAAAGATATGAAAACCCTTGAGGGCGATCGACTCCATTCGCCAAGCTGAATCGATAGAGGGGTCACAAGGGGGGTTTTGGTGACATCGCCTTTTTACCCATGTTTATGAGTCATGAGTTGACATGCATCAGTGAAAGAGCTTCAGATGCAAAAGATATGAAAACCCTTGAGGGCGATCGACTCCATTTGCCAAGCTGAATGGATAGAGGGGTCACAAGGGGGTTTTGGTGACATCGCCTTTTTGCCCATGTTTAAGAGTCATGAGTTGACATGCATCAGTGAAAGAGCTTCAGATGCAAAAGATATGAAAACCCTTGAGGGCGATCGACTCCATTCGCCAAGCTGAATCGATAGAGGGGTCACAAGGGGGGTTTTGGTGACATCGCCTTTTTGCCCATGTTTATGAGTCATGAGTTGACATGCATCAGTGAAAGAGCTTCAGATGCAAAAAGATACGAAAACCCTTGAGGGCGATCGACTCCATTCGCCAAGCTGAATCGATAGAGGGGTCAGAAGGGGGGTTTTGGTGACATCGCCTTTTTGCCCATGTTTAAGAGTCATGAGTTGACATGCATCAGTGAAAGAGCTTCAGATGCAAAAGATATGAAAACCCTTGAGGGCGATCGACTCCATTCGCCAAGCTGAATCGATAGAGGGGTCACAAGGGGGGTTTTGGTGACATCGCCTTTTTACCCATGTTTATGAGTCATGAGTTGACATGCATCAGTGAAAGAGCTTCAGATGCAAAAGATATGAAAACCCTTGAGGGCGATCGACTCCATTCGCCAAGCTGAATCGATAGAGGGGTCAAAAGGGGGGTTTTGGTGACATCGCCTTTTTGCCCATGTTTAAGAGTCATGAGTTGACATGCATCAGTGAAAGAGCTTCAGATGCAAAAGATATGAAAACCCTTGAGGGCGATCGACTCCATTCGCCAAGCTGAATCGATAGAGGGGTCACAAGGGGGGTTTTGGTGACATCGCCTTTTTGCCCATGTTTATGAGTCATGAGTTGACATGCATCAGTGAAAGAGCTTCAGATGCAAAAAGATACGAAAACCCTTGAGGGCGATCGACTCCATTCGCCAAGCTGAATCGATAGAGGTGTCACAAGGGGGGTTTTGGTGACATCGCCTTTTTGCCCATGTTTAAGAGTCATGAGTTGACATGCATCAGTGAAAGAGCTTCAGATGCAAAAGATATGAAAACCCTTGAGGGCGATCGACTCCATTCGCCAAGCTGAATCGATAGAGGTGTCACAAGGGGGGTTTTGGTGACATCGCCTTTTTGCCCATGTTTAAGAGTCATGAGTTGACAGGCATCAGTGAAAGAGCTTCAGATGCAAAAGATATGAAAACCCTTGAGGGCGATCGACTCCATTCGCCAAGCTGAATCGATAGAGGTGTCACAAGGGGGGTTTTGGTGACATCGCCTTTTTGCCCATGTTTAAGAGTCATGAGTTGCTATGCATCAGTGAAAGAGCTTCAGATGCAAAAGATATGAAATCCCTTGAGGGCGATCGACTCCATTCGCCAAGCTGAATCGATAGAGGGGTCACAAGGGGGGTTTTGGTGACACCGCCTTTTTGCCCATGTTTAAGAGTCATGAGTTGACATGCATCAGTGAAAGAGTTTCAGATGCAAAAGATATAAAAACCCTTGAGGGCGATCGACTCCATTCGCCAAGCTGAATCGATAGAGGGGTCACAAGGGGGGTTTTGGTGACATCGCTTTTTTGCCCATGTTTAAGAGTCATGAGTTGACATGCATCAGTGAAAGAGCTTCAGATGCAAAAGATATGAAAACCCTTGAGGGCGATCGACTCCATTCGCCAAGCTGAATCGATAGAGGGGTCACAAGGGGGGTTTTGGTGACATCGCCTTTTTGCCCATGTTTAAGAGTCATGAGTTGACATGCATCAGTGAAGGAGCTTCAGATGCAAAAGATATGAAAACCTTTGAGGGCGATCGACTCCATTCGCCAAGCTGAAGCGACAGAGGGGTCACACGCGGGGTTTTGGTGAAATCACCTTCTTGCCCATGTTTAAGAGCCATGAGTTGACATGCATGACTGCATGAGTGAAAGAGCCTCAGATGCAAAAGATATGAAAATTGATGTTATATGATGATGTCAGGTTTCAAATCTCATGCTAACTGTCAATATGATGACATTCAGCTGATTTTTTTTTTTTTTTACCAGGGACTTCAAGACTGTTTTGCTGTTGATTGTTCGTATAATTTTTATTTTTATTCGTATAAAATTATGTCCAGGAAATCCTATGTTCCGATCCACTGCGTGCTAGGAGTGCGAACTGGAACTTCACCCCCCCCCGAAACTCACCGTCCCTTTCTCCCCCCCCCCCCTCCACAAAAATACGAGGCGGCGGGTCCCTCCCACCAGAAAAAAAAAAGATGTGAAAGACTTTACGATTGATGTTAAAGGATACCACAGATAAACTTTTTGCGAAAAGGTAGGTATCATTGATTCGTGGACACAGGAGCGAGTTAAGTACGGGTTTGTTGAGTTATTATACGACTGATTTATTGAAGTTTTTCTGAATTTTTGAAAATTATTTTTACAAATTGATTCTTCTAAAAAAAAAAAAAAAATAGTTTTTACTTACTTACCGTAAAATTAGTCTCACACCAGTTTGCCGAATCAGAGTACTCGCCGGCGCGGCGCACTCTATAGTCCGAGATTATCAAAATGTAGCAAAATGTCAGAGAGGAAATTTCTCAATTTATCATATATCAACTTTAAGTGCCAATTTAATCACATAAAACACTTCTACCAAAGTAATTAAACTCTGGAAAATGTTGCTGAATACTTTTAAATAAAGCTTAAAACGATCAAAAACGATGATTTTTATTGATTTTTTCTGTTCATACCACAGTGCGGTGATGTGCATCGTGGGCCGGAGAAACGATTTGCTGCTGAAATTGATATGATCGTTCAAAGTTGGTGCTTTCGTATGAAACACGCGTGCTTCGAAGTTTCATAATGAACCGCCAACTTTGACCGATCTATAAATGCTACGTAAGAAGCGTTTTTTTATTCTCTGGAATCCGCAGCGGTGCAATAACCCAGAGTTTTCGGAGCTGCTCCGAAGCTGTCTGGTGTAGCACCGGTCACGTGCTGAAGCTCCGGAGCTCCAGCTCCAGTGCATCGGTCTTCAACTCCGATACACTGGAGCTTGCACCGGAACAGCTCCAGGCGCATCGCACCGCTAATAAAACAACACTTCGGTGCGCTCCGGTGCTGGAGCACCGAAATAAAAAAACACTCCGGTGCACTGGAGCTGCACCGGTGTGCGCTCCGGAGAATAAAAAAAACGCATCAATATACTCTGCCAAAATTTATCCCAGCATGCGGTTTATGCGACATTTCGGTTTTCTTTTTAGAAATTAAAATCGTAATGAATCGAGGTTAAATTTCATCCTCTTGAAGTTTGATTTGGACCACTTATTGGTGATTGACTTGTTTTGTTCTGAAAAGTGCTTGCGCCGTAGAACACTAATCACCCTAAGTTTTTAAAATTTGGATCATTTTTGATGGAGAAACGAATTTTTGAAAACGTCTCTAGATCGAACTTTGAACTTCGATATTCGAAAACTAAAAACAATATTGGTCTGCGGTTTGCCGTTTGTGCCAAAAGTCTTAGAATATTATGCTTTTTGCAATAATGGCGTAGTAAAAACAGGGGGGTCATCATTTGAAATATTCGATTTTCGGGGGAGGCCATGCAGTTTTCACGTCCGATAGGGTGTTGCAGAGTGAGGCGGGTTAAAAGGGTGTAGTAGATCGGTGCGAGGCGATCCCTATATAAATGCGAGGAGTTCAGCTTCTGCACTCCGCAGCGCTGTGTGAGGACCGGCGGACCGCGGAGGAGTTAACATGTTGACATCACTGGGGGAGTGGTCTTGGTTTCCCGCCTTGCGACTAGGCGCGCGTTTCAAACTTGCGCTCTTTTCCGCATTTTCGGACCGAGTTTACTCGATGATCCCGCGACCAATAAAAACCACGAAAAATATAGTGGACTCAGCTCGTCTGAAGGGGTCTCTCCACCTGCGATTTTAAAAGCGCGAATAAACTGATTGAGCCAATGAGCTGCCTTGAAGTCGATAGGTCGAGTCCGCAGTATCGACAACATAGAAGCCCATGCCCTCAAGCAATCAATTCACGCTTTTAAATTCGCAGGTGGAGAGACCCCTTTAGACGAGCTGAGTCCACTATATTTTTCGTGGTTTTTATTGGTTCATTTTCTGTTTCCCTCTTTGGAACCCTGCAGCCCACTATGGTCTGAGATCGAAAAAAAGTGAAAAAAAAAAATCTCAAAAAATCATTGTTTTCGACATTTTAAGCTTAATTTGAAACTTTCCTGAGATATTTATAGGTTTAAATTACTTGTTTAATGTGTTTTCTGTGATAAAAATTGGTCTCTAAAGTTAATGAATGAGAAATTCATGGGCGAGTTTTTTCCTGATTTTTTGCCACATTTTGTATAGATTTCAGACCATAGTACGAGCCTGCTACGAATTTATTTAATGTCCGCAGACATCTGCGAATTTTATTTTTTATACATCCATGCCAAACCAAAGTGACAAGCTCTGCGGCCATATCAAATCTTGTCACCTCAACTGGGATTCGAACCCAAGACCTCCGGATTGATCTCAATATCTTAATCCGAAAAACATATCGCATGTTTAAATGTTTCTCCTTTGAACCCCCCCCCCCCCCCGTGTGCAAAACTGATGGGAAACTGGTCCTATGCCGACTCCAAATTGGGTCCTCTACCACCTCTGAAAATGTCTTTCGAAATACTGCAAGGGCAGTATTTTATTTATTATATAGTAAAGACTACTCTTTCAGTCCTCACAGAAAAATAAACCCTACAGACACTTTACCTTCTTACAAATAAAATCACCTTCACTTATAGTTCAATGGGTGGAAGCTATCGTTCGTTAGTGAGGAGCAACACTTATTGCTAGGAATCATTGGAAGGTATGAACTGGCGTGAGTTTGATTGTTTGAAGAAATCTAAATTCACCCTTATAAAAAAATAAGATTTTCCTTGGATTTAAAACGCCTGCAATTTAGAGTGTAGGCAAATATACCTACCTTCGAGAGGAAATAGCTTATATTAAACTTGAGGAACCTTCAGTTATAGTTCATTGGGTAAAAGCTATCATTCGTTCGTGAGGAGCGTAACTTTTATTGCTCGATATCAGAAGAGGGTACGTACTGGCGTGAGTTTGATTCTTTGAAGACATGTAAATTCACCCTTTTAAAAAAATAAGATTTTTTATGGATTTAAAACGCCTTCAATTTAGAGTGTAGGCAAATATACCTACCTTCGGGAAGAAACAGCTTCTGTTAAACTTGAAGTTTGGAGTAACAGTGCAGACTTCTGATTCTACTTTCAAAACACTCCCAACCATAAAAGTTTTATGCGGTAGGGCTGAAGTTACATGAGAAATTTACACACGCAACTTTCAACTACTATTTAACCCAAGAAGGTAAAAAAATTATTAACAGATCTCTAGAAAGTCTCAGAATTGTACGTTGAAGGATTTTCTTACAAGCTTTTTTTCTCCTCCTTCCTTCCTTCCTTCCTTCCTTCCTTCCTTCCTTCCTTCCTCTCTCTCTCTCTCTCTCTCTCTCTCTCTCTCTCTCTCTCTCTCTCTCTCTCTCTCTCTCTCTCTCTTTCTATGAAACTGTCATATTGATTTGCATTTTTGTATTTTTTATTCAGAGTTGGAGAAGGTTCACGATGGTGGTACAAAAAGAAATACATGGTCGGTAAAATAGCTCAGAGAGCTGTGGTTAGCAGGGTGACCAAGGTGAGCAAATCTGCAACAGAGCGGGTATCACATTTCAAGAAAAAACTTGAACATATTGATTCAAGCTCCAGTTCCAGTTCGAGTTCCAGCGCTTCCGACAGCAACGAAGGAAGCAGAGAAACATTCGAGAACAGGGATGTCAGATTCTTGAAGCGTTATGGTGACATTCGGCACTCGAGCTATGGGCGTTACTTGTCCATGGTCAATATGTACTATGGCCAGGGTTACGGTTCGTACAGAATGCTATCGAATCCATATGATGACGATAGCTATACCTTTGCAACATATAATTCACAGCGGAATATTCCAGGACTCTGCAACTTTAACCAAAATTGGCTCAACAACAGTCCGAACAGTTATTCAAAAAATTATGCTTACGGTTATTCAAACATCAACTCAAACAGATATCGTAATACTTATCCTGGTGCATATAATGCACGACACATCCAAAGGAACAAATATTATAATTCTAATCCATACATAAGTTCAAGAGACATTAATTTCGGTAACGAACAGGTACCATATGAGAATTGGGCCAACGGAGGGTCTACTCCAACAATGATGTATGGTTATAGCTCATACAATACTGCTCTACCTTACGGATCAACACCTTATGGTCCTCGTAGTGTCAGAGGTCCGTACGCACCTTCCGGAATGAATTACAATGTCAACAGATACACTTATAATTCAAGAACAGATATTTTTGGAAGGTCGCTGGCGGAAAGCGGGCCAATGTTCCAACAGAACCCTCCACCAATGTGGAACTTTGGACTTCCAAATTACTATAACGGACATTACAGTCGAGCATTGGATGTATATCGGGGTGAGTATGATTATTTGACAACGTATAATGAGTTTAAGTTTGATAGGTATGGATTATACCAATTGGATCTTTTCAAAGAATTCTTCCAGTCTTTGGATAGGGAGAGATTTAATATCATAAAAGATATTCGCTATCCTGCAGATTACACGCCTTATCTTCAGCCGGATATGACTGTAGATTTCATCATTATAGGAGCTGGACCGACCGGCTGCTTACTAGCGAACTTGTTGAGTCAAAATTTCAATTGGAATGTTTTGCTTATTGAGGCAGGAGGTCATCCTCCACCGGCTGCAGAAATTCCTCTTTTGTATTCCACACTCGCAAGAAGTGAATTCGATTGGGACTACAATCTGGAAGTGGCTGATACAGTCGGACTTGGTATGCGAAATGGAGAAATTCGTATCCATGTTGGTAAAGGATTAGGAGGAAGCGCGTTGACCGTTCCAGACTTATATTACAGAGGCTGTGTCAAGGATTATCAACACATGGTTGAAACCGGACTGATTGAATACAGTTTTCCCAGCTTGTTGCGGTTCTTCATGAAAACGGAGCACTTGAGATCGACACTAATGATTCACACCGATGATATTAAGATAAACCACGGTTTCGGAGGACCCTTGCCCGTGAGCAAAATTACGAGCAAGAATTACAAACATGTGACGGAAGTATACTCTACGGCGTTCTCTGAGCTTGGTTATCATGCTGTGCTAGATATAAATGATGCAAAGGTTGATACTGGTTATGTAGATATGGTTGGCCATGTACTTAAAGGAAGACGAATGCTGCCCGGAAAAGTTTTCCTGTCCCCTATAATTCAGCGAAATAATTTTAAACTTTTGTTAAACACACTCGTGACAAAGATACTGATCGACACAAACACTAACATGGCTTATGGAGTTGAGTTGGTGACCAAACATGGTCAGATGTTCACTGTTCAGGCATCGAAAGAAGTCATTGTCACTGCTGGAGCCGTTGGAAGCGCTCAGCTATTGCTGCTATCAGGAATCGGTCCACGGCATCAACTTTTACTCCACGACATCGACACAGTAAAAGATTTACCCGTCGGAGCAAATTTGAAACTAAATGCTGTGTTCTCTGGAGCAGTGATGGCTCACAAGAAACCGCTCATGCGACAAACCTCCGTAGAAGATATGGCATTTGATTATCTTGCGCATAACGATGGACCGTTGGCCACATTCGGCACATTCAGTCACACTGTCTTTTTGGATACTTTGACCAAAGATTACCCAGAGGTTGAGTTCCACAGCTATTACTTCAATCAGAATCATCATGAGTGGCTCTGTGATTTTAAGGCAATGTTCAACTATGCAGATGACTATCGTACTAAGCTAGCCCAAATGAATGACCAGTATAACTTGGCTGTTTATGCTTTGACTTTGTTAAGACCTTACAGTTCAGGTCGTGTTATTTTGGAATCTAAAAATCCATTTGATCGGCCGATTATAGTCGGAAATGTTTTCTCTGATGAGACAGACATCGAGTCTATGCTAATAGCTCTCGAAAAGATTTCCGCTTTGGAGGAAACAGAGGCTTTCAAAGCAGTAGGCTCTAAATTGGTTCCGATCGAAGTGCCAGAATGTAGCGCTTATGAATTCAAGAGCAAAGATTACTGGAGATGTGCCCTGAAGTACTTCACAACAGCAACGTCTAAACCAAGTGGCACTTGTAAAATGGGTGTAGCCTCTGATCCAACTGCCGTTGTTGATTCATTAGGAAATGTCTACGGAGTTTCTAGACTTAGAGTTGCGGGTTCAGCAGTGTTCCCAGATCCACTCACTGCATACAGCTCGGCTCCAGTTCTAATGTTGGCAGAGAGGATTGCAGAGCACATCATGATTTCACAGCCATTTTGACCAGATTGTCGGCAAAAGGTATCACAAGACTTCCTCAATAATTTGTAGTTATGCGTTGATTACAATATAATAATAAAAAAAAAAAAAAACCAAACTAAAATAAAAAAATGAACTTTCACAATAGCATTTCAACGGATCTTTTAGTTTTTATTTTCTTATTCCACCTAGGAGAGAGAAATTATTGTAATGATAAAAAAATGCAAGTTCCCAATTTCTTGGCATTTTTTAACCTCCTACAGTCCTACTGAACCGAAAAAATCACTGGTTACAAAAAGTTCATCCACCTATCCATCCGTTACATATCACATCAATCACCTTAACAATGAGTCAATTAAAATGCAACCTTTGGCAAAAAAAGTTATGTAAGTTTAGCCATATTTTGCTTCGCCCTTGGGATGTTAATTTTGATTATTTTTTTACTTAAATATGTTTTATTATAATTTTAATTCTGTTTGCGCCCTCAAAATGTGCTCACATTGATTCTGTTTTTGGGCCACCATGACTAATGAGCTTTAAGTCGTTTCAACGGCAATTTCTAAATTTCTTAGATGGCGAGTTTTTGCATTAGGAGACCACAATGACCATCAAGCGCCGAAACTTGGCAAAGTAATTCGGAATTTGCGGTATAAACGATTAAAAAGCTCAAGCTAAAAGCTAAAGTGGTCCATGAACAGAATCAAAATGAGCCTATTTTGAGCATGCAAACAGAATGAAAATACAAAACATTGTTACATAAAAAAATAATCAAAACTGCGGCAAAGCAAAAAATAGTTTTTTACTCCCTTAAATTGAGAATTAGGAGGTCGAGGCCTTAAATACTATCCAATAAAAAAATTTGATTTTACCGAAACAAACAGAAGAAAAAGACACAAGTAGAAATTAAAATTTGAGCTTCATTATTTAAAATTACTAAACGTATAAAAAAGTGAAATAACAGAAAAATTATAAATTCTCAAAGACAGCCATAACCGAAAAATGGAAGGTAAACAAGAAAAAACATAGAATAAAAATGTTCTTACAAAAAAAACGATGATCATAATCTTAGTTCTAAATTAAATAAGGCATTTTTTTGGCACATTTAAACAGCTATTGTGAAGTCAGCAATTCGCCTTCTGCACATGAAAGAATCACATTCAGCCTCGCTTAATTCGTGAGCGTCGGAAAACGCTGAGGGTGGATCAAGCTGAGCATTTGATAATTTTTTACCCCTGCAATGAAATCAAAACAATATCCAGTTAACAATAATTCATGAGTTATGAAGGGGGAGGGGGGAGAGAATTTGAAGCAAAAAGAATGTCAAACATCTTCTATATTTTATTTAACCCTTTGACTGCTACGGAAGAGTATACTCGCGGTGGAAAAACCTCTTCTCGTAGATCTGCGGACGAGTATACTTGCAATCATGACTGGATTCCTCAAAACTCTTAAAAAAAAAATAAAAAAAAAAATAAAAAAAAAAAAAATTAAAAAAAAACGAAAAAATTCGTCAATTTGCACGGTTTCCCATTCACACCCTGGCTGTACCTGCATTCCTAACCCAGCAGTCAAAGGGTTAAATATATTAGGTAACTTTAATTCATTAAGGTGATTCTTCAGTGTTTAGTGCCGATTTCTGCCACCAGAGCGGTACTGTTCAAATAAAGTCAAATTACAGGCCGAAAGTAGTTTATATTTAAGAAAACAAAAAGTCAGTTACTAGATAATCAACTGAAGAGCGTCTCTGCAAAATATCTCGTCAGTAACTTCAGAAATAAAGCTGAAAGTACCAAAAAATGAAATGTAGCAAATCGATTCTTATATCGAAATGCGATATTTCATTTTTTGGTACTTTCAGCCTTATTTCTGAAAATATTGATGAAATATTTTGCAGAGACATTCTTTAGATGATTATCTAGTAACTGACACTCTGTTTTGTTAAATACAGACGACTTTCAGCCTGTAATTTTTAAATTTGACATTAATCGAACGGTAGCGCTCTGGTGGTAGAAATCGGCACTAAACATTGAAAATCACCTTAAATCAAACTTTAAGTGGATTATTCATTCACCTTGAAACTTGTTATTTTTGCCCCTAACTTTCATTCAGGGCTCCATTTCTATTTATACTACACTGAAAAAACGATCCGGTGTTGGACACCGTAAATTACGGCCTACATAGGTTTACCGAGGCACTCTGGTTCTGACGCCTGTAATTTTTGGCAGTGCAGCCTGCAATTGCAGACTCCATCACAGAAAGTAGAGGGCTTCAAAACCGGGATTGCATTGGTAAACCTATATAGACCATTGCAATTTTTCAGTGTAGGGGCCAAATTTTAACCCACTGCCTTACTTTGATGCGATATCACGTCAAGCATGCATTGGGTTAAATTTAATTTGACATAATATCGCGTAAACCAAAATCGCTTAAAAAAACAAAAAAGGTATTTTTTTTTTTTTTATAAAAGGCATTAAAGAATTCAAAAATACCTGAATTTCGAGTTTTCAGATACTCAAAAGTTGAAAGAGCTAATTGAACTAAAACAAATATACAGTGATTTTCAAGAATTTTTTTTTTTTAAAAAATTAAAAAAAAAAAAAAAAAAAAAAATTGAGTATTTGAAAATCATATTTGAGCGTAAAAATTTGGAGTTCGTGAAATTCGATCCAGCCCACCTGAATTTGTGCATCTCTCACCTCATTTTGCGAAGATTCAACAGTCTGTGAAACACTAAAACACAAAATCCACCACTCTGTTCCGAAAATTGAGGTTAGAGGACACAGCTCGAAAAATTCAAACAAATTTCGAGCAACTCGAAGCAAAGAAGAAGAAAGCTTAGAAAACCGGAAAAAAAACTTTAACAACCCCAAAAATAACTCATTTCTTCCAACCAAAGCAGCATCAAATTTTGATTAAAAGTGAGATTGAACTTTTTTCTTCTCTTTTCCTCCCTTGCTTTTTGAATAATGAATGATGCTATAACGATCAGTATTGGTATTTTCAGCTCTTATTTGCCATTCTGTTTTTGAAAACTGATTTTGCTGTTTTGGAATATTGCCATTACTCGAACCCAGAACACACAAAAAAAAATAGGCAAAACTCAACTCGACTCAAAATGTCAATACTCGAGCACCTCTGAGTTCAATGATTAAATCATACTCACTTTAGCTGAGATCTTTGACTAGGAGGTTTCCTCTTTTGAGCAGGGGAGGACTCAAAATTGTTTTCTCTTTTCGAGACTAACTCTGGAAACAAAACAAAAAAAAAACAAAATAGGCATGAAATAATACTGAATGAAAATCAACCAACCACTTGACTTTTAATAACTGATTTATTGAGAAATGAATAAATAAAATTGCACACTCTAATTAAAATTTCACTAAAGGGCAAAAAATTAACTTATTAGTTTATACAATTCTGCTACGAAACTGAGACAAAAAAAAAATAAAAAATAAAAGGTCATTCTAGCATGTAAGATGCAAAGCTGCTGTTTTACATATGATTGATGAAATTTTTCAATTTACCGATGATTCCACCAGTTGAGAAAAATCAATTTAATTTTTGGAAGTTTCATAAGCTCTTTACTCAGGAGACTAAATTGGGTTTTCTGACTAAAGAGTTGAAGATACCGAAAAGTAGACAACATTTTTGAAAGAAGCCCTTTTAAATATTTATAAGAATCGAAATTAGAGAGTTAGTGATTCTATGGCAAACTCCCAGAAATTTTAATCCGATAGATGGCGTGACTTGTCGCTGGCTCCAAAAATAGCCGTTTTTTGACGATTTTCGGCTGTTTCCTATGAACAGACGAAAAATAGACAAAGAATCAGACTGCGTGCACCTGCTTAATTTTTTGCTTGATTTTTTGAGCCATAAACGGGCCAAATTGGTTCTAAAATAAGGGCGTAACTATGCAAAGAAAAAATCTTACGTAATTTGGAGTTGTATCAGTAAAGATTACAGGTTTCTGTTTCACCTGTAATCTTTACTGTTACAACTCCAAATTACGTAAGATTTTTTCTTTGCATAGATTGCCCCTTTATTTTAGAACCAATTTGGCCCGTTTATGGCTCAAAAAATCAAGCAAAAAATTAAGCAGGTGCTCACAGTCCGATTTTTTGTCTATTATTTGTCTGTTCAGAGAAATCAGCCAAAAAACGGCTATTTTCGGAGCAAGCGGAAAGTAACGCCATCTATCAGATTAAAATTTCCAGGAGTTTGCCATAGAATCACCTTAAGAGAGAGCCGATCAGAATCAGTTGATGTAGAGCCCCTCTCAAACAAAGTTGTTTTGGGGTGTTCAAAGGATGATCTGAGGCTGATTTGGACAAATTTTGACCCTTTCAGAGTTCATAGTTTGTCAGTTTTTTTTGGGTCCGACCCAACGAGCTATAGCGATAGAGAGGATTTGTGGATCATTATGTTGAGGCAGCATGGAGGCAGCAATGATCGAAATCTCTTATGGGCGTTTTTCACACAGGCTTGGTTTGTTTTCCTCTCTTTTTTTAACCTTTAAATTAAAAAAAAAAAACTGTGACAAATATGTTTGTAATTGGTTATAAACAAAAGTGCAAGTGTTTTAGAATGACTATCTGGACACAGAGATCGAAATAACTGTTTCTTCTGGAAGGATTTGCACAATAAAGAAACTGACACATAGCAGAAATATGCAAATTTTTCTCACCTGGATAGTTGTACTAGAATGGGTCTGTTTCACACTTCGGCTACAGCGTTTTAAAGTATCAATTCTTATGTAAAAAGCCAAGAAAATAACAATGGCAGCATCAGAAAACACCTAAATTCATAAATAAACTCACAAATTGCATAAAACACTAGACACTATTCACCCCTGTATCTTTCCACCACGTGCACGATATTCCGTGAAATTATCGCGGCACATTCAAATAATCGCGGCTGACTGTCATCACAGCTGACTTCATAAACAAATAAACAGTAAACACTGACGGCATCTGTTCGAATTCTTACGTTTCAATGTCCTCAATTCCTCACAAAAGGTTGTGAAAGGTACGGAGACCGATATTTGTGTCGAAAACTTATCAAAATGAACAATAACTCACAAGAGTTCCAAGGAGGAGTCCAACTTCGATCATCATGCTAGGAACTCCTGTGTGTTATTGTTTCATTTTGATAAGTTTTCGACACAAATATCGGTTTGCGTACCTTTCACAACCTTTTGTGAGGAACTGAGGACATTGAAACGTAAGAATTCGAACAGATGCCGTCAGTGTTTACTGTTTATTTGTTTGTGAAGTCAGCTGTGATGACAGTCGGCCGCGTGATTATTTGACTGTGCCGCGCTAATTTCGCGAAATACCGT
This sequence comes from Trialeurodes vaporariorum, assembly GCA_011764245.1. Taxonomy (NCBI): domain Eukaryota; kingdom Metazoa; phylum Arthropoda; class Insecta; order Hemiptera; family Aleyrodidae; genus Trialeurodes; species Trialeurodes vaporariorum. Next base: position 66,917,730 of record VMOF01000220.1, read on the forward strand.
GCACGTGGTGGAAAGATACAGGGGTGAATAGTGTCTAGTGTTTTTCGCAATTTGTGAGTTTAATACTGAATTTTAGTGTTTTCTGATGCTGCCATTATTCTCGGCTTTTTACATAAGAATTGATACTTCAAAACGCTGTAGCCAAAGTGTGCAACAGACCCATTCTGTGTCCAGGTAGCCACTCTTAAGCACTTGCACTTTCGTTTAAAATCAAGTTCCACTGGATTAGTTACAATTTTAAATTTAAGGTTAAAAAATGTGAGGCAAACAAACCAGATTCAGATCGCCCATGCTGCCTCTCTTTGAGATAGGACTTAAAACATGTATGGACCCTTCCAATCTCCATTGCTACAGCTCGTTGGTCTGACCTTACTGATAGAAACAGATGCTGCTTCTTAAGAGCTCATAGGACTAAAAATCATTAAAACTACAAAAGACTCTGATGAAATCTTCACCTATTTGGCTTAAATTTTCAGGTTTGATTTTCTGCAATCAAGCCGACTTTCAAGCCCTGTTCCACCAATCAAACCAAAAATTCTGTAATTTCAACTACCCACCGCTAACTTAGATGTTTGAAAATAAACAAGAGAGATGAAATTAAAAGTAATATCGACGAATTAAAGATTGTCGTGAGATTTTCACACATTTTCAGTTTTGGGAGGGGGTATAGGACTGATTTGCTACGGCTTTCCCGCCCCAACCGCACTGGCCTCTCGTTCACACGGTGTGAGGAGTATGAAGAGTGGCCGAACCGGAACATTGAAGGCCAAACTTAGCTCGTGAAAATCTTGCGTCAATCTTTAATTCGTCGATAGTACAGTTCATTCTTTCATTTCAACTCATATTTAAAACAAAATATACATACAGTAAAAGCTCGTTGTGTAGAGCCTCTTGTGAATGGGATTTCTTGCTAAGAGGAATTATTTACCAGTACCTTCAATTCTCCTATAAGAACAATGTAAAAAAAAAAAAAAAAAATATGGTCAGAGTCGAATTTCACTAAGAGGGATGTTTTAGTAGGTGGAACGAATTTTTTTTAGCAAATTCAATCTTTCTTTGAATTTAATCTGAAGATTTGAAGAAATTGCTACAGCGTGAACAGTGTACAAACTCCAAGTCAATTTCTCTTTTCTAATACTGTTGAAAATCATTGACTATCAGCTTCCCTCATCTTGAATATTCCGAAAACCACTCACATTCTCTGATGATCTACATCCGTTACTTCTTCGAATACGTATTTCCGACAATTTTGAAAGGCGTCAAAATTCAACTTAGGGAATATGTTTTCTTTCACTTATGATTGTAATAGCCAAATTGTCCTGAAAAAAAACCATTCTTTTCTGGAGGAAGCTCATTAAGTGGAATTCTCTAAATTTTTACAGTAAATGTAACTCAAGCAGAATTTTTTTAAGTGGAACTTTTGTTGAGTGGAATTTTAACTATGGCAGAAACATAGTTCTTCACAACGAGCTTTCACTGTATTTTAATGTAAATAATATGATGGTAATGAAAAGTTGAGCAACAATTAAGGCGATTCTTCAGCGTTTAGTGCCAATTCTGCACCAGAGCGATACCGTTCAATTAATGTCAAATTACAGGCCGAAAGTAATTTATATTTAAGAAAACAAAAAGTAAAATACTAGATAATCATCTGAAGAACGTCTCTGTAAAATATCTTGTTAAAAACTTCGAAAATAAGGCTGAAAGTATCAAAAAATGAAATATCACAAATCAAATCTTGTATCGAAATGCGATATTTCATTTTTTGGTTCTTTCAGCCTTATTTTCGAAGTTATTAACAAGATATTTTGCAGAGACGTTCTTCAGATGATTATCTAGTAACTGACATTTTATTTTCTTAAAAATAAATAACTTTCTGCTTGTAATTTGCCATTATTTGAACGGTAGCGCTCTGGTGGCAGAAATCGGCACTAAATGCTGAAGAATTACCTTAGATGGTATTGAAAAAGGACACAAAGACTTACTGTGCAATTTATTTCGATGAAATCGACTAAAACTATGGCCAGATCTACTGACAGACTCAATTCGACTAGATATAGTATGCTCCGATTCACTTTCAGATTCATCATACTCTTCACTTTCAGACTTAAGAGATTTCATTTTATGGAGCAAGTTCTTTACACTAGGATAGTTTCCACTCTGCAACAAAAACCAACAAAAGACATCAGCAAAACTCTAGTAAATCTTGACAAATCGTCATCCATTGGACGTATAGTATAGGGGTATGTAGAATCTAACGTTTCAAAATTTCCAAACTCATTTTCATTTTTTCGATCCCGATCAATCATTCAATCACTTCAATTAATATCTGTCTGTGATTCTATGACTCATGAAGAATATAGGAAAAAATATTCACGATTATTCGTACGTGCATTGTCTTTCCAAAAATTTAAAACGTGAAAGATGATCATGAAACGTTGGATTCGACTTACGTCTATACGTCAGATGGACGACGATATTAGGGATGCAAAAATTGAAAAAATGATGGATCGGTCAAGCACACACTCCATTTGGTGAATCATTGAAAAAATGTTGGTTTAAATGAGAAAAAAATAATCAATGACACAGAGTACTAACCTCTCTAATTTTGAGCGTTTCCGCTGACGTGAATGATGGATCATGATACACGAATGTTTGAAGAGGAGCACCAGAGGTGCATCTGGCTTCAGCAGGTTCATTCAGCTGAAAAGTTGCATATGGATAGATATCCTCTGAATATTCTGTAACCAATGAATACAGTCAAATTAGATTCCACAAAGTTAAGATAAGCTACTTATCTTCAGACAAATAAGTAGTAGTAGTGGTAGTAAAGTCCAGCCGCCCAAACACGTGGTTCGTTATGCTGATATTTCATAGTATACGAATGGACTGCATAAAAAAAGAAGGGGTAGGAAAGACAATCAAAGTATTCTCAAAACAAAGGATAGGAAAGAGGAGAGTAACGGCGACCTGCCAGGGACTCTCAAATTGGATAAAAAAATAAAACAAAAAACAAATAAAAAAAAACAAACAAAAAAAGAGTAATATTATTATTAAATACTAAGTGTCAACAAAATGTCGCTGAAGGTGGATAGCCCCAATTGTGGGGCTGATCAGTTTTTAATGTAAATATCTTTGACAGAACAACATTTTTCTTCAATAAAGCGTGTTAAAAAAATAATAAAAAAAAATAAATAAATAAATAGACAAAAAGAGCTGCCGTTTTAAGCGGAGAGAAAAACCAGCTTTTTTAACACTATGAATAAATGCCACGCTGCCAATTTGTCAAAAATATTAAACTAGATACTTGACAAGTTGACTGCAGTTGGGTTTATAGGTATAATGTCCCATGGTGCCACCAAGGGTTTTTTTTTAAATGTTTTTTTGACGTTCTTCTACTTTTCAATTTTTTTTTTACTCTGTAGTGCATCGCATCAAGGATGCTCCGCCAGACCCTACAACAGAGTGAAATTCATTAAATTGGGGCCCGGCGGGGTGGCGCTTTGCAAACACACGGATACTACGCGTTGGCCTCATAAGCCCGACGCGACACCGTAGGAATTCCTGAGTGTCCGGCTTATGAGCCCGACGCGGCTGTCAACGTGATAATCAAACTGTATAAAAAATTTACAGGATCTTTAGGTAGATAATGATTTGAATTTTTTTAAAGAATGTCTAACAATAGATGAAATCCTAAAAATCAAACCATTTAGAAAATAGAATGACAAATTTTCCATACCAGGAATTCGCTCCAAAGTGGAAATTTCTCTATCAGGAGAGAAAGAAGGTTTGCGAACAGTGGCATAATATTGGTCGCGAAGTTTCATATTCTGCTTCACATCATTGGTAGAATTTGAGAAAGTGTGGGAACCATAGGTCTGGAGTGAAGACCCTCTAAAACATCCTGTGACTGATAAGATACACAATGCTATATGAGCTATGAGACACAAATTAATCAAAACAAATGAAATGATGAAATGAGCCATTCCTTGCAATGGGGCTCTTGCGACTTTTTGCTACAGGGCATTGAAGAGTTGATTCTTCCATAAAAACCTGTCAAAATGACAATGAGCACTGAAAAATCTCGAAATTTACCCTCAGAATCGGGCATAATGGCGATTTGACGTAGGTACAGTGGCACCTGTTTATAACGGAACCTCTTGGTAGCGGAAACCTGATGATATCAGAAAATTTTGCCGGTCCCGTGGAATTGCTATGGTAAATCAATGTAAATCAGCCTGCTCAAAGCAGAACCTGTCCAACGTGGAAACGGAAGGTTTTAAAGGCATATTTAACGGAAAAGTTGTGAAAAAAGAGGCAACATTGTTAGAAAAACGGACAACTTCTGTCTCACAACAGTTGAAACTAGACGTTTTATTTTCAAATCTTAAACAGTTCAAATTTTTAAACATTATAATTTGTCAAGTTTCAAAGTTTTAATGATTTAATCAGTTTTAAAGATTTAATTAAGTTCCAAAGTGTCAAAGGTAAATGAAGGTAAAAGACAGTTGGCCTTTCAATTTTCAATTTTTCGCTTTTTTTCTCCATCTGGTAAACCTGCCGATAGCGGAAACCTGATATTAACGGAAAAATGTATCCGCCCCGTGAGGTTCCTTTATAAACAGGTGCCACTGTATCACGGGAGATTCCTACCTAATTTGAGACATATCTCTGTGTTTCCGTAGAAAAAGTGACAAATTAGACAGGAATCTCCCATGATACCTGTGTCGAACCGCCATTACGATCTTGCCGATTGAGCAGTTTCGTGAGTTTATTACTGAATTATAGACTTTCTTTGTGTGATTTTCGTGATTTTTGCTGGTTTTTACAACAGAATACAGTATTCATTTCCTTACAGCAAAAGTTTGCAAGAGCCCCATTATAAGGATAGTCAATCTTAATGTGATTCTAGGCTCTTCTTTGCTTAAAATTAATTTGTAATTAAATTCATATAAATTCTTGTTTTCTTTACCTTGGACTCTTTTTTTGAATTATGAAAATTGAAAATTTGCCTCAGATTATCGGTAAGCTGCATCAGAGTTGGGCAAATAGGAGTGTAATTGATTACACGATTACTGAGTAATCAGTAATCGTCAAACCTTTGGATGGTAATCAAATGGATTCTTCACAGATAAATAGTAAACTTTAGGGTCTTTTTGATTAGATATAATTTTTCTGCAACTATTTTGATGGGTGGCTTGTAAAAAATTAGCCCTGATTACCATAAGATCACTCTCCAAAAAACAATGATTACGACTGCTCAGTAATCAAATAATCGATTACCACCTCCATTTGCCCAAATCGAAGCTGTGCCTACACTTCTAAAACAAACTTTACTCGATGCTTACAGTAATATCAGGTAATGTCCATTTAAACAGTGGCAACTCAAACAATTTGGCAACCAGGCAATGTTTCATTTAAACGAAGATAAAACAATAAATTCTTCAGAAGGATGATAGCCTCCTGAAGAATCAACTAACTGCTCTAAATTTGTTCAAATGGGAAAAAACACAATTGCCAAATTGCAGGAGCCGCTACCACAGAATAATACAATCAGAACGGAAACTCCCATAAGAGCCAATGGAAGCAAGTTTGGAATTTAACGGCACCAATAGGCAACGCTGTGGTCCTGTAGCCCAACATGGCGGATGAGTGTGATTTGTGTTGAAACTCATTTATTTCTGCAAATTCTGGAGAGAACATCCTAATCCCAACATGGCGGACGCGAAATGAATTTGCTTCAAAATCCGACAGAGTTTCCGTTTTGGTTGTATTATTCTGTGCCGCTACTGCATTCAAACCAACAAAAATTATTAAGATTATAACTTAAAATCTGGCAACAATGGATATTTTATTTGGAGGAGGAGAGGAGAAACGTAATATCTTATTTGACTTACCTTTCTTAAAACAAAAGAATACAAATAGAATTGTAGAAAAAACAACGACTGAAAATAATAAGGCAGGTACAAGAAGTTTCATGTCAGCAAGAGTGCTGATTGAGTCATCAATTCTTTCTAAACTAGGAGAGGATGTTCCTGCAATGAGAAAAAAATAATCAAATCAGCTCTTGAATCTGCATCCAGATTGCAGCAGTACCTGAGTGATTTTAATGTGATTCTTCAGTGTTTAGCGCCGATTTCTGCCGGTTTTGAGCGCTACCGTTCGATAAATGTCATCTTACAGGCCAGAAGTGATTTATATTGTAGAAAACATAAAGTCAGTTGCTAGATAATCATCTGAAGAACATCTCCACAAAATATCTCGTCAACAACTACAAAAAAAAGGCTGAAAGTACCAAAAATTGGAATAACGTAAATCGATTCTTGTATTGAAATGCGATATTTCATTTTTTAGTACTTTCAGCCTTATTTTTTTGAAGTTATTGACGAGATATTTTGCAGAGACGTTCTTCAGATGATTATCTCGTAACTGACACTGTGTTTTCTAAAATATAAATTACTTTTGGCTTGTAATTTGACATTAATCGAACGGTAGCGCTCTGGTGGCAGGAATTGGCACTAAACGCTGAAGACACCTTAATTGATTGGCAATTTGCTTTTACGTGGTTGATTTGCTTTTACGTGCTTGTTTTTCTAAGGGAAGAGGAAGAAACGTATTTACTATAGACATTCTGAATGTACATGTGCTATAGTACTTTTCTGTTTGATATTCTAAAAATCTAAACACATCTCGTTACTTTTTCTTTCTAATCTTTCCCTGGAACCTGTAATCTTCTTGAAAGTTTGTTCACAAAACGAATAAAACGTGATCTTTGCATGCCAGTTCACTGAATTCAGTTATCTATTCAAACATCCTGTGTAAACTTCTTGCTCTTAAAGTTATTATCTCACAGGAACAGATTTTAACAACGACATCTGATAAAATGTAGGAATGGAAAAGACACCGATGACGAACATTTTTTTAATCAATTACTTATGGAAGTTTGGACGGGACTCAGAAAAATCACAGTGATGACCGATGAGCCGTTGTTTCAAGAAATGTAAAGAGGCTCTTACAAACTTTTGCAGTGAGCAAGTAAACAGTGAAATCTGATGTAAAGACCAGCAAAAATCAAGAAGATCACACTAAAACAGTCTACAATTCAATAATAAACTCACAAAACTGCTAAAATGGCAAGATCGTAATGACGGTTCATCGCAGGTATCATGGGAGATTCCTGTCTAATTCATCACTTTCTCTACGGAAACACAGAGATACGTCTCAAATTAGATAGGAATCTCCCATGATACTTATATCGCTCCACCATTAAGCCCAATTCTGAGTGGATTTTGTGATTTTTTAGTGTACTCATCGTCATTTTTACAGGTTTTTATGCAAGAATCAACTCTTCAGTCCCCTGAAGCAAAAGTTTGCAAGAGTCCCATTATGAGTTTCTACTGCCAGTAGATATGACACATGTCTACAAACAGAATAGATAAGTACTCCCAGATGCACATCGATTCAAAGAGCTTGTCAACTGATAGTATATCAAACAGAGGTTCATGGTGATTGATGTGGGAAAAGTGATTGTGTTACCTCCTAGTTCATTTAATATTTGAAAGTGATACTCGGCAGTGGTGAGGCCAGCACTGTTGTGTGCTTTAATCCGAAGCTGATAATCAACTCCTGATTGTAAACTATGGATGGCAAATATTTTTTGAAGCTCTAAATTATTTGACGCTAAACACACAAATTAAAAAAATAGAATTAGGTTCAAAGGATGAAAATAAATACAGCAAAGAAAATAGCACTCCAAAGATTAATTATTTGCCTATTCAGTTTTCTTCTGCTGATTATTCAAGTGGACAATGGGTCACTGAATGAATGAATCATTTTAAGGTTCTTCTTATAATTACAGAACAGAGATAGGGCATAATTTTAATGCTAGAGTGTAAAACTTTAATGATTTATCTGTTCATCGTGGATAAATTTTCACTTTTTGCAGTTGATACTCAGGGCGTCAAGCAACACTTGACTTTCAAATTCTGTGATATTTCTTTGATTTCTCATGATTACTTCTCGATTTTTGCATGATGTCATAAAATCATCTTTCTGTAGAAATTTTAATGTATTTAAAAATTCAAACTCTATACTATAACTTTGGACATTTCAGAGAAAATGAATACATACATTGATTTGGTTCCTAAGTTTTGGATTTAAATTCCCTGATAAAACTGGCTTATAATTCAAATTTCTGAATACTTCTATGTTTTCCACAAAGAGATCAAATTCCCTGACAGTTCTAGGTTTATCAGGTTGTCTCTGATGCTAGACACTCTGATAGAAGTCGTGGGCATCATTCAGAAATTTAATAATTTTTTTTACCATGTTAGAACAGGTAACACATCTTTTTATCACAGCTACCGATTAACTTATCTCATGAGATTGAAAGCAAGTACTACGTAGACTGTAGATGGACCTGAAAAAAAATATACTTTGGATAACTTACCGAGAAGCCATTTTTTCTCGTGAATTTTTTTATACTCCATATCAAAAAATAAAATAGGGCAGCCTCCATCGACCCAATTTTCTAAAAAGAGAATAACTGAGCTGGAATTGGTAAAAATGAATCTATCCTTTGGCGGAGGGGATGGCTTACTGCCATTGGTTGATATCACAACCTCTTGACTGGGTTCACTGGACCCCACTTTATTCTGAGAGGTGACATATATTCGATACAATGTACCGCAGGAGAGGTTTGTTAAAATATAGCTACTCAGATGGCGATCCACCTAGAAGGTAAAACAAAAACAAAAGACATACAAGAAAATTAGCCGAGTTAAAATTAAAAATTAGAAAAAAATAAATAAAATACAGTAATTAAAACATTAAATTTATTAATTTGAATTTCATTATTAAAATACAGAATAGGTCAGTTGCACTGTCAACAGAATCGACTCTTGACGCTAGATTCTTATAGATTATGCCGAGAAAATAACAATGAGTTTTGTTCCATCGAAATCCGTTCATAAATAAGCGAGATGTATCCATTTGAAAATGATGACATCATTGCATCATTTCGTCGTTTTCCGCCATTGTTCGCCCGTTTTCTGCCACCCGTGTATCTTTCCACCAAGCGCGCAGTGATGCAAGAATGAGTCATTGTAAAAAGAACGATTGCCAAAGAAATTTCAAACTATTTAACTTTAAAATCCGTCAATTTACAGTGAATAAATGATAAACAATAATAAAACACACCCTGATAACACTATAGCCACGGACACAGCCACAACTACGAACATAAACAATGAAATGAAATACGGCGGCGAGCTTTTGTGAGCAAAGTGGTTGGCAGCACTGCACAGGTCGACGGAGCTGTAGTGCAAACATGCAAGTAGGTCCAAACTTGACGACGAAATGACGCAATAATGTCATCATTTTCAAATGGATATATCTCGCTTATTTCTGAACGGATTAGGATGAAACAAAACTCATTGTTATTTTCTCTGCATAATCTATAAGAAACAAGCATCAAAAGTCGATTCTGTTGACAGTGCAAATAACCTATAGAAATACATTGTTTCATTTCTAGCAACGTTCACAATAACCACACAGAGGTGGAATGATGTGAAGCAGCGGTCCAAGAGCAATTTTCAGGGGACTTGCGGTGGGTTATCAATTATATTACATGGAGAGTCGTCCACTATGATGACCGCAATTTATAACCGCTGGAGAATCGCTGATGTCAAAGATTAAACTGCGAAAACTACAATCATAGTGCTGATAGATATTCATTGAGCTTAAACTTGAGCTTGTTTTGCGTGAAAAGACAGGAGAATATTTATTAATTAATAAACCTTAAGTTCAGCCCATTTTCCTGCATCTGACTTATAGTAGATGATGAAACTTCGAATAGGCGAGCCTCCGTCATCACTCTGCTTCCATTGGAGATGTAAACTTGTGTTGGTGCTGCTCGTAACGTGAAGAAGAGGTGAGACTGGAGGAACTAAAACAAAGAAAGAAAAGTTAGCTCCTGCGGTATGAATATTGAACATTGTCACAAAATACAATAAAAATAAATTTTAGGGAATACCCAACGAACACTTTCTCACATCAAACTTAATCTAAGGGGAGCCCATAGACCCTCGTATATTTTCTAAAGGAAAGTGGAAACCCCCAGACCCCCCTTTAAGATTCAGGGGGAGACCCCCAGAGACCCCATAATATCCTAGGGGAGACCCCCAGACTCCCTCTTAAGGGGTTAGTTTTACAGTGGGCTCATTGCAGAATGTTTTTGAAAAGTTTAATCAAAATTCAAACAGCTATATTTGAAATATTCCAATTTTTCCCTACGTCTACCAATTTAACCCATTTCCCCATTGATTTCATGGAAACCTTTTATCCTTCATAACTTGCTTGGAATTTAAAATTGTTGAAAAAACAAACAAAAAAGTCTCTCTGAGGAATGTTAAACGCAACTTCTTTGCAAAATTTAGATGTGTATGGACCATTGGTTAGTATTCATAAGAAATATTTAGAGCAAAAAAGTCAATTTCGAGAAAAACGTGTTGAGAGTTAAAAAACCATGTTTTTCGCTCAGACCAGTTATAATCTCTATTCCCTAGATGCATCACTAATATTTAACCTTGATCGGATTTAAAAAAAAGTTCTCACCTTTCACGGTTAATCGATAAACCACATAGTCCGAGGAAAATTTATTTTCAATGTGACATGAAAAATTTCCACTATCATCACGTGTTAAATTAGCAACATGTAAAGAACTGTCTGATCCTAACTTGAAACTGGAAAAATAGTAAAACAGGAAATAAATAAAACAGACGCATACTTAAGAATATTTAAAGAAATAAAGTAGGTATTTTGAGCCGACGTTGGAAAAAAAGCCTCAAATATTCTTTCAAAGAAGTTTCCCAAAAGAGTAATTACTTCATTACAATAAATGAATAAATTGATGATTAAAGCCTTTACTTTTAGTTTAGAGAAAGTCAGTAAAAAAACACAAAAACCATCTGTTGAACCGATGATTCTAAATTTTGCCTTTACAGGGAAAAAGAGAAAGAATATGATTTTTAAATGATGCGCACTCAGTTTTGCAGGTGATGTTTTGCTCTACTCAACTAACAATTTGGAAAATACCTGGGCTTCTGGAATTAATTACAAATTTCAACAAGACGCTTGACCTAAGAAAATAGAAGATATTCCAAAGGGAGCGCTTCAATGGGGCAGTTGCAAGGGTCTGAAATTGTGTGTTTTTTACAAAGAAAAATGATAGTACTTGATGAGCTGAGAACAAGGGTGCCTTTGTTGGTTCCCAAGTGTCCCGGTTTTGGAGATACACACGTGTAAAGTTGCAAAGTATTGTGTGCTTAGTGACGTCACTTCGCAGTTAACAGACGTTTCGTCCCGTTTTTTTCGTCCGCTCGATTTTTTGTCCTCTTTTTTTCGTCCTATGAAAATTGGTCCTTGATAATTCGTCCACGCAAATTTCGTCCTGTAGAACAATTGGTCCTTTTCTTATTTTTGTCCTCAACTGCAACGTCCACGAGTTTTTGGTCCAATTATTTTTTTGTCCAAAGTATGTCTTTTGTCCTGTAATTTTAGTTCAATTTTTTTATGTCCTTAAAAACAGTTGGTTTCGTCCAATGCTCCATTTCGTTAGTTTACAGGTGAAATAAAATGAAGAAGTAGAATTCCACCAATAGCAAATTAATATTGTATTATTACTAGGTGTTTTATTAATTTATCTTTTGAGAAAATGCAATGCCCAGAAAAAAAAGAGAAAAGAAAAGTTTTTATTGAGCTTCATCGTGATACAGCAACTTATAGGATCTACTTTCGATGGAATCTTTCCTTCAGAAGAGGTTTCTCAGAGGTTTAATAGACTTTTAAGGTAAACCAACGCAGTTAACTTGATTTATATTCTTTCGTGGCGGTGCGTGCCATCTGGCATCTGGCAACGGTTGCATTTCATCCATTTAAACTCATGTAAATTTTAACTCATGTAAACTCTATTTTATAACTATGGTAGAATCCAATTGAATACGTTCTCTGGTATTGAAATAAAGACTCACATATTTGACCTGTAAACCAACGAAAACGAACATAAAGTACTGGACGAACCAAACTTTTTTTTTAGGACAAAAAACATTGGACTAAAATCACAGGACAAAAGATATACTCTGGACCTAAAAATAATTGTACTAAAAACTCATGGACGTTACAGTCAAGGACAAAAATAATGAGTGGACCAACTGTGCTATGGGACGAAAATTGAAAGGACAAATTATCAAGGACAAAATGTCGGGGACGAAAAAGAATGGACGAAAAAAAAGTGGACGAAAAAAACAGGACGAAAAGTCTTGTAACCCACTTGGCGGGGAATTCCCATTTAAAACAAAGTATTTTGGGCCAAAATCTCAACATCAGAACTATGGGACTTAATTAGAAACCAAATCATCTTTGTTCTCAGCTCATCGTCATCGAGTAGTTTCATTTTTTTGATAAAAAACATAACATTTCAGACCCTTGCAACTGCCCCATTATCAACTCAATTTTCAAAAGGAGATACAGGAGGTAAACTTACCGTGATGAATATTTAATGGGCTGACCCCATTTTTTCCAAACAACTGCTGGAGGAGGTTTGCCAACATGCTGACATTGGAGGTGAACATCTTGTTTCCAAGAAATGATTTTTGTTGCTCCAAAAGAAAAAATTGAGGCTCCAACTTGAAGGAACATGGGAGGACAAAAAGACAGGTATTAAGAGAGAAAAGAGAGAAAAAAAATATAAAATTGAATTTAAGTAATTAATTTGATTGCATACCAGGAAAAAATGAATCTTGAGAAAATTATTCAGTATGTTTTGATGTTTTCACTTTCTTTCTGACAAATTAATATCTTCAAAACGCCTTCAGGACATTAAACTATTGATGTCTTGGAAAAAGATATCTAACTGATAATATTTGGTTTTTGGCTGTCGACAAAACGTCAGGAGAACATCTTCAAAACGATCACAAATACAAAACAAAGGTTTCAGCTGTTGAAAATAAATTGATGCTTATCAGATATGTACTGACAACGTTGAAACATTGAGGTCATAAAGGGGAAAGTAAATCAGACAGTCACAATAATATAATGAGCTAAGCAGATGTCTTCTAAGCATTCTCGGAAGTTCAAGGAATATCTGTAGAACAGATTTAATTTTTTGCTGGGAATTTTTGGTGAGACAAAGTTTCTTTCTTTTTTAATGTTTCTTTCTTTTTTTCTTGTAATAATTACCTTCAGAGGTCGGTGACGAAGATACAGTTTTACTCCTAGGTCCCTCGCCCACTTTAGTAGCTGCAGCAACACTGAACTCATATTTATTGGATTTGCTGAGTCCTTCTGCTTCGTACCAGGTGCTTTTCGGAGGTAACGTGCGCCGAAAAGATTTGATTTCCGATCCAAGAGTCACGCTTTCGACATACAAATTGTAAGTTGTCAACACTCCGTTTGTTTTCAGAGGTGGAAGCCAACTTAGAATTATTGAGCTGGCTGAACTTACGACTGGTTTTATGTCTGCGGGTGCCTCTGGAACTGAATACAAGAACAAAGTGACAATGACATTAGATGGGTTGTTTTATAGATAAGATTATAAAAAAAAAAAAAAATAAAAAAAAAATAATCCCGCCATGCAGTGCTGATCTGGGGGCTAGTTCTGCTCTTTTGGACAGGACAGGACGATATGACGGGAATCGATCATTCTCAGTGGTTTAAACAGCGTCACGTGATGGATTTGAAGCCGTTAGAATCATTTCTTTCAGGAAAATAACTCCTCCGTCCATCAAATGACTCGAATTCTGTCCTATGACACCGTTTAAACCGAAGGGATTGGTCTCTTATCGCTATCTCGTCTTGTCCAAAAGAGCAGAATCAGCCCCCAGGGTCAGAGAGACAGCATTTTTACGCATTACCTAAGGGTTTTTTGTTTCAGTGGATTTGAGATTTTTTTAGGGATGTGTAAATCAGCGTATTTTGAATACAAATCCAAATCCGAATCCTCGATAGTTTAGATTCAGGATTCAAAGATATTTGTTGGATTTGAAAATATTTTTTGAATTCGAAAACATTTTCACAATTCGAAAATTTCAGATCATCCTTGTTTTTTTTTTTTTTTTTTCATGCGTAAGACCAGAGATTCTGTCCATAGCCGCATTGCCGAGGAGGCGTGCGGGTTATCTACTCGCTGTTTGTATGAGTTTCACGCGGTGTTCCTCATGCGTGGTAACAGATACCAGGTTGGCAAGGAGAGCACAGACCAAAACTGACTAAAGATAAGTCTTCAATTAGTAATTACTTCAGACCATCCACAAAATGAAAAAGCACTGATTTAAGAAACAAAAAGAACACTACTTTTGAGTGTATCATAGAGAAATCAAGGCACTTCCGTTCTACAAATAAATGCTCATTTTCTCTACTTAAATTTAAATTTGTAAACATAATCATAAAAATGTGTGCCACAGTTTAAACTGTTCTTGTATTTTTACAGCGCGGATTTGGGTTTGTATTCGGATCCAGATTTGAAATGAAAAAATGGGATTTGCAAACCCCTAGGAGATTTGATACTTTAAGACCTGCATTTTATTCAATTATTGCAGATATTACTTATTTGAACTAAGACCACATTTCTTTGGCCGGATATTAATTTAGCTTCTAATCGAGATGGCTTCTTAAAGCTTTAATGGCTCTTGCAAACTTTTGCAGTATGGGATTGAAGAGTTGGTTCTTGCATAAAAACCTGTAAAAATTATGATGAGTACACTAAATAATCGCAAAATTCACTCTCAGAATTGGGCTTAATGGCGGAGAGACGCAGGTATCATGGGATATTCCAATCAAAATTGAGACATATCTTTATACCTTTGTGTTTTCGTTGAGAAAGTGACATAATACACAGGAATCTCCCATGATACCTATGTTGAACCACCATTACGAACTTGCCATTACAGCTGTTACGTGAGTTTATTACTGAATTTTAGACTTTTGTGGTGTGGTTTTCTCAATTTTCGCTGGTTTTTACATCAGATTGGACTATTCATTTGCTCACAGCAAAAGTTTGCAAGAGCCTCATTAAAGAAGAGCATTGGTTAAAACGTCTTTGAGTAGACATATATGTCAATGCTACAACAATTAAACAAATTTCCAATACATTTTTCATACTTGATTTTTCTGGCACAAAAAGCATCAATGATTGACTCAGAATTAGTTTTTTTAGCTTCATAAAACGATGAGTAAACAGTAAAGAACAAACCATCTTCTTCGGTGGCACAAAATAACGGAGAGCTGAACACGCCATCACCAATTTGTGTGAATGCTCCGACTTGAATGCTATAATTGGTATATTTTCCCAGTCCATAGATCAAAATTGCTAGCTGGGTGGTAATTTTTGTTTCACTTTGGATGTCATCTGTAAATTATAATAAGTAATGAGTTAAGACTATCTTTTTTCTTTTCTTGCGAGAATGGATGTATTAATCAAAGGTTTTACCATAACTTTCGATAGAGCTTAATTCACCATTATTTATATTAACTTAGTTTAATATTTCACGGGCTATGTAAAATGCTTCTGTGGTCATTAGAATCTATTTAGCGTTAAATTGTAAATTACACTATTTTATTATTAATCATTGCAAACAAAATCTGACAAAACAAAACCTTATTCCACTCAATTTTAAGTGAGTTGCAAAATCCACAAATCACATTACAAACTTCTTCTTCCAGAAATGAAAAATGAATGAAATCAAAAACAGAATCATGTGATATACGATACCGATTCACAAAATTCTTTGATAATTGCTCTTAAAAAAAAAAACTCACTTCTAAGATGATTTTTGACTGATTTTGGATTCGATAATTTTAATTATAACTTTCTTCAATCAATCTTCCCACTGTCACCTCGTATTATCCAGTCGTAACTTACAAAAGGTTTAGTGATTTGTCAGCAATTTTCTTGCCGCTTTAAACCAGAGCTGCCGTTTTGCTTATAATTAATGGCATTCTTCTTCAATTCACTGATGATTTCACTGGTTGAGAAAAGATTACACAGTTCAGTTCAGTGTATGACTGTAATGCATGAAACTACTTGCATCTGTAATCTTTTCCCAACCAATGGAGTCGTCAATGACTCAAAAAAACTTGAGGATTTTTTAATAATTTAGCGGCGATTGAACCGCCTGTCGAAAAGATTTTAGATCCAAGTGTTTTCATGCAGTGCAGTCGTACACTGAACTGAAATGTGTAATCTTTTCTCAACCAGTGAATTGAAAAATGGCATTAATAAACGCAAAACAGCAGCTCTGCTTTTAACAGACATGTTGAATTAGTAATAATCGTAAAGCAAAACAATCAAATCCTAACTCACCTTCAGTGTCATCGATGCTCTCCCAATTAATTTTGTAACCCCTGAGAGTGCCGTGCGCAAAATTTTCAGATAAAGCATCCCAACTTATTTGTAGACTTTGAGAGGAAAAAGGGATGCAGCGAACATTCTCCGGTGCTTCACTTGGTACTGGAGACAAACATTTTCAAGTTCAAAAACACCACTTAATTAATAGAAAATCATGACACAGATTTTTACAAAAAAAAAAAAAAAAAAAAAAAAAAAAAAAAAATAATCAGATTTCTGACACAATGGAGATGTTGCAAAATTTTGCTATAGGCTAATTAATGGTTGATTACGGGGTAAAACGCTGACAATAAGCGCACTTAAAAATTACGAAATCCACTCCCAAACTCATAAAATGCTTTCAAACACGAGACCGTAATGGCAGTGACTACCGCCTTTTACATTGGGTTTCCCTACCTCAATAAGCTCCATCCTCATGAGGTGTTTGCACGACACCACACAAGAAGAAGAAGAAGCATACAATTGCCATAAGATTTAGAAGGTAATCACCACCTTCATGGTCTCTCATTTGAAAGCATTTAAAGAGTTTAAACGTGGATTTCGTGATTTTTTAGTGCGCTTATTGACATTTTTACAGGGTATTACCCTATATTCAACTATTATTAAGCCTGTAGCAAAAGTTTTCAACAGCTATATTGTGTTTGAATACATTGTTAACAAGCAATCTGAATCGATTTTCAAACAAGGTCGCAAAAAAAAAAAAAAAAAAAAAAAAAGCTGTTAATCAAAAATTAAACCATATAATTGAAAGGAGGTAAAAAATATAAATAAATGAATAAATAAATAAATAAGAGGTCGTCATTTGTTCAGAATCTTGTGATGAAATAGAAATTTAAAAAAAAATTGTGAGGTTGTTGTTACTTTCTTTCCAGGCGGAACACTATGCACTTTTGCTCTGAGAAAAATTTGAGGCTGGTAAGGTTAAAATGAATTTTAATATTTCATTGTTTCATTAATCATTATGAAACACTTTCAACGGAAGATTTTGATCAATTTTGACTGAGACTTACCGTCCTCCAAAGTTGTTGTAACTACTTCTTCGGATTCAGGTCCTTGTCCAAGATGATTGTAGGCTTGGACAATTATGGAGTATTGAGTGAATTTTTTCAAATTTTGAAGCGTGGTTGAATAAACTAAATTCTCTAGGCTCATTTCCACCCTTTTGTACTGATAAAAATCAAAATTCAATCTGAAAGACAGAAATAAGTATATCAATAAAAGTAGGGTTATGTTTCTGTTTCTACTACAAGTCGAAAATGACTGATGAAAAAAATACAATTGTAATATCTAATTCTAGCCTGTGAGCTTAAGGTGATTCCAGGGTCGATTAGTTCCAACTGTGGACACCATGTTGCGCTGCTCAAAAAGTCACCAGTTATTTGCTTAATTTGACAAATTCATGCTAAAAACACACAATTGAGGAACGTCAGCACCAGTGAGCATACTTCAGGAACATACCCTGAAAGTTTCAGGCTGAAACACTAAAAAATAAAGCCGGAAATTATGAAATACGAAACTTCCCGTAAGCCGCAATGAGTGCGAGTGAGGCAGGTAGATGTATCATCACTCGCGCTCACTCTCACTCACTAAGCTTATGGCGAAATGAATTTCATAATTTACAGCTTTAATTTTAACCAATATTGCTCATTTTGAGCTCAAAAAATCCATAAATTTTTTTTTGCAGGGGCTGACGTTATTGGATTTTACGTTTTATCTATGGTTTCAGTTTAAAACGCCAGAAACATGACTTTTCCAAAAAGCGACTAGTGACGCTATCCATTGGATTGAAATCTGGAAAAGTTTCGGCTGGAATCACCTTAACAATTTGGCGCTACAACAAAGGTCATAAGGCTCAATTACCCATTTACGATAGTTAACTTGAGCATGGTCTAGAATGATTTAAAACCAATAGATGGACACTGAAGCAGGCCAAGTATAAAAACATTGGTAATTTTGAAAAAATACCAGGAATGCTTGAAAATTTTAAATATTGGACTGAAACGTAGTCTACACAGCACACAGTAAAGATTGGTAGAAAATGTTTTGCCAGCAAAGTGTGAACAGGAAGATTAATTAAATAATTAATTTACAGATTTAGTCTTACTTTTTTTCTTTGTAACCAATATGGTAGCCAAGAATTTCACCATTCCATAGATGTTCTTCTGGAGGTAACCAGGAAACTTTCAACTCTGTTGAACTAATTGCTTCTACTTTAACTTCTAGAGGAGGGCCACCTGGAATTTCACCGTTTGTCATGACATCTAAAACCTTGAAACAGAAAAGTAAGCTCTGTCAAATTTACAATTGAATTATCTTTCAAATGAACATAAGGATTGTACCTGTCTGTTATTGCTTTTATTAATTTCACTTGCTATGTACCAACATCTGGACATTTTCAGAGCAAAATTTGATAAAATGGGTCTCAGTGAGCTGTTGAGCAGAGTGCATTATGGTACTGGGCATTCTGTGCCTTCAAAAGGGCAAATCCCCCTTTTTTAATCATTTACCATGATAATAAGTTCCTCTACGCCGATAAAGACTGATTCAGCAAATGAAAGTACAAAACTCGTAAACATGCATTTAGGATTGTAAATACATAATATCATTTCTGAATCATGGTTAATTCTTTTTTCATCCAATGCTCAGCCCTATTCAAGCTGAAATAAACATTATAATCCGTTTCATTTAAATAGAAGCTTGAGCTCGACTCTTTCCCCTACGAGTTTTACCCTCACTCTCGTACCTGCGATGACTCGAGACCTGCCCCATCGGTCGGGGATTCCGCTCCGTCACAATAGACTGTCCTTCGGATAGCTGACTGTCCATTGTGATGGACGGAATCCCCGACCGATGGGGCAGGTCTCGAGTCATCGCAGGTACGAGAGTGAGGGTAAAACTCGTAGGGGAAAGAGTCGAGCTCAAGCTTCTATTTAAATAAAATGGACTATAGTCTATTATCATTGGGATATAAACAAATTTAGTGCAAAGTCAACGGTTAGCCAACAATCACAACAATGCACTCATCGGTCGCAATCGGTTGTGATAAAACTCACGTAGCGTTCCAAACTGTCTCACTCACTCTCTCATGACCCCCATTTATACCCATTACCCATCTCTTTCTAGTTTCAAAATTCGTATACAGGGCCTTGGGCTTTGTTAAACAACATATTATTATCAAAATCACATAAAAATGCCTCGAGGAATTCATTTCTGCCAAAAAGTTTTACAAAAGATGTCTTTATAAACGACTTTTGAAATGAGAGTGAGATAGCAGATAGCAGTACATGAGGGTTATGTGAAAGCAAGAGAGACCGTTTGTCTTTGTTTGGTACACTCATCACGGGATGACATCATCACTAAGTCATCACTAAAACCGTCTATTGTCATGGCTGGGCCTAGCAAGTTTCATTAATTTTTTTGCTGGGCAATTTTCCAGACAACTGACAGCATCCTCTTTTATGCATTAGTTATTTACTGGACCAACAACTTTCGTCAATTTGATTTAACAAATTCTACTTACGTCGCTGGCCTGGCTCCGTCCTAAATCATTTTCTGAAAATATGCGAAACTGATAATTTGTGGCCGGTTTCAGGTTGGATATTTGAATTTTTGTTTCTGTGCCTAGAGTTGTTAGATGAGCAAACTGTTCACGCCACATATCTGAAAAAAAGTTGATAAATCGTTACTCGAATCGTTAACTAGAAACTGATTGATCTCTTTATAAGAATTAAAAATATTTTTGCAAAGTAATGTGTATCACGAGGATGCCTCTCTAGAATAAATAATTATGAAAAGCTGTGATTTTTAGACGTTACAAACTGTACTTGTGATGCTGATGGGGAAAAAGAATCTTATCTTCCTTGCGTCAAAAATAAGTTAAGCATTTAATCTTGCGCAAAGTACAACAACTGAGAAACTGTTTTTACAAGGGCAAATTAAAAATTTGATTACCTACTAGCCTCCAAAAATCTGGAATCAACTCAATGGTAAAATGGTTACTTAAATGGGCCAGTTATTTCTTTGGCCAAAGGTAGAATACGTCGAACTTAAGGTAATTTTTTCATCAAGCCATGGACTAAATTTAGCATTTTACATTTATTGATATAAAGGAAAGATATCATCTCTCCTTGAAAGCATTAATAAAGAAAAGTCTATTGATGAGAAAAAAAATCACCTTAAACAATCTTCTTCTTTCTATTTCTTCCTTAATGGGTAATTTTTCATTGAATTGGACAAAAGAATATGTTGCCAATATTTGCATAAAGACAAAACCCTTTAAGGACGAAAGTGTGTATTGGCCTAGGTTTTTGTTGGAAGATTTTGTATTGTGGACGATAAATGCTTGGACTAGACACATCGGACAAAAATTGAATGCGGACAAAATACTTCAGACGAAACGTCCGTAGGACAAAATGCATTGGACTGTCTTTCCCCGTGGCGCAACTTTGAAACTCAGCCCCCCCCCCTTCCTTCCTACAACAGAGTCCGCATACTCTAAAATAACTCATTGACCTCAACACCCCTCCCCCCTCCCTCCTAACTCATAACAACTGCCAGCAAGAGCGCCAACATTTTCAAGGCCCTGAACTTTCAAAATAATGATCTAAAGGTCGAAAGAGCCCCTACAGGTGCTTCCGGGCTTCCACAAGTGAAAGGGGCCCCTTTAGCTCTTCCTCACCAAACCTCCGGTGGAGAAGAGGCTCCTAAAGTCCTGGGAGATAGAATTATGAAGCTAATTTATTTGGAAGGAACGACCTCACTTCAAACAATTGCGCATAATTTCAGAAAGATCCGCGTTTTTAAAGGAAAATAAACTTACTTAACTTAAGAACAGAGCAGACACCTCTCCTTTTTCAATTATTTCTGGTTTTTTGTTTTTTTTTTTTTTTTTACCTGGCTGCCTTAAGGGCCCCCAATCGTTCCGGGCCCCACCGCACCGCGGTCCCTGCGGCCACATAAGTTACGCCACTGGTCTTTCCACCTTCCACAGTTCACACCTTCGTTTGCCACAATTGTTTCTTTCTTTTTACCTAGCCCACTGGCAGTATAACTATGACAAAAGGAGAGAACTTACATGACTGAATGAAAAAGTGGTGCTTAGCCATGGAAGGGATAAATAAGAGCGAAAGTATCTAATGCTTTGAAAAAAAACTAAACCACTGCTCATGGACCAATTTTAACTAAACTTAAATTTGAGTCTGGTTACCATTTTCTAATTTATACTCGATGATATACTGAGAGACTTGGCTGGTCCTGCTACTGCTTGATGTCCAACTTAATTTCACAAAGCGACTCCCTTTTTCCAGGACATGAAGATTCCGAGGAAAATCAGGAGGTTCTGAAAAAAAAAAAAAAAAAAAAAAAAAAAAACATGAACATTTCTTAACAAAGGTGCAGAAAGTGATGATGATGACAAAGAGCATTTCCAGCATTCCAGCGACATCCAGCATTGAAAGAAGTGCAAGTCATTTTCATCAGCATATTTTAATTAATTAATTTAATTTTAATTGATTAATTTAATTTTAATTGATTAATTTAATTTTAATTGATTAATTTAATTTTAATTGATTAATTTAATTTTAATTGATTAATTTAATTTTAATTGATTAATTTAATTTTAATTGATTAATTTAATTTTAATTGATTAATTTAATTTTAATTGATTAATTTAATTTTAATTGATTAATTTAATTTTAATTGATTAATTTAATCAAAGTGATTATTCGTCGGTACGGTACCGACGTCTAAGCCGTTATTTGTCGGTACGGTACCGACGTCTAAGCCGTTATTCGTCGGTACCGGAAAACTTTTTTCTACCGCTAACTTGGCTAAACTGGGAAACTTTTCTCTACCGCTAACTTGGCTTTACCGGTGGTTGCTATTCCCAAAAAGATTCACAACGAAAATAAAACATTAGACGTCCGTGAAAAATATAACCTCATTCTTCCGATCGCCTTGCAGATAACCTCTCTGGCTTCAAATCACGGCACCACCCAATTTCATAGTTACTTGACTGCACTGAAAAATGTTGAAAGTATGGTGAGGGCTGGGAAAGATTTTCAATGTACGTCTGTTCAAAACACTTCAGCCTCAACATGTTGTGCTACTGAGACGCCTTTGCCCGAAAATGACGGCGAATCTGAGGTAGCCCATCCTTCGGACAACAACATAGAAGAGGACAGCCGTGGCCGCTTTCAAAACTTAAAATTCCGAACTAAACTTGTGAGTCGAGAACGACCTAAGCGGCCGAAGCGGCAGTTGTGCTCCTTCAATAGGACAGTGGCCGATAAACGCAAAGAACCACCACCAGATTCTGATTCCAACCCTGATTCCGACCTTTACTCTAACCCTGAGCCTAACCCTAGCCCTAGCCCAACCCCTAACCCTAGTGCCAACCGTAACGAATATTGTGGACCCACGACATGAAAAAGAGCTAAACGACTGTGAATAATGTTTCGGCTGCTATGCCATTAGATTTTAAATAAGTTTTTTTTCAAAAATGTTGTCAATGTATGTTTTTTGTACTTGAATGCCTACTTACTTGTTGTATGAACTTTTTTCTAATTTGACCAAGTATGTATTTTTTCGCATGTTTGCATACCTACTTGTTATATTTGATGTGATTTCAATAAACCAAAGAAATTTTCATGATTCAGTTTTGAGTACATTTAAAACGATTCCTTATTAAGTACCCTCATTTCTTGTAAAAAATTTTATTATTGAATTTGCAATTCTTAAAAATACACTCCAGTACCGACCTAACCTGATCCAGTTAGCGGTAGAAAAAAGTTTTCCCGTACCGACGAATAACGGCTTAGACGTCGGTACCGTACCGACAAATAACGCCATCCTAATTTAATTTTAATTGATTAATTTAATTTTAATTGATTAATTTAATTTTAATTGATTAATTTAATTTTAATTGATTAATTTAATTTTAATTGATTAATTTAATTTTAATTAATTGTTGCAGGCTGATTTTGCTCTTTCGGACAACACAAGATGAGATAGCAGAAATCAATTGATTCAATTGCATCTTTTGACCAAGTAAACAAGTGAAGTCTTGCAGTCTGAAAAAAGCAACTTGAACAACTCAAAATCAGTCACGTGACGCTGTGAAAACCGATGGGATTAATCTATTCCCGCTATCCCATCTTGTGTCATTCAAAACAGCAGAATTGGCTTTTTTTTTTTTTTTTATATTTTTTTTATTAAATTGGGAAATACGACTACTCCAGGTGGAGTAACAATAATTTTATACCTAAAATTATGTTAAGTTATTACTAGAACAAAACCCAACATTAGTTTACGTCTACTTTTATGCATAGAAATATTAATAAATAAATAAATAAATAAATAAATAAATGAATAACTTAAAAGATTATTCATGAATAAATAAATAAATAAATGAATAACTTAAAAGATTATTCATGAATAAATAAATAAATAAATGAATAACTTAAAAGATTATTCATGAATAAATAAATAAATGAATGACTAACTGAATAAATAAGAATTGTCCTGCTGGTAATGTGATTTTAGAAACTTTCCTGTTAATTATTGAGTTTCATTTATGACATGATCTATGTCTGACAAGTTTCAAAATTCAACTAAAAAACCCATTCTACTCAATAGAAGAATTCAAGAGGAAGTAATGACTAATGAGTTGTGATTGTAATTGTGATTTATTTATTTTCATTTATGTTGCAAAGGAACTTTAACGTATTTGTTAGTGTAAGTAGTCAATTGTATAGTTTAAAATGACTTGTACAATAGCAAGGGGTAACACCCAAGCTAAAGTGTATCAATGTTAAAATAAATAAATAAATAAATAAATAACTCTATCTTCTTTCAAAAAGATTATTTAAAAATATTAAAACGAATACGATGGGACCTGGATAATCCGGACATCAAATTACTCCGTTATCTTGTTTCTAATACACACACAATCAACAATAGCAAAATTTATCCGAAGTTTTTCAAATTTTTTTGAGAAAAAAAAAGAAGTTAAGAACACAAAATACTAAAAGGATCATACCTTGAACAGTTAATTGAACAACCATGTCATCACGACCGAACTGATTGGTGGCTACACAATAAAACTGACCGGAATCTTGTCGCGTAGTAGCAGAGATTTTTAGCTCCGATATCAAACCATCAGTAACATTGGTTTCTTTTACAGAGTACCTGTAAATACAAATACCTATTATTAAAAGATGAATCGCAGGTTTAATCAAACTCCTCAAATAATGGGAAGCTCTGTTTTACTTGTACATATTATACAGGGTGTTGAAAAATTGTTCCCGAATATTTCAGGGGTGGATTCTACAGGTCAAAATAAAACTTTTTTTCTGTATAAACATGTGTCCGAAAATGCCCCCCTTTTGAGCTACAACCCCCCACAGTTTTAAAAAATTAACGGTTTTTTTGGAATAGCGACCACTATTATGAACAAAAAGTCCTAAAAATTGGTGTCCCAGGGTAATTTTACGTGCAGAATCCGTTAATGACCTTGAGAAATTCAGAAATTGAGTCTGACTGTACTTTTCACCCAATCTTGTACCTTTAACGGCACGAATTTTATGTTACGGATTAAAATTTGAAGAATAATTTCCAAAATCGAATGCAAAAAACCCTTAGAAAGATTTTTGGTCCTCCCTGTTTCTTTTGATACAACGATTTTTAAGCGAGATAATCGATGCACAGTGTGAAAAAGTCAGCGCTTTTACTATAGCGGCCGGCCCGAAGAAGCAGCGGAGAGGCGGGTTGCATACTCATTGCCGCTTTTCATGGTAAAAGCGCTGACTTTTCCACACTGTGCAGAAATTTTCTCGCTTAAAACGCGTCATATCGAAAGAAACAAGGAGGACCAAAAATCTTGCTAGGGGTTTTTGCATTTGATTTCAGAAATTATTCTTCAAATTTTTAATCCGTAACATAAAATTCGTGCCGTTAAAGGTACAAGATTGCGTTAAAAGTACAGTCAGACTCAATTTCTAAATTTCTTGAGGTCAATAATGGATTCTGCACGTAAAATTACCATGGGACACCAATTTTTAGGACATTTGGTTCATAATAGTGGTCGCTATTCCAAAAATAACGTAAATTTTTTAAAACTTTGGGGGGCTGTAGCTCAAAAGGGGGCCATTTTCGGACACATGTTTATAGGGGAAAAAAGTCTTATTTTGACCGGTAGAATCCGCTTCTGAAATATTCGGGAACAGTTTTTCAACACCCTGTATGAATGAAGATCAAAGGTAAAGTAGTGGTAATTTTAGTGGTAAAAGTAGGAGAAGTAGTGTTTGCAGTGACAACTAATAGTAAAGTCTTGCTGCCTAAACTATTTATGTATTTAGTGAGGCTTGTATTTCATAGCAAACAGCTTACAACTGAACTGATTGTGTAAACACAGAGGAATGGAGGTATGATAAGATTTAAGGTGATTCCAGAGACAAATGGAGACCCAGCACAAAGCTTGCCACAGGTGTCCCCTTTTCTGGCTCAATTTTGGTCGGGACTCATCAAAAGAACAGCCAACATTAGCCTACTGTTGACGGATGAGCCAAAACCTGAGTCCGTTTTCAAGACCACCTACCAATCACAGCCTTTTGTTGAGGTCACCACTCAACAGTATGCTATGTTTATCATTGCAGCCGATGACTCCCGAATATAATTGAGCGCACCAAACTTGCCTCACTTTTCTAACACGGGAAGCATACGGTGTGCTGGGTCTCTATGTGTCTCTGGGTGATTCAGGCGAGACTTTTCCAGAATTCATTCCGATGGACAGCACCACAGGTAACTTTTGGGAAAAGTTGTATTTTTGGCATTTTAAGTTGAAAAAAAAGAAAAAAGCGAAATCCAAGACAGTCTACAACTGCATATTTTTTATGAATTATTTCAGCCCTAAACGAGCAAAATTGGTTGAGAACTAAAGCCATTAATTTATGAAATTCATTTCGCCATAAGCCTTAGTCAGTGCAAGTGAAGTGATAGTTGGTGTGTCTATTTGCCTCACTCGCACTCATTGAGGCTTGTGGGAGTTTTCGTATTTCCTGAATCCCAGCTTTATTTTTGAGTGTTTCAGCTTGAAACTTTCTGAAATATGCTCACAGGCGTCGATGTTCCTCAAATCTGTACTTTTGGCGTAAATTCGTCAAATTTAGCCAAAAACTGTTGGCTTTCTGAGCAAAGCGACTTGGTGAATCATCCTAACAACTTTATTTACCTGTAATCATTGAAGGCCGGATTCAATGGGAAATCTGACTTTTCCCACAATATGTTGATAGGATGATCGCCATGGACCTCACACTTCAAGGTGGCACTGGCTCCAAGTTTAGAGGTGAAATTCCTATATTTCGCAGCCATTCGAACCGGTGCTAAAGAGAGAGAAAAAAAAAAAACAGATATTTGTCAGGGTTTAAATATAACCATGAAGAGCTTGAATAACAAACACTAGCACTAATTATAGCTTGATTGGCTAATTTTTTGGCTTGACACATATTTGAATTGATTGCGAATTTGACAAGGAAGTCAAGAAAAATATGACAATACTCAAAACAAATATATCAAATCAAATCATTTTCATGTGGAGAAGCTTTTGAAGGATAAACATAGGGCATTTGGGAAAGTCTCTATTTCCATTAGATTTCTGTTAAGGTGAACCAAGGTAATGGATTAGTTGATCGATTAATGGTCATTTCCGGATTTTACGGATTTTTTTGGTAAAACGAAGATTCTCAGCACCTGTGGATGGATCTAACGAAGATATCTGCAAAGTTAGGATGCTCGAATCCACAAAATAAAGAAGTAACTATGGGAATTCGCACTATTGTAGGCAGTGCGATATGAGAGATCCAGCAGCAATTGTGCAAATTCCCACAGTCATGCCCTTATTTTGCAGATTCGAACATCCAAACTCAACAGATATCTTTGGTAGATCTACCTACAGGTTCTGACGATCCTCGTTTTACAAAAAAAACTCCATTAAAGCCGGAAAATGACCATTAATCGATCGACTAATCACCTTAATCTAGTGACATGGAATCACCTTAAATAAAGGTGGATCTGGCTACACCTTTACATAACGAGCGACTGAACAATGGTTTTTAAGAGACTTCCACCCCAAATAGGTCTTTCACCCGATAGCGTCACTTGTATTTAGTTTTATCACTCAGTTTAACTATGAAGGGCAATTAGCTTGCTGGTATTAACACAGAATAATACAATCAGAACGTAAACTCTGTCAGATTTTGAAGCAAATTCATTTCGCGTCCGCCATGTTGGGATATAGGATGTTTACATCTGGATTCGCGCGCGAAAAAAAAAAGATAGGACATGATCCGCAAAATTTTCATTCGGAAATGCCATTAGAATAAAAGTGAGGCTGGAAACTTATGATTTTTTTCCAGAATTTACAGAAATAAATGAGTTTCAACACAAATCACACACGTCCGCCATGTTGGGATATGGGACCACAGCGTTGCCTATTGGTGCCGTTAAATTCCAAACTTGCATCCATTGGCTCTTATGGGAGTTTCCGTTCTGATTGTATTATTCTGTGGTATTAATAGATCTAGCTTTTAGCGAGAGAAGGTTTTAATGAAATTTTAGAAAACTTTCAAGAAAAGTTAGGAGAAGGATTTGAAAAAAACTTACCATTTACAGTAAAATAGATGACTTTACTTAGCCCAGCCCCTATTCCGTTGAATGCTTCGCAGAGATAGAATCCTTCGTGCTCTTCTTGTAATTTGTGAATGATCAAAGAGCCGTTGGGACGGTAGTGAAAGCTGGATTGTACTTTGATTGTTGAATCGGTTGCAACCATCTGAATATCATGGTAATTGCCAGGTTTATTTCCTAATTGAGAATCAAACGAATAAAAAGGGGGCTAAAATATCGCAAGTCAATGGTTTGACTAAAGGGTAACCATAATTCCTATCAATCATTTAGAAATCACTGAAATCAGCAATGAAACAGTTGCAAGAGTCTTAAATAAAGTGTTTTTTTTTTTTTTTTTTTTTTTAAAGAAAATGAAAGTACTTGATGAGCCGAGAACAAAGATGCCTTTGGTTCCCAATTAAGTCCCATTGTTCTGGAGATAGGATTTTGGCCCAAAACACATTGTTTTAAATGGGAACTCCGCATAGTGATGTCACTACCACACAATTTTTTAAAACTTCAAGCATGTGTGTCTCCAAAAGCGGGACACTTAGAAAAAACCAAAGGAACCATTATTTTCAGCTCATCAAACACTGTCATTTTCTTTACAAAAGACACACAATTTCAGACCCTTGCAACTGCCCTGTTCTTTCTTGCTCAGAGAAAGAAGGAACACAGCTTGGATTTTACAAAAAAAATAGGATTGTGATGCTGGAATTTTTCTTAACCTAATTTTTATTTTCCTCTTGTTTTCAGCAAAAAATAACTGTGCAAAGAAAAATGAAAAGTAAAAGATCTACTTACCAACTGCTTTTCTCCATGTTATGACTGGCTTTGGAAAACCCTCCGCTTGACAGTGAATTAAAAACTGCGGCATACCCTCAGGGGCCTGTTGATCTTGAGGCTCGACTTTCCACGTTGGGGGCACTAAAATCACACATTCATCAATCAATATCTGAAAGGCAAAGTTCATTTCAGAAAAAACAAAAACTTAAACGGTCAGATGCTTTTCTCATCTTAAAATTTTTTATCTTTTGCTTACCGGCAGATACATTCCTACTCTCTTCCTCCGGAAATATTCATTGTCAAGGAGACTAACTTTCGGAATTGAAGGAACTGTGCCTCTTTGTTGAACATTGCAAAAGAAATATTAATCAGCTCATCTGAGTTCATCTCCGGAAGAGGGGCTCATTAAATTATCAATGTGCTCATCTAAGTAAATTCTAATGAGATTGCAAGGCTTGTTTTCTCCCCAGCTGCCGTTTGGCAAATAATTAATGACATTTTTTCAATTCACCAACAATTTCACCGGTCGAGAAAAGATTACTAGGTTCAGTTCAATATATGATTGTAATGAACGATAGTACTCGCATCTGTAATCTTTTCTTAATCGGTGGAGTGGTCGATGACTTTAAAAAACTTGCGGATATTTTAATAATTAAACGGCAATTGCACCAATCGAGGATAGATTACAGATGCGAAGTATTATTGTTCATTACAGTCATACACTGAACTGAACTGTGTAATCTTTTCTCAACCTGTGGAATCATCAGTGACTTGAAAAATGTCATTAATTAAAAGTAAAACGACAGCCCCAATTTTCTCGGAAGAGAACACCTGATGTTTTAAGGACCCTTCTTCGGAAGATGGCCTCAATAATTATTCTCTGTAAGAATTTTTTTCTGACCTCATTTAATGAATAGTTAACCTTGACATCCTTGGTATTGTAATTTGTTGTCATAGGTAAAAAAAGATCCGTGAATTGAAAATTTAAGATTAAAATATTTTTACAAAATTTAAGATTTTTACGTTGAAACAGAAATTTGCACAGAATCATCATTAAATGATCAGGCTAATTCAAGAGATAATAATTCAAAAGTTTTTCAAATTTTTAGTGACAAAAAATATTGTAATAAAAGTTGAACGGGCTGAAATTATAGCAAATTGATTCTTGTATCAAAATGCGATAATCTATTTTTTGGTACTTTCAGCCTTATTTTTAAAGTTATTGACAAGATATTCTGCAGAGGCGTTCTTCAGATGATCATCTAGTAACTGACACTCCGTTTTCTCAAATATAAATTACTTTCGGCCTGTTATTTGACATTAATCAAATGGTAGAGCTCTGGTGACAGAAATCAGCACTAAATGCTGAAAAATCACCTTAAATTCATTGTGATAAGTATTAGAGGTGAGCTACCTATGCCCTGATCTAAGGAATTAACTGACATTATTTAATGTTTTGACTGCACAGATTTTAAAAATAAAATATGAAATCCAATCAAGCTTTAAAATAAGATTGATAAAAAAGCTATTTCATGCAAGCAAAATATGACAGAAATTAAAGGAAGAAGAAAAAAAAATCAATAGGTAGCTCTATATTCTCACACACAGAAAAAATAGGAAAACACACTTTGGTAGCGCTGACAAACCTTCGGTCAAAAAATTACAAAGCAAAAACCTTTAGTTGAACCAACCAAATCTGAAATCTCTATATTTAGGCATACAAAACTTTTAGTTAGCTCTAACTAAAGTATTTTGCTGGGTCATTTTGTTACTAGGGGTTTTGTCAGTGCTACCAAATCGTTTTTTCTGTTTTTTCTGCATAATAGGTGATTTATTTTTTTCCACTAGAGCAGGCACATCTTGTGGAATGCTCGGAATGCAGAGCATGAAGTTAAGATGATTCCAAGATCGATTAGTTCCAAACATAGATGTAGATATATATGTAATACATAGATGCATGTAACCCAAATACTCTGTAACTTGGCTATTATTATTAACCTGTGCCATACAGTTTTTCCTGTCCTATGTACAAATGTGTTATAAATAAATAAATAAATAAATAAACCATGGATACCACATTGCGCTGCTCAATAAGTCAACAATTTTAGGCTTTTATTGACAAATTTACACTAAAAGCACAAATTTGAGGAACGTCAGCACCGGCGAGCATACTTCAGGAAGATATCTTGAAAGTTTCAAGCTGAAACACTCAAAAATAGAGCCGGAAATTATAAAATACAAAAATTCGGAAAATTCACAATTCCCATCAGCCTCAATGAGTGCAAGTAAGACAGATAGACATATTATCACTTGCACTCAGTCACTCACTCTCACTCACTAAGCCTATGGTGATGAAAACACCATATCTCATTCAGATCCAGAATTTCATAATTTACTTACGGCTTTACTTCTAAACCAATTCTGCTCATTTTTGGCTCAAAAAATCCATAAAAAAATTTTGCAGGTGCTGATGTTATTGGATTTTGCGTTTTCTTTTTGGCTTTAATTTAAATTGCCAAAAGCACGAATTTTTCCAAAAGCGACTAGTGGTGCCATCCATTGGATTGAAATCTGGAAAAATTTCGCCTGGAATCACCTTGACCCTTACAGATAAAATGAGAAATCTGGTTGGCAAACCAAAATATTAACTAGAAACTAATTCTACATGGTTTTTAGCAATAGATAGGTGTGCACACACAAAGAAATTAATGGAAAGGAGTAAATGCAGCTGTAAGGATGAAAAATAGAAAGCAAGAACAACATAGCATAGTTGTTGTATCTTTGTTCCATCAATCAACAAAGGGCTGTTTTAAAAGTAGAGAACATACTAGAAAAGGCTGAGTAAAATGCTTACTATGTTAAAATTGTGCAGAAAAATTTAATTTCTTGATTACTTTATTTACAAGAATTTGAAATAGATTTTTGCAATTTTCTTTGCATTGATTAGTGACTAATTACAAGGGTTAAAAAAAGTCAATTCATATTAGTCTCATGGTATTGAACTAAGATGAACTTATCAACATGCACTCATTCCAATGAAAGAAGATAATTCTTCATCCATGTCTTTCTGTCCGGTTTTTTGAAGATGAACACAAATTATTTAAAAACAAAATAAACAAAAGAGCTGCTTTGTGCTTTGCGATTCAGAGTGAAAACGTAGATATTTGGGTGCGAAAACTTTTGAGTGAGAAGCGTGAGCAAAAAGTGATGGTTACCACCGACAAATGTGCACTGTGCTGAATACCGAGAGAGAATCAAAAGAGAATTGAAAATTTGATTTTACCACTGACGGTCAAAGATGCTGTGTGCGCTACTTGAGCGACGGCGTTACGAGCCAGACAAGTAAAGTTACCGGAATGGCGAGCCGATAGACTTTCGATAACAAAAGTGCTAGATCGCGAATCGATCGGAATGATTTTGATCTCCGAGGCCCACGGTGATGTGGGTGTTATTACGTCCGCATCTTTGAGCCAGTTAATCGTAAACGGAGGGTCTCCTTTTTCGATAACGCAAGTGACTTGCGCTCGGACTCCAACGGACAGTTCTTTATTAAAATTAAAGGGTGCTATCCTTGGAGGTACTGAAATGACAAAATTAAAACATCAAATGAAACGTATTCCCCATGATGCAGATTCAATGCTGACTGATGATTCTCTAGTGAAGTTAATTTCACCTCAAAGCACCAGGGACAATATATAATAGAGACCACTAGCCAAACGCGTGGTGGCTGAGTTTTTCTATGGAATTCAACACGAATTACACAGGGAGCAAGAGAGAGCACTATCCAACATGGACCATACATTGACTGATGCACCTTCTTGGTCTCACTAGGCAAAAACCTCAACACCTTTATTTATCAGTCAACGTATGGTCTATGTTTGCGGTGTTATGTTGAGACCCCCAAAAAAAAATTTGCCGCCGTGCACAAACACGGGCAATATAGATAGTGCGTGGTCTATTATATATTGTCTCTGCAAAGGACATACCTGTAAAAAACTTCTGAATGAAATTTAAGTACAATCTGAGTAACAGTAAAAATGTAATTCCCTGAACAGAAAATCAGAGGTACATTCACAGACATTTTAATTCTGGAGCTAACACTAAATAAAAAAAAAAAAAAATTGACAAAATACTTTTTGTACATTCCTGACTCATTTATTCTGTAATATAAAGGTCAAAGAAACAGAATAGAAATGCAAACATAAAACTCTTGTCTTGGTACAGAATTTTTCACTCTTTGCAATGGTTAGACCAACAATCCAAGGAAATAACTTTGAATAAGTTGATACTGGGTGAAATTAAATTCAATAGAAAATTTTCAGCCAGAAAAACTCAAGGTGAAATTCAGAATTGTTCCAGCAAAACTTCTTGATTTAACTTGACCTCAAGATTTTACAACCAGCAGGCTGTTATAGAGATAAGCAGATAGTTCAAATCAACCAATCAGGTTTGAACTCAACAAACAATTTTTAAATGTAATGCCATTACTACAATAGTCTATATTAAGAAATGCACCTGCGGCTAAAGCGTATTAGAGTTCCTCCAATAGGTTTCAAAAGATCTCAAAGAACTGGATTCCAAATCAAAATAATGAAAGAAATGTACACTTTTCAAAAGACAAGCTGATTCGTGGGAAAGTTTAAATTTTCAAAAAGATTAACTGGTTCTCTAGGCACTTCCTCAACAGATTACTTTAAAACAAACCGCAATCATGAACAGATCCAATTGGCAGTACATCAACTCTTCTGATCTTGAATTGAATCAACCTTGAGTCAAGTTAAGTCAAGTGAGTACAGGGTGTTCATTAGATTGGGGGAGGGGGGTTCCCTGAGCGAACAAGCAAACTAACAAAAATTGTCTGATTTTTTTGGTTTACAAGCTGCAGGCTGATTCGTAATGCCATCGAGTCGATGAGCGAGTGCGTGTTGTTTTATAGGTGGTATCATTCTGATAGGCTCCATTCCAATAAAAACTCTCCCTTCTCTGCAGAAATTTTCCGATAGCTCAGGAGTCATCAGAAAATTTCCGCAAAGATGGGAGGGTTTTTATCGGAATGAAACCTATTGTAATAACACCACCCATAAGAATAACATGTACTCCATCATCAACTCCATAACATTATGATACAATTGTTCATAATCAGCCTGCTGGGAATTTTCTTCGTGAGGTATAAAAAAAAAAAAAAAAAAAGAGACCATATCTTTTATATAAAAATAACAAGAGCGAGAATCAAAAATCCAGTCTCATTAAATTTTTTTAACTCTCGATAACTTTACCTCAAAAAAAAGGAACTTCCCTGACAACTCCCAAAATTTGCTAGTCAAGTAAACACCCTGGACTATTTTGTTAGCACCTATTTCTGAATTACAGCTGAAGTTTATAAGATGCATAGGTAATCAAAAGTAAAGTATCGGAAAGGTCATCTGAAAGTCAAAACTAATTAACAAACAATTATTGAGGCAGGGTAAGAGAACAGGTAAAGAACAGAAGAGAATCCATCATGAAGTTGGTAGGATTTTCAAAGGGGCAGATAAACAGATGGTTGAGGTAGGGGTTGTACCAAGCAGAAGGATAGGGCATGCAAGAAGAGACGAATGCTGGAAAGGAGAGTGCAAAAAAGTTGAACGATTACCATGAACAAGCAAATGTGCAGAGTGGGAAGTGCGTGCAGCTTCGTTATAAGCAAAGCAAGTGTAGTTGCCGTTGTGCTCCGGCTTAGCGTTTGAAATGATCAGAGCAAGATCGTAACCGCTGATCTTGTGAGTGGTGCCGTCGGATATGTCGAGCGGGTGACCGTCTTTGTACCACGCCAACTGAATCGGGCTGTCTCCGTCGCTCACGACACAAGTGACGTGAACTCGCGAGCCGGCTTGAACGTTTTCGGGGAAAGTGAAGGAATCGATTTTTGGTGGGACTGGAATTTACAGCATTAGATAGAAAATATTACAACTAAGGAATTCAACCTACAAGATCAGGCCCCCATTAATAGCAAGAGCAAACGTGTATCCACAAAATATTCTGGGAAGGGGGGCAAAAATTAATTGATACTTTCCGGCAGTTTACTGCCTTTCTCCTATACAGCCATTATTTTGTTACATGTGGCGTCCATAACACTAATTTTTCAGACTTTCATAATTGTAATATCTTGGACATTCTTTGAAAAGCTGAAGAGCCATAAATGGTTAATTATGGAGGGTATTTAAAACCATTTCACAGCAAAAACCTGGGAGAATATTCATAGAATCTCAAATTTATAGCTGAAAAACAGGCTGTTACAGACAGAACTCATATTTGCCTTTTGTTTTTCACTCTATTTTCTGACGGCAACTTACTTTAAAGTTTATTTCAATGCTTGAAATTTTGTGGAATAATAGAACACTGTCCATAATTTTAGACCTCATGTTTTTTCAATAATTCAGGTTTAATCATCAGATTTCCTGCAAAAGTAATACAGAAAAATGCCCTGTTTTAAGGTCCTTCTTTTCAAATAATGGCTGATTTGCATTTTTCAGGAACTGGGGGGGGGGGAGGCAAGTGCCACTTATCTTATCCCACACCATACATCCCAGATTAGGGATATATAAGCGGAAATGGCAAAATAATTCAGAAACACCCTTTCAAACAAGAGGGAGCGAAGGTTTTCTCTGCCCAGGGCACTTATTGTTTTTAATAGGGGCCTGCTGAAGTTTTAGAAGTACTTGAGAAAGGTCTTATTACCTATAAAGTACCAAGGGAGAGATAGTCAGCTCAGATGATTTTGGCTTATGAAGTTAAAATTAAAAGCTTCTTTTAGCTGAAAATAGATCACATCAACCATAAAGAGACATTATAGCCATGAGTTTAAGCCTTAAGTCTTTTTTAAAAGCAAGCTCAGAATGACCTTCAGTATTTAGTTACGGTTTTGGGTGCTTGGGTGCTAAACAGTTCCAATCAATTAATGGATAATTCTCATCGACAGGTAAATTAAAGACCTTGCTGATCAAAGGGCGTAAATAATAATTTATCCTTTTGAGAAAAACGCATTTCAAAGTTTCAAAGTGGCTTTTCGATACTTCAAAAGTATGAAATTGATAAAAATATGATTATGGTTTTACTTATCTCTTTCTTATTTTAAAGTATCAATACTTACACCGCACTTCCAAACTTTCAAACGGGTTTTTCTTGAAAGCATAAGCTTTCTTCCGCGTCCTTTTACTAGCAAAGTTTTCAATTATTTTCTAAATTGGAGAAAATCAAGTAATAAATTGCAGGCCCTAGGAAGCACAAATAATTTCAAAAATTTGAATAAACATTGGTGAAAGTACAGCAAAAGAACTATGACCAATCATTAATCAATAATTGAATCTATTCGCAGTAATTCTTCTGTTGGTGCTTTTGACTTTGTTCTACCTTGGGACCTGTTGGTGATAAATATCGAGTTGCTGACTTTTCGATTTTTCTCAAAATAGTTTAACTGTTACCAATAATTTGTCCAATTGATTGGTAGCACTAAGGTGGCCAAACTCTGAAATAAATGCCTTTACTTGAGGTCCTTGCAGCCTCACTTGGTACTTTGAGAGGAGAAAACACAATTAGCATTCTTAGGGGGAAAATCGATCCTAATTTGTAGTATATAAAATTGTCATTAATTAGTGTGATTTCAGTTAACAAAACAACAAAGGTGTATCAAAATAATTTATCAAGTCTGTTCTTTTCCCTTGAGAAATGTGTAAAGTAAAAATGTTTCTTGACAATTTTTAAATTGATTAAGATGTGGATTGTAGATATTGCCCTTTCACTCTTCTCCACAAAAAAATGCAGCAGAGTAATGGGGCTATTGCACACTTTTTCTATAAGCGATTTAATAGTCGATTATGGCGTAAAAACCTCAAAAAATAACGATGGCGGCACTAAAAACTTCCAAAATCCACCCCTAAACTCAATAAACGCAGTTATTTGAGCGAGCGTAATGGTGGCCGAAGGCACTAACAATGGGAGATTCCCATCTAACAATTCTGAAACTCCATCAAGAAGTGACCAATAAAAGAGACTACTTTCATTTGACACCGGTGTCACTAGGTGTTGCGGCACCATTCATCGGATGTGGATCATCACTCTGATGACTAATTACTCTGTGAATCATCCTTGTCAACATAGAAAGAGTGACGAAATTAAGATAGGAATCTCCCATTGTTAGTGCCTTCGGCCACCATTACGCTCGCGTAAATAACTGCGTTTATTGAATTTAGGAGTGGATTATGGAAGTTTTTAGTGCCGCCATCGTTATTTTTTGAGGTTTTTACGCCTCGATCGACTATTAAATCGCTTATAGCAAAAGTGTGCAATAGCCCCATTCATTCTTTGTTTTCCAAATGTTGGATATCTTTTTGAAAAAAAAAAAATAACAAGTTTGGTGGCTAAGCAAAATTTTGACCTTCAGCTTGCAAGTATGTTTTGTGAATAGTACCTTTGTAATATAAATTGAAAACCTGTTTCGATACGCACAGTCAGCAAATTAAATAATGTTAGGTGACGCCATAGATTTCGGTTTAAGTAGGCCACCTGCGATGCTCAAATTCATGGTGATAAGTATTGCATGTTGCCGACATGAACCAAAATTTAAGGTGTCGCATCATCTGACACTCTTTAATTTTTCAATTGTACCTTAGCCGCTAGCTTCCAAATACGAAATAAATAGATGAATAAATGAATGAATAAATAAATAAACAAATAAATAAATAAATAAAAAATGAAGCAGTGCTAGCTGTGATGGCAGAGTAAGTTAAGGCGATTCTTCAGCATGTACTGCCAATTTCTGCCACCAGAGTGTCACCATTCAATTAATGTCAAATTAAAGGCCGAAAATAATTTATATTTAAGAAAACGGAGTGTCAGTTACTAGATCATCATCTAAAGAACAACGCTGCAAAATATTTTGTCAATAACTTCAAAAATAAGGTTGAAAGTACCAAAAAATGGAATATCACAAATCAATTCTTGTATCGAAATGCGATAATTCATTTATTGGTACTTTCAGCCTTATTTTTGAAGTTATTGACGAGATATTTTTCAGAGTCGTTCTTCAGATGATTATCTAGTAACTGACACTCCGTTTTCTTAAATATAAATTATTTTCGGCCTGTAATTTGACACTAATTGAACGGTAGCGCTCTGATGGCAGAAATTGGCACTAAACGCTAAAGAATCACCTTAAGAACTCAATTGACAAGAGACTGTTCTACTGCTATGCATTCAAATGGTGCCAGTGAGTTTAAAGGATTGAAAATGAAAGATTTTCCAAAACTGCTTCCGTTCTCTCACAGAGAAAAACTCAAAACTCTGTTCCCCTCTTATTCTTATTAGACAAAAGTGAATTTAGAGTTTAGAAGGAAAGGAAACCTTAAATACGGAAGGAGCAAAGAGGACAAGAAGAGGAAAGAAGGAAGAAGAATAAGCTGGAGACGAGAAAGTATGGATTTTAAAAATGCTTTTGTGAGAAAGAAACAATGGATATATATTAAAATAGGACATTTGAGTTATATCTATCCATAGAAATAAAACGCTTGATAGTTTGAGTCAAGAAGTAATTGGTGGATATTTAAACAAGGGTCATCTCAAAAGTATCATGATTTTTTTTTTTAAAAAAAAGCTATTAAAGTTAGAGAAAACCTGTAAACAATGTTTGACGCATCATTTCCTCAGCTGTAAGACCTTTTTTTTTGGTTTTTTGATACCTCAAAAATTAAAATAATGGCGGCGATTTTACCATGGTCACCTAAATAACAGGCAACTATTGATTGCTTTGATTGCGTAAAATTTTGGGCCTACTGTGACGGGAGGTGGTCGCGGTAAAATCTCCGCCCTTTTTTTAATTTTGGAGATATCGAAAATCCAAAAAAAGGAACTTAAAGCTGAGGATATAATGCATTGAATACTTTTTACAGATTTTCTCTAACATTATTAGCTTTTATTGAAAAAAAAAACCATGATACTTACTTTTGAGTCGACCCTTGTCCAAAAATGTAGAAATGTAGAAATGTAACGTCCAGTTGCCTAAGCTGTTGGGGTTGGGCTCGTTATGCTTGTATTTCAAAGCGAAAAACTGTACGGGAGAGGGGAAAGGTGAATCACAGAAAGACCGCCAAATGCGTGAGCTTCCTGCGGGATCAGTGGATATTTATAAAAAAATAAAAAAAAATAAAAAAAATAGATTCCATACATTTGTAAAAGTATCATCGTGGAAGTTGCTCCAGTAAAACCCTATCCAATAGGTATTTAGTAGCAATAAACAAAACACGAATATTGGCCAACATTTAAATAATGAATGATGAATACCTTTAGAGTTGGTCAGACTCTTAAGTGTAGAGATTGAAAAAGCCAAAAATTTGTTGGCATTTTGGATTTTTGGAGAGATTTTTTTGGATTTTTGGCTTTTTGAATCCCCAAACTGTAGAGTCTGACCAACTCAACAGGTATTCATCATTTAGTGGCAATGTAAGTAATATATATTTTTGGATTATGGGGGCCATGCCACCACCCCCCATTTGAATCCACGCCTGCAGCTGGCGATGACACCAGCTGTGTTTAGGTTTTCTTCTTTCTTTTGTGATCTCTTCATCTCTCATTTCTGCTATGATCTTTACAGAAAAAACGGGCGCGATGGATTATTGTATTAAACGATTTTAAAAAATAGTAGTAGTAGTAGTAGTCGTAGTAGTAGCAAAGTCCAGGCGCCCAAACACGTGGTTCGTTATGCTGATATTTAACAGCAAACGACTGGACTATATAAAAAAAGAAGGGGTAGGAAAGACAATAAAAGTATTCTCAAAACAAAGGATAGGAAAGAGGAGAGTAACAGCGACCTACCAGGGACTCTCAAATTGGGAAGGAAGTACTTAGGGCACTCAAGGAGGTAAAGTGCTCTAAATATATTTTTTCTCTCTCTTTTCTCATGTATATTACTCCACTCTCTGTTTCTGCTTCGTTTCTCTATCCATTTGTGTAACTCGGATTTTTTTTTTTTTTATTATATTTATATGTAAAAAAACTCAAACAAGGTGTGTCTCAATCAACCTGTGACTTTAATGGATTGAAGATAAGGAAACAGTAAATCCATTTGGTTGACTGTAAGAATAAATGCAGGTAAATATAAACACACCATTCCCAACAAGGGCGCGAGACTGGACGCGAGAGAAGTGGATATGGAAAATGAGATCCCCGATGACGTTAACTGAGAATTGTGACAGTAATTTTACCTTTGATTTCAATGATGACTGACTTTGTGTCTTGCTGCCCCTGTTTGTTAGAAGCAATGCAATAATATGTGCCTTTGTCTGATTGTCTATCAATGTTACGGATGGTCAGTTTCCCTTCCGGCAAGACTTCCTGTCTTCGATTTAACGGCAATGGATGGTTGTCTGTAAATCAGAAGGAGGAATAAAGCAAATGATTTTACGGATAAACGAATAGATGAGAAAATAACAGAAAAAAATGAAAGAAATAAGTATGATACAGCTGGAAAAAAGCGATGTCATGTGTAAAGAGAAAAACTTTCTTAGGATGGACACTCCAACCATTAGGTGAGACAGAACAATCCGTTTAACTCATAAGAAACACACACACAGACAGTAGAAATTTGAAATACCTATTAATTGTACTGTTTTATACATGGTTTTTTCAAAGAACTTCTCAATTACAATATCCAAGATAGCACACAAAACTGAGTGAACTACAAAAACACACCTTTTTTCCAAGTAACCGAGCTGATTGGAAATCCGCCGACTGGACACTTCACCACCAAGTCTTGCCCAGATATTGCGGTAATTTTTGACATGGATCGAATCTGAGGAAGTCCTGAAATTTAAAACCACAAAATAAACACAACAGCTTCCCGAATTAATCAAATAAAAACTCAAACATATTTTTTTTCATTCAATAGAATTTAAAAATCTACCACTATCCCCCAGAACATTCAGCGACATGATTTCTGGTTTTGCTGAGTTGGGGCAAAGGCTTGAACCAGATTTATAAATGTATAATTTTTAATGTTTTTTCTCATGACTTCTTAATTTTGAAAAGATAAGTACATACACGGTTTTTTGAAAAGGTAGTTTTTGAAACATGATAAAATCCCTGTAAAATAATTTTTAAAGACACAGATTATTTTTAGGAACATTTTGCTCAAAGTATGATCGAATTATTTCTCAATATCAAGAACGAAGAAACTCAAAATAGAATTTTACCATAAATATTCAATCTAGCTGAATGCGAAACAGAACCAACAGTGTTAACAGCTTCACAGCTGTACTCCCCACCATCTTCAACGAGAACTGAGCTAATGTTTATATGACTAACTACATCACTGTTTAATGTGACGTACTGCCCCATCAGAACTCTGAAAAATGAGAAAATAGACTGAGTAACTAATCATTTTTAAAATACCAATAATTGCAAAAAACGAAAGGACAAAATTCCCCCAAAAAAAAACTGAGTGTTGAGAAAAGATCTTATTACTAGAGACCTGAAATTTTAGCAATTAGAAATTCATCATTTGGCAAAAATGTTTTGCTGATTTGGCAGTTATTTTTGCTTTAACTTAGCACATCTAACCTTTTCCGGTCTTGTTCCCAAGGCTTGAAAAATTTCTTCTAAAAAAATGAGAAGCAATCATGTTTTCAATAATCTCTTCACAGATGGGGCTGTTGCACACTTTTGATGCAAGTGATTTAATGATTGATTTGTATGTAAAAATCTCCAAAAATAACAATGGTAGCACTAAAAACTTGCAAGATCTACACTTCAACTCAAAAAATGCTTTTAAATGCGCTAGCGTAAGGGCGGCATATTGCTCTAATAATGGGAGATTCCTATCTTCATTTCGTCACCCTCTTTATGCTGTCAAAGAAGATTCACAGAGTAATCAGGCACCTGAGTAGTGATCTACAACTGATTAATGGTACCGTGACGACGGGTGACACCAATGTCACAGGAAAGTTGTCTTTTAATGGTCATTTCTTGATGAAGTTACATTATAAGACGGGAATCTCCCATTATTACTGCCCTGAGCCACCATTAAGCTTGTGCAAATAACAGCGTTTATTGACTTTAGGAGTGGATTTTGGAAGTTTTTTAGAGCTACCATCGAGATTTTCGAAGAAATTTACACCAGAATCGACTAATAAATTTTTTGTAGCAAAAGTGTGCAACAGCCCTATTATCTATTATGTTTTGAATAGGGACACCATATTTTCGATTTTTTCTGATTTTCATTTTTCTCCCAATAACATTGCGTTTTCCCTAAAAACCCAAGTAGTCCTACTACTGAGTGATTTGCATTATGTTCCCCTTCTTTATCTATTTTTATTTCATCATAGACATCTATTTTTGTTAAATCAACACTTTATTCGCAAAATTGGCTCTATCTCCTCTTTATTTTGCTTTTGACAATCCTTTTGAGTGTAGAGACACCATTTTATCGTCATATTGGAATGCCCTTTTTCGTCACTTCATAATCGAGTTTATTATTATTTTTCGTCGTTATTTTTCGCAGGTTTTTTGCTTAATAACAGCGGTTTAAGCTCTATTTAGATTGTTAAGTGCGGTACATGCAGTATTTTATCACCATGATTCTAATTTTGGATACTAGTGCTTCTAGAAATGATTTTTTCAGACTCTTATTACAGAAAATATGAATATGAATCTATCTTTTGAATAAATTTTATTCACCCTTTCTTTTTATACAGTTTTTTTTTGTTTTTTTGTTTTTTTTTTTTTTAAATCCATCGAAATCACGGGCAAGGAAAGCTGGAAAAAAAAAAAAACAGGTAAATGAAAAGTCCTAAGTTTCGTCGAAATAGCGGTATTTCGCGAGAATTAAAGTCAAATTCGCGGGCAATTTCACGAATAAAGCCAAAATTCCTGCAAAAATGCCGGATTTTGTGTTTTATCACGTTAAAGATTTAGAATCAGCGGGATGCCAGGGTGCCGGCTGTCTGGGTCCTGTCTCGATCCGATGAAATTTCAAAAATTCGCGCAATTCGCGGCCGCAAAAATATGGTGTCCCTAGAAACGTTAGGAATTTTAACTGATCAGTTCTTTATAAAGAATTTTAGGTTTTAACAGAAAGTAGGGTTAGCAATAAATAAGGTGCTTTGCTGTGCGACAGCATCTAAAAATGCTGTACCTTTCATTCTGAGGCAAAGGAAATCCATCAAGAGTCCAAGTGAATTGAGGGGTTGGATTCCCAGTTGCAATGCATTTTAATGATACAGAAGGGCCCGGCTGAATAGTCTGCTCGATGAATTTGTAAATAATCTGAGGTGCAGCATCTAAACAGGGAAAAAACTTTTATTTAAAGCTGATGACAATCAGTGTTGGTCTAAATACTGTGAATATATGTATATGTCGCAGGCAAATCGCAAGCAGCTTATTTATGATCAGAAAAAATTCAGATCAAGCGTAATGCTGACTTACAGAATAGTTGTATCGAGATTTACATTAGCTTATTCGAATAGCTTTCAAATAAACTGACAAAAATGGTGGTTTCATCAGATTAGGTTTATTTTCATTAGTTTTTCACCCATGGTGTTTTAGATGAAGTGTGTTTGAACAACTGTATTTGATTGCGTTAAAGGTTTATAAAAAGAAGCAGACCAGTTGAGAAAAACTTATGCTTTGGATATCTATAGGATCGTTAGCTTATTGGCTTTGGAATGAGCTAAATCAAATCTCGATATGATTATTTTGTAAGTCACCATAATACGCTTGATATGAATTTTTTCTAATAATAAATAAGCGGCTTGTTCTTTGCCTGGGCAAATAGCAAGCCAATGGGTCTGTTGCAAACTTTTGCTACAGCGCTATAGAGTGTCCAATCTTACGTAAAATCGCGTGAAAAGTCCATTGGTGTCACCAGAAAGTCATAAAATGCAGTATAAAACTCACAAGAGACGTTTAATGAAATCCAAGATGGCGGTAAAATATTGAGCAACCTGTATGCATGCACCACGAACATCCAAGGATAGCCAACCTCACAATCTCGATCGCACCCAATCACAATATAAATAAACACATAACCTCTGAAGCTGTGAGATTGTCAACGTTGGCAATCCTTGGATGTTAAAGGTGTATGCATACAGATTGCTCGATATTTTACCGCCATCTTGGATTTCATTAAACGTCTCTTGTGAGTTTATCATCGCATTTCATGACTTTCTGATGCCACCAATAGACTTTTCGGGCAATTTTACATACGATGAAACAATCTTTATCGTTGAAGCAAAAGTTTGCAATAGACCCATTGCATTTTGCCTCAGATTGCGATTTGCCTGCGACATATACGAGATTATATGAATTTTTTACTGCATTCTTACTGAGTCATATCAATTCCAAAATCGGAGCTCTGGGAAAAGTGGTTTTTCTTTTCTTTCTCTAAAATGGGTGGGAAAAAAAATGGAGAAAAATGTGCAGAATTGTGTGATTACAAACTCTAAATCTGAGAGAAAATCAGGAAAGGATCTTAGAAATGGTACATCTCTTAGAAAAATCTTAGGAGTCAACGTTTTCCATGCAAAAAGTCTGATGCTGTCGGTCTAGCGCATGCTGTTGAGTTTATATTGAAATACTCTCTAAGAATCCATAAATGGATACTTTTAGGAACCATAGACATTTAAATAGCATACCTCCAAGCTTCAATTCCGCTGAAGCTTGAGTATTTCCATAGTCATTGCGAACGAAGCATTGGTACATGCCGCGAGAGTCTTTTGTTACACTCTTAATAAGAAGCGTGGAACCTTTTGAGGTAGATGATTGAGCCTGATGGCTTGGGTCTTGTAAAGGGAGACCATCTTTCAGCCAAGTTACGACAAATGGAGGTTGACCAGAAACAGAGCAGATGAATTCGACGCTGCGACCGATATCAATGGTGATTACCTACAATGATAGAAAAAAGAAGCCTGTAGGGTAGAAGATCTGAATATTTAAAATCAAGCTGAACTCTATTCATAGAGCAGCTCACAGGTCAAAATTGAAAGCTTCATAAAATCCTTTTCATAAATCTATTTG
Organism: Trialeurodes vaporariorum; assembly: GCA_011764245.1. Classification (NCBI taxonomy): domain Eukaryota; kingdom Metazoa; phylum Arthropoda; class Insecta; order Hemiptera; family Aleyrodidae; genus Trialeurodes; species Trialeurodes vaporariorum. The sequence goes on from VMOF01000220.1 coordinate 66,962,620, forward strand.
CAAATTCATGTTTCAGAGAAAGCCTCTAATTTTTAAAAGCAAAGACACATTTAAACCTTGAAATAGACATTCTCAAAATTGGCATTTTGCATCATAAATCTTTCGAACCTCAAAACTTGAAATCATTCAGTCAAGGATAAGTAATAATTCTTTATGAAGGCATCTATAGTTTTTTAATAAGAATTTACCTTCAGATTGACTGGTATGTAGTAACTCTAAATTTCCTTCCAGTCAACTGAGAGAAATAAATGAAATGTGAGGAATTAGCTAGTAAAAATCTTATTGAAAGTCAACGTGAAATGAGGTTACATACTGGCGGTGTTAAATGAACTGAGAAGGGAGCGATCACAAATAGTTCAATATGAATTCTATCACTTCCGGAAGTGTTGTTCACAGAGCAAACGTAGGAGCCAGAATCTTCCACAATAACATTTTGAATTATCAGGACTCCGCCTTGCAATGAGAATCTTTCATTAGAAGTTGATAATATTGGTTCAGCTTGGTTACTATCCTTGCGACTAAAAAACCACCTGGAACAGAAAAGGTGGACAAATCCTGCTTCAATAATCGGTGGGCGGATGAAAAATGAAGGAGTTGGCATACCAGAGGCCAAATCAAGTTGGAAAAAAGTCCAATTGTTTTAAGTCTAGCATAACCTCACTTAGGGGGAATTATCCTATTTAGTTGGTCGGCAGCAAAGAGTATACAAGCGTCACAATTGAATGGAGGGCCTGGGTGATCAACGCAGATAAGAGATCGGAAACGCGGGCTGGTCTCTGATTGGCTGTGATTGTGGTGCCAAACTTTTTTGGCCTCATGGAAATTAACACAGGGTTTTTGTTCAGGCACGTTTATCTTGAAATCTGTGCAAAATTGCCTCTACACAATTAATACGAGTCGATTAAGCAGAATTTTCTCAACAAATTGATAGGTCATAAGTACCAGTTGTTTGAAAATTCGAAACAACTGTCTCAGTTGAATAGTACACATAATAGTTTGTTTTCATGCTTGTTGTCTGTTGAGTAACTCATTATTATGTGTCTTTTTCAACTAAGACAGTCTTTTCAAATTTGCAACAAAGTGGTACTTGTGACCTATCAATTTGCTGAGAAAATTCTGCTAAATCAACTCATATTAATTTCCACAGTCTATTTTGCACAAGTATCGAGATGAATGGCCGGGAATGAAAACCCTGTGTTAGTTTCCATAAGGCCAAAAAACGCTTAGACCTACGATTTCCCTCCATTTCCAGCCAATCAGAAGCCGACTCTTATCAATATTGACCACGCTATCTCTCAATGCAATTGCGACTCTTGTTTACTCTTTGAATTGAATTATGACTAGCATAACTTCACTTTGGGGGACTTCTACTTCTTTGGTCAGCAGTGCATAAATTGCAGGGCTGCCAAAACGCGTATAAGCGTATCCTCGGCATATAATTTGATTTGAAAAAAAGTATCTTTTCGCGTATCTTTTAAAATTTGGGGTACAATTTTTTTTCTTCCCCGTGTTAAAGTATAGGAGTTAGGCGTATCCTTGTAGTTGCAGGATACGATTATACGAATTGGCGTATCTTTTGAAATTGGTTCACGGCAGCCCTGATAAATTGCGCTGTATGACTTTTAGAGTTACAACTTGGTTCGGCTTATGGTGTGAATGTAGGTAGTAGGTACCCTTTCCTTGATTTTGGGATGGTTGAAGTCAGTTCGAGAGTTGCTATAGTTGATGCACTGAAGTTCTATTTCAAAAAGCTACGGTGTGAAAAGTATTAAAAATTTTCGCAAGTCTTTTCACATGCCTCTTAAAATGCATTTCAGATATATTTAAACCTCGGACAAAATAGAGTTGGGCAAAGTTCAATGGCTCAACGTTAAACCCGGGTTTAACAGCTTCGCTTACACAAAGGCCTTAACTGCAATCATAAGTTCCTTAGACGCATGCATAAATAATTGGATGTAAGTTATACCATGAGTTACAGATGATACATATACAGCAGACTTAGTGAGTCCGCTTTTTTTCAGTCTTTCCAAGGCTTGACAAACAAATGACTCCGACGACAGAAGATTAGAAGCACAAAGATGAGATGAATCATTTTGAGAAGCTTCTATTCATTGGAAAGAGGTGGATCGTATACAGTTTAACTTTCACTTTCATAAATTCTACCTACTCTAGATTTGCGATAGTTCAGCTGCAATTCTTCTTTTTTGAGGTTAGAGAGCTGTTTACAATGTTTACAAATCAAGTGAGTGGTTCTGCAGACATTTGCGCTACCAAAACAAACATAAACTTTAAAAATTTTCTCTCAAACACCTTTGAAAATTTTGTTAGTTTGCCTCAACTTTGATCGCTGACATCGAATTTGATAGCTGTTGGAGCGAATTTTCATTAATTTCTCTTGAATCTAGCTTGCCTAAAACATAACCTCAAATTCATCAAAACAGTAAGTTTTTTGGTAAAATTCACTTCGCAAGTGGAAAAGTGAATGGAAATAGCTGTAAGAGGGCTATCTTAATACTTTACAGAGCGTACGGTTGCAATTCTGCACTTTTAATGAAGCTTTTGAGGCCTTTTATCTAGTTCATCTAATAGTAGCGCTCAAAGTCTTAGGTAGCGCAAATGTCTGCAGAACGTAAAATCCTTTACATCCAACATTTTTTTTTTTTTTTTTTTTTTTTTTTTGCGATTTTTTGTTTACAATCCTGATCAGTGTCACCAGAAGCTCTAGAAAGAAATTATTCCCCCAACCTCTCATGCATCTCATGGTTCCCCTAATCCCCTCCTCCATTTTTAACAAATTGATAAGACATGTCGATGATGAAAAAGTCTATATTTTTATCTTATTTCATATTATATATTTATGTAGCCGTTAAGAAATAGAAGCTCGGGAAAAACTTGAGCGATTCTCGATCAATACAGAAGAAGTGAAGTTGGCAATCTGTTAATGAACGTAGCGGGAATTTTTAAATAAGCGCAATCGTTGCTACAAACGCGAAAAAGAGACTTTGCTTAGGCGTAACTTTTGACGCTTTACTTCATCTGCCATTACTCGCATACCCAAAACTTCCGCGAGTTGTAGATCGGAGTCATTTTCGACTTCAAAGCTTTTCCAACACATTTGAACTTTAATTTCTCTTTAATTTAACTTTAATTTAAGACTTTTGCTTTCCACCCTCCAGGGGCGTGCCGTGGTTTCCAGAGCAAAAATGCAATCTTGCTGCCCTCCGCGAACTATATTATAAATTTAATGACATTTTTTTTTTTTTTTTTTTTTTTTCTGCTTGTTACCCACTGATTTTGCCGCCTTCTGAAATTCATTTTGAGATTTGATAAAAATAATAAAGCGATAATAGATGGTTTTAGTGCTAAGTCAGCGATTCAAACCCCCAAAATCGAGGTTAAGTGACTGCTTCGAACTGCATAGGAGACTATTCCATGAAGGAAAAAAGAAAAGAAAAAAAAGGGGGGAGGAAAAAAAAAAGTATCAAGTAAAGTAACAAAGACAATTTTTTGAGATGAGCCCGGATGAGTCCCTTTGACCTCCCTTTCACGACGAATCCTTAAATTTAGGAGTTGAAACAAGTACTTAACCTATTGTTAATGGCTTTATTTTTAGCTCAATAAGTTTGAAAGAAACTGCATGAAAAGTGTGCAAAATTGAAAGTGCAAGAAAATTTAAGAGGAATTGTGGTAGTAGATTGGGAAGGGGGAATATGGTTTTTGCAAAGTAAAAATATTTAGGTACATTTTTTCGCGGTGATTTATTTAGTTTCAGCGGTAGCGGTTGTTGAGATGAATTCGAAGGTATGTGCTTCCATGTCTGCCTCTTCTCAATCGATATCCTAGCCCCATCTTTAATCTCCCCCTTTCTCTCTCTCTTCTTCTTCGCCCATTTCGAGGCCCCCTCCCTCTTTTCGCAAAATTCAATGGGTGGTTATTTGATTCAGATTGAAAACAATTAGGAGATAGTGCTATAGTAGAAATTGGCAAAGTGGGCAACTTGGCAACTGTGCTTTTGCGGTTTCACATAACATAAATCTAGTGTAGACAAGGCGCGGTGTCCGACTAATAAATCAATGATTTTCCTTTGGTTTCAATGAAAATAATCCGCTGTTGACACATTGCAAGAGCCGTCTATAGATATGCGAATAAATTATGTAGTATAAGCAAAATTTTAAGGAAAAAATTCAAAATTTATGTAAAGCTTGAAAGTTAAAATTATAAATATATTGTGATTTGTGAAATAAAGGTAATCTGTCACATTGACAAACAGCGTAACATCACGGGTTAACGACGGTGCGTATAATCTGGCAACGTTGCATTTAGTTCATTTTAACTCATGGAAAAGGTCGAGATATAGGGGGTGCACACTGCACAGCGCTCTTTCCCCTCGAATCGATACTTTACATGGGTTTATATGGACGAATTGCAACGCTGCCAGATTGCATGCGCCATCCCTGAGTGAGCGAACACTGCATGATGGGAAATCTATAGATTTAGGATATGCATGATCACTCTGCTACAAAATATGAACTTGCATATAGGCTGTGCGTATTCACGGCTTAAGCAACTTTGACAAGTATTTGCGTCACCAGCAATGACTGAATTCATGAAACTTATACTCTGTTCCAGATAACATTGCACCTGAGTCGGACGAATAAAAACCGTAAATGGCAACAGCGCGTCCTGAGCCGTGGCGTTCTCGAACGCTGAGCAGGGTAGTCTCTCTTTGTCCGAGGTTCTATTGTCCGGCTCGGGGCCGGACCCTTTTTCCACAGATAATGAACGACTCCCGGCATAGAAAAATTAAATTTTTTTGTTCTTACGATTTTTGAATCTTTGATTCAAAATTCGTATTCTGCTGAGCGTGTCGAGGAAATTGATACCAAACTGTTGGGAAAAAATGCATGCTTAATACATACAGGGTGTCCGAGAAATGAGTTCACACTTTTGCTGTGAGCGCCTGGTTGATTGTAAAAATCTGAAAAATTCAGGAATAATCTATTACCCTTAAGCGACTTCAGAAAAAATATCGGGGGGCTCCCATCCCCCTTAAGGGGGGGCGTAGGCCCCAAAATGTACCCCGTGTTGCCAATATATCGCATATTTCAAATGGCAGGGGGTATTTTTTATTTCATCATTCAAAAGAGCTCAAAAAACTGAGTAATTTCGTTTTTTCAGATTTTCGGTAGCCCCTCTCAAAACAAAATGGCGGCCAAATAGCTACCCCATACTTTAGAGGCCCACAACTTCAGTTTGAATCAATATTTTTTCAAAAACTAAAAACTTTCTGAATCCTCAGAACGTCCTCTTTCCAATGATGTGCCACACTTTATCATTTGGTGGGGAAAAAATGGGGCGCGGAGCCCCCCCAAAAATTTTTGAGTTTGGGGGGCTGTAGCTCAAAAAAGTCAAATGTAAAGGGGGGTCGTGTTGTACATCAATCGAAAGGTCTTAGAAAAAGGAAGAATTTGGCGCAAACTCGAAGTCGCTACAATGCGTCTATTCAAAATGGCGGCCATTTAACCATTTGGGGGTGGGGGACCGTCCCCCCCAAATAAAATCCCTCCATCGAGTGATACACCAATCGAAAGGTCTTGGAAAGAGAAAGAGAATGGCGCAAACCGGACGTCAATACGATGCTTGCATCCAAAATGGCGGACGGTCAAAGTTTTTTGGCTTATGACCCTGCAGGCCTATAGCCAAAAAACTTTAACCGGCTGCCATTTTAGATACAAGCATCGTATTGACGTCCGGTTTGCGCCATTCTCTTTCTCTTTCCAAGACCTTTCGATTGGTGTATTACTCGATGGAGGGATTTTATTTGGGGGGGACGGTCCCCCACCCCCAAATGGTTAAATGGCCGCCATTTTGAATAGACGCATTGTAGCGACTTCGAGTTTGCGCCAAATTCTTCCTTTTTCTAAGACCTTTCGATTGATGTACAACACGACCCCCCTTTACATTTGACTTTTTTGAGCTACAGCCCCCCAAACTCAAAAATTTTTGGGGGGGCTCCGCGCCCCATTTTTTCCCACCAAATGATAAAGTGTGGCACATCATTGGAAAGAGGACGTTCTGAGGATTCAGAAAGTTTTTAGTTTTTGAAAAAATATTGATTCAAACTGAAGTTGTGGGCCTCTAAAGTATGGGGTAGCTATTTGGCCGCCATTTTGTTTTGAGAGGGGCTACCGAAAATCTGAAAAAACGAAATTACTCAGTTTTTTGAGCTCTTTTGAATGATGAAATAAAAAATACCCCCTGCCATTTGAAATATGCGATATATTGGCAACACGGGGTACATTTTGGGGCCTACGCCCCCCCTTAAGGGGGGTGGGAGCCCCCCGATATTTTTTCTGAAGTCGCTTAGGGGTAATAGATTATTCCTGAATTTTTCAGATTTTTACAATCAACCAGGCGCTCACAGCAAAAGTGTGAACTCATTTCTCGGACACCCTGTATGAGGCGAACATTAAATCAGAGGAATCGCGCATCATATTTACTAAACGTGAATTTTCCCCCGATAATTTGGTATCGATTTTCTCGACACGTTCAGCAGAATACGAATTTCAAGTCGAAAATTCAAAAATCGTAAGAACAAAAAAATTTAATTTTCTGCCGGGATTCGTTCACTATAGCTGTGTAAAAAGGTTCAGGCCCCGAGTCGGACAATAGAACCTCGGACAAAAAGACTACCCTGCTCAGCGTTCGAGAACGCTATGGCTCAGGATGCGCTGTTGCCATTTACGGTTTTAATTCGTCCGACTCAGGTGCAATGTTATCTGGAACAGAGTATAGGATAGTCTGAGGCTTGAAAGAGAGGTAAGTACTGATTGTGAGACGGACGAACGACAATCTTCAAGTTTTCATGGAAAAATTAGCATTTCTCGATTGTTTCAGACCCTGCGCGAGTGGCCACCGCCCAAAAGCGCACATGCGCTCAAAAAAGCGACTAAAAGCGCACATTTCATAGCGCACAAGGCCGTGAGAGTATAACCCAAAAGCGCACTGACTGTAAACGGAGTAACACCTAAAAGGTACCTTTACGCTGGCCTTTACTTTTGTACTATCGACGAATTAAAGATTGTCGCGACATTTTCACACATTTTCAGTTATGGGTGTGAGTGTGGGACTGATCTGCAACGGTTTTGCCGTCTCGTCCGCACAGGCCTCTCGGCTGCAAATTGTGAGGAGTATGAAAAGTGGCCGAACCGGAACCTTGAAGGCGAAACTTAATATCTCGTTAAAATCTCGCGACAATCTTTAATTCGTCGATAGTACCTTTAAAGTTATAGTTTTCATTTGAAGTTTAATAAAAGTTTGCGTTTTTTTTCCACTTTCATTGGTTAGTTCTTTCTCATTCGTTGTCATGGATGGGTGTTTATAATCCAAGATTTAAAAGTCAAAATATATTTCCCGTATAAGTAAATATAAAATTATTCTACTAAAATGAAAGAAAATCACTAATATTACTTAGTGCTTAGTAGTCTTGTTTGGCATTAAAATGCAACAAGAGACAGAAATATTATCTAGAATATCTAATAAGGTCAAAGCCTTTGATGTTACAACAGGTTTGATGTGCATTTTCAGTGACGAAATCACACGCGTCCCACCCGTTACAAAACCTGTCCCACCAGTTACGCTTTTAAGTTTTTTAGAGAAAAATAATTTAGTAAAAGAAAAAAAAACTTTATCTAGGATCAAAGCTTGTACCCTTACCTTTCACACATATTTTTCCAAATTTTTATCTCCTCAAAGCTCACAATCAGAGAGTTTAAACTTTTTCTGAAGTGATTCGAAAACCTTGGCCATTTTCAGTCCCACCCGTTACACTCTTATTTTGCTCTTTTCTCATCTTTGGATAGACTTTTTTAAAATTTTGAAAATCCTATCACCATCTAGAAAGTTAAGACCTTTCTGTTGGTAGGATGGTTTTTTCATTTATATGATTAAAAAGTGGAGAAAAATTACTTCAAAGTTGTCTGAATGTCCCACCCGTTACAAAATAATGACCCCTATTCTGATCACCCTCATTTACGGGCACGTCTTCTGTGACTTATTGTTAGCGTTGCCGCATTTCGCGACAGGTACCCGCGCAATTCCTCACATTGATGCCAAGCCGCAGCCTCCGAGCCATATGCATCTAATATCATACTTCATGCAACCTAAAAGCGCAAATTGTCCGAAACAAGAAAGACCCAAAAGCAAATCGTGCACTTTTGGATTGTGCGCATTCGGGTGTGTGTGCGCTTTTGGGTTCCTACCGCGCGAGTAACGGCGGGTTAATAGTCACATTCAGACACGGATTCATCCTTTTGCTGCAGTCTCTGCCCTCTGGGCAACCGGAAATTTGCTGCCCCTGGCTGCCCCCCTGTTTACTATTTTACACCAGTGGCGTTATAGCGGGCGATTTGGCAACGTTGTACTGTGTCCACTTAAACGCATGTAAAAGGTCGAACGCACAGGTGTTAACCGAACACCCCGATAGATTAATTTTTTGACAAAACTGACAAATGGACAAACTACAACGTTGTCAGATCGCACGCTACGCTACTGTTTTTCACCAATGGGGGGGGGGGTCTGAGGGGGACACTTCCTAATTGCAGAGGTTTTCGGGGGCCATTTCGGCGATTTTTACGTCACGACGTCGAAACTGACACCAAGTGCTCGCATCAGTATTCTCCTGAATCCTCTACCGATGTCGAAGCGAATTTCCGTTTATGTTATTTTTATTTGTTTATTTTTCTTTTTCCTCTTCTCAGAAGAATCACTTGGAAAGGAAAAAAGTTATTCTTTCAAAACGCATCAAATGATCAAAACGAGTTGTAGGAGGTTTGAATTTTCGAAATTGTCCGGACCCGGATCCTCTTCATACGTGGGGGGGGGGGGGGGTTGTTTGCCTCGTTGTTTGTAACCATAGATAGAAGATTGAAAAAAGAGTTGTGACGAATCCATTTTGGAATTGGTATAAAACGAAATTGCGAGTAGAGTCGCCCGTAGAAAAATTGGAAGTCAAACTAAAAAAAAAAAAAAACAAAAAAACAAAAAATTAAAAAAAAAAATTGGAAAAAAATCGAAGGCAAACTTTTGTTTTTTTGTTTTTTTTTTTTTAGTTTGACTTCCAATTTTTCTACGGGCGACTCTACTCGCAATTTCGTTTTATACCAATTCCAAAATGGATTCGTCACAACTCTTTTTTCAATCTTCTAAGGTTACAAACAACGAGGCAAACAAACCGAGGTCGAGCCCGTGTGAAAATTTAAATGATTTTAATGATTTATTAGAGATTTCCGTCATAGCCTGTGTTTGTGCTGACTGCTGCCCCAAAAGCACGTCCCAGAAATCCCCCCTTAAGTATAGCTCGTTGCCTGCAATCTGGCAACGCTGCTGGTTTCCAGTTTCCAGATTTGCGACCAAAACAAACAAATCCTGACCATCTCTTCAGACCACGTGCCAACACGGCGGTTCGCCTTTGTTTTCTTTCCTTTGTCTGAAAACTCGCCGACTCACACCAACGCAAAAGTGTCATTTACCTTTAAAAATTTCGACCCAATGATACGCATCATAATTTTAATTTTTCCCCGCGATCGCGATCACTGCTAGTTCTGCTGAAACGGAAAAGGTCGATATAATACAATACCTATAATACCTATCACGCGATCACGGACTCTTTTGCTTTGTTTCTTTGAAATTTGTTCGTAATTTTACGTTGTAGTCGCTAATTTGATGTCAAACCGTGGTAAGATTTGTTGAGGAAGGAAAGAACCAACGATTCACCCTGGTCTAATGAGCTGCTCTGTCTTTTTCTGTAAAGAAGACTTCTAACCATGGTATAAACTTTCGCAAAATTTCTTTTCATAACCTTGTCTATTTCATAATTTGTTCCTGTTATTTCGTAGGAGCGTGAGTTGATTGGGACCTTGCTTTGACTTGCAGCAACTTTCCTTACCCTCTAAGTACTTAACTACTTAATCATCAAGTGTCAGGATTTTCTTTAGTTGCAGCCAAAGTAAACTGTTCACTGTCTCTATTTCTGTTTTGGTTCCAATCTTGAAATCTGTGCTTGGGATGTATCGTTTTTTTGAGGGAAAGTGGCAAAAGTAGCGTTACGTCGCAACCAAGTTGTGCCCTCTAGTGATGTCAAGAATGAATGTACTTAACACATCCGCCTGTTAAATTATGATACCTTCATGTAAGTGCCTTTCATGCTTGAACGTCAATTTGATCATTTCTTGCCTTTTGGACGGAGGCTCTTTTTTGAAATGTCGGAGATGGAAAGAATTTTGTACTTTTCGAAATCGAGCTCTCTCTATCAGAATATAAGACACAGCTTGCTTTGAGCCTCTAATCACTGATCTGCAGCATTAGTACCAAAGCCCTTGGATCAGAACTTTAATATGGATGAAATCTTTACACCCATAGAGCTCGTTTCAGAAGTGTTTGGCTGCTGACAGCTCTTTGTTTACTTGCGCGGACGGATGTATTTTCACCTGCTGTGCCAACTAAAGTTCAGGAGTGTGATCCCCGCCAACCCCCTGCCTGCGGATTAGGTGCAGAACGGGCCTACTGCGCTTGTAAATAAAGAGCTGTCAGTGGCTAACACTTCTGATATGACCTCCAGAAGTGCGTAAGTACGAATGTTCGCGTACTTTAAGAAGGATTGGAGTTTCAGAACTTTGAAATGAGTTTTTTTGCGGTTTGGTTCCTATTCTCCTTTGAATTATTCAACCACAAATCAGTTCTTTTTTTCATCAGGAGTTGCTATAACTCAAGCTTCATCATGATCAATTTACATGGAGAGTGTACTTAGATCAGCAAAAGAATCTTCCGCATCATGGCGAGAGGGGAAATTTTCTTACCCCCACTCTACTGCTCGGGCAGTGAGAAATATCGTCTCCCTGCTGAATGATTAGGAATAGGGTAGAGACATTAAGTCAGTATTAGAAACTACCTGTGTGTGGGTGTTGTTATCTCGATATGAGCCAAGGGCTGATTCGCATATCACATCTGATGGCTTTCTTGCATTGGAGAGGGTCAAAATATTTCCCCTCTCGCCTTGATGTGGAAGATTCTTTTGCCAGCCGCAGTACAAGCTCGGCTCCTTTTAAGGTGATACATTTTTCAGGATTGACAGGTCATAAATCTAAGCATCTCACATGTTTTGTCATTTTTGTTTAATGGGCCTTAGAAACAGAGCTAATACAAATTAACTGCAAGTGTCTGCTTAAATAGTTGCTTCTGGCTGCCTTTCAGCACTAGCACCAATCAAAAAAGTTGCCAATGGAGTAAAGCCTTTGCCCTTCAATTGCTGTGGGTTCAAAGCCTGCACCGGCGCTTATGGTATGAAACTGTTTATCATGTCATGTGTATAGCTTTGGTAATTGATGTCAAGAGTGTATCCAAGAAAAATTTAAGGGGGGGGCAAAATTCAATTCTTGCCCACTTTTTGACACTTTTAGGTGATTTGTCACCTTCTTTCCTCTTACCATGGCATTTTTCTGGGAGGGGGGGTGCCCCCTTGACCCTCCCCCCTCCTGTATTCACCCTTAAGTGATGATATGTGTAAGAAAGAGAAGTATGCAATAAGCAAGTGTTTAAATGACGAACATTTTCCCTTGAGGAGAATGTGGTAGTGTTGTCAAACGTCAAGATATAGATGGAAAGGGATTCAACCTCTTGACTTTCGGTTCTGTCGGCAATGCTGCTGATTGGTGATGTTGGACGGTCAGAAACATCTATGTTGGCTGTTGCGCGCAGTTACTTTTTTTTCCAGTTTCCGAGACCCATTCACATTGACGACAAAACTTGTGTCTTTTAGATTCCTACAAACTAATCCTGAAATTTGATCAATTTCGCAGCGGATCAATTTGGAATTTTTTTTTGATACTTTGACTGGATTTGTTTTTATTGATTGGATTAAGTTTCCTAATTGTTCTTTTTCTCAAAGTTGCTCTCTGTGTTTTGCTGAAAGGATGGGCGAAAATGTTTGTGACGTGTGATTTTATCTGTTACAGAGCTCAGCTACCAGCAAAACTCCTGCAGATGATAAAATGCAAGCCCAAAGCTCCAGTGAACCAGGGCTAGGTTCTGTTCATCAAGTTTCCTGTACTACTGATGAGCCTCCAATTTACAAATTAGATGAATTTTGTTTACGCCTCATTTTTAATTATCTTCCAGTCTTGGATCGCCTGCGTATTGTTAAAGGTTAGCATCCAAAAGCTGATTCCATTTTAACGTCCATACTCATCTTTCCTGTTGGCCTTCACTAAATATCTTTTCCGGAAAATTTGAAGATCAAAGGACTATTGGGCCAAGAAGCTGCTGTATAAATCACCAATGAACACACTCAACTCTCGAGGAGGGTTTCTCTCTTTCCATTTTCCCATTTAGTGATGCCTCCGATGATTGATGGATTACTCTGTTTGCATGCTACAACTTTCAAGGAGCTATGATGAGTCTCATTTTGTAGAATTAGCTCATAAGAATATATGCAAAGAAACCTCTTCAAGTGAAAAGATGCGTCTAGACAGAGGGACCTTACTTTTCCAAAACATCAGAAAACCAACAGATAAATAATCCGGGATCAAGCTAATCCCAAATCCTTGAATTTTCTTCAGTATTGACACTTCGTCATTAATATTTAGTTATCTTACAGTGTAATCAACAAACTGTTCTGACCATAAACATAATAAAGGGTGTTTTAAAGTAGGGGAATCATTTGAGCAAATTTTACGTAGGTACAAGTTGGTATCACTTATGCCCACTAACATTTAGCAACAACAGACAAGAAATGATGTATTGGTACCTATTTAGTACTGACCAGAGCTAAGATTTGGCCTCAGACTAACCGCCAGAAATTTGGCGGTTCGAACCAAACTGCTCGGAACCAAACAGTTAACGTTGCAGTTAACGCCTCGAACCAAAACCCGAATCGAATAGTCTGAAGAACCGGTATTGAACAGGTCTCTTGAACTTGCCTTTCATTTTATAATTTACTTGCAATCTCTTATAATTTTTTGTCGCAGTTTGCAGACAATGGAATGAAGTTGCAGGAAGTATGTGGAAGACTGTACAAGAACTTGATGTTATAAATGGAAAACCATTTAAGTTTGAAAGGAAGCTTCGTACATTACCAGTTTTGAAAGAGATCTTTAAACTTTCCAACATCAAGAAACTGAAATTGCAAGCCAACAGAATTGGTAAATCCAAAGATCTAATCCAAGTTATTGGTAAGGAAACCACTTTTTTTCGTCATTTGACTATTGACATTTTTTTCATTCAAGTGTTTATTTTCTCTATTATCATTCTTGTGAGAGCAGTGGGGTCGCGTGCAATTTGGCAACAATGTGTTCTATCCATTTAAACTCATGTAAAATATCGAATTCAGGGGGTGCACAGTGCACAAGGAAAATTCGATATATTTAATGAGTTTAGATGGAGCAGTAGCATTGTTGCCAGATGGCACGCGACGCCACTGTGTGAGAAACAGTTTCAATCTATTCTTTTCTTCCCTGTGCTGGCGTTTTGTGTTGTTCTGATGTTTTTCAATTCACTGATGATTCCACCGGTTGAGAAAAGATTACACAGTTCAGTTCGGCATATGACTGTAATGCAACAAAATACTCCCATCTGTAATATTTTCTCAACCGGTGGAGTCGTGGGTGACTTTAAAAAAACTGCCGGATGTTTTAGTAATTTAACGTTCATTCCAGATTGAGAAAAGATTACAGATCAGAGTATTTTCGTGCAGTCCTGTCATGCACTGAACTGAACTGAGGAATCTTTTCTCAACCAGTGGAATCACCGGTGTTTTGAAAAATGTCATTAATTTTACGCAGAATGGCAGCTCTGTTCCTGTCTATGAAGAACTATGACCTGTCCATAGACATGCTTACGTCTTTTGATCCCTGAACAGTTTCATTTTCTCCGTTGCTAACTCACATTATGGTAGCATTGCTGACAAAGAGCTATATTTTCTCCTGTCGGAGAAAACCTTTAATACTTTCAAGGTTGATAGATGAACACCCAAGACCTCCTATTTCCAGTTGCCTTGTGAGTTCTTCTATAAACCATGAAAATATGGTAGGTTTTCTTCGATTGGTCAAAATGCCTAATTTTGAATACAGCTATGTTCAATATCGGCTGGTTATGACAAACGGGAAAAAACACTTACCTACACGGTCACAAGTTGAGAATGAAGAAACTGTTGCTTCTTGCCAAGTTGTCCAAATTTCACTTCTCTCAATCCTCTCCCTCCCCTGTGTCTCGGAATATCCCACAGACCTTTGTGAGAATATCAAGTAAACGCAATTGTGTCGGAATGAGTGGGACTGCTTAAAGACGTGAACTTGAATTTTTAGTAAGTCTCAGCAGCATGGTGCAGAATTGAAGCAACAGCCAACAGGTCTTTTTTTACTTCCATTTCTACTTATGCATTTGATGCTGTTTTTTTCTTCTAGCTACCATGTGCCCTAAATTGGAGGAACTTGTCCTTTATAAGGTGAATTTTACTCCCTCAAAACTCACTGCGTTGGGAGGATTGAAAAACCTTAAAATGCTTGGTTTACATCGTAAGTTTTGATCACATTTACATTCTTTCCTTTGTTTAAAGATTAATGCATTCTGTTTGTTCTGCCTTTTGACAATTTTTGGTCACTTTTTAGTTTAAACAGGCCCGTAACCAGGCATGTTTTCCAGGAGGGGCTCGTGTATTTTCGGGGGGGGGGGGGGCTATTGTGGTAGTTTCCAATACACTACATGGTTGAAAAAAAAAATTCCAAGGGGGCTCAAAATTTTCTAGGAAGGCTGAGCCCCCCCCCCCGGTTACCGGCCTGAGTTTGAACGTTTCACTGCATTGTGGGACACCGGTGTCACTTGATGTGTAAAGCCCTATATCAGAATTGTAATGTGTATTTTGACTTATTTCAAGTGTTTCAGTGTCACATTATAAGAAAACATATAAACGGACTTAAACATTTTTCAAAAGACCATCAGCAGTCATTATAATGCATTGAATGATGGAAATCATGGCGGGGAAAAAATTTGCCCCTGTTTTCAATTCAACCCCAATTTCATTATTTTTACTTACAATTTGGCATTTTCTTTTTGGAAAATCCTATCTAAGTAAAAAATGATTTCTTTTCTCGCCATTTCTTATGGTGTTATAGCACGTGTAAAACCGAGTACAAAATAGAGAAATGAGACTTTTTACGGTAAAACTGTCCAATTATTATTTTTGCTATTTCTCCCATATATTTGACCACCTAGTGAATTGAAAAAGCCATTTTTGGTTGAAAAAAAAAAAAAAAAAAAAAAATCTCATACAGAGAAGGGTTAAAGAGTCCTTATCTTTTTTTTTGTGCTATGTTATACTTTTCTTCTCTTTTTGTTACATATTAATCAAACCCTGTTTTTGGGCACTTTAACTTGCCGGCTGGTTATGAACGATCGTATCATAATTCCAGTGAGTCGATGATTGAGTAAGTGTTATTCTTATGGGTGGTGTCATCCCGATAGAAACCCTTCCATCTCTGTGGAGATTCACGGATGGCTCCTGATCTATGTTTACGCATCGTAGAGATTGAAGGGTTTCTATTGGAATGGAACCTATTATAATGACACTGCCCATAAGAATAACTCGCAGTCGCTAGCGACTTGATACGATTATGATGCAATCTTTCATAACCTGACTGCTGTAATTTTTCAATTAATAAATAAATAGATACATAGATAAATTGATAAATAAATAAATAAGTTAATAAATAGATAAATAATAAATTAATAAGTATGAGATTAAATTATAAGTTGATCATCGTGAAGATTATTATGTTGATGAAGGCGTTTCTTCAAAGGAAGAAAATTTCAAAATGGTAATCCTTAATTTTTCTGTTCTTATTTTTGTCAGCTTACTGCAACTGTGTTTTTTTTCTAGTTTGCAACCCCCTGGAAGATAACGATGTGGCTAAAGTGTTAAAAGATAAACCAGTATTGAAGCATCTGGAAATAACAACCTCCAAAAAACTTCGTGGCGAGTTCCTAAAAAAAATCCGGTCGCCCTTGGAAACCTTAGTGCTTGCTATTCATAACCGTATGGACCCCAGTTATCTTTGGGATGAAAAGGTCTGTATTCCAATCACTATTCCTATTAGCAATTACATGCTATGCAAATTTTGCAATATAAATGTAATAATTCCAATCATAATTGCTGTTTCAACAGTTAAATTGCTGATTTAGCAAAACATGTTGCAAATCTTACAAAAATGTACATTGCTGTTTTGTTCAATTTTTAAAATGCTAACTTACACATAGAGTGTACGCAGCAAAAATAATTGCAAATTTTGTCATGGGCACATACAATTAACTCACATTTTCAAATTTTGCAAAGCTTTTTTTGCTAATCCAGTAATTCCAGTTATTTCCGTGTGATATTGGCTGTATTCCGAGTGCACAGATTTTTAAATTACCCGCACTCAGGGATTCGGAGGCAGAGCCACAGTCAAACTTTAAATTTGCACTTCTCCCGGAGAAAACAATAAAAAATAACTTTCAGAACTAAAATAAACTATTCAATAAGTAATTCAAGATGTTTTTGCGCAAACAGAAATTGCATTGCAATGATTACAATTTGAGTTGTTGCGATCGGAGCCCTGAGCCGGCGCAACTCCAGCTTCAGAGCTCCGATTGCAATAATTCAAACTGTAATCATGAGAAGTAGAGATCGTTTCACAAAAGTTGGCTGATGACAGATAGGTTCGTTGACTGCGCAGAGACAAATTTACTTTTTTGCGCATGTGCAGCGAGCAGCATGATCTATCATCTGCCTTCTTTCGTGAAACGAGCTCTAATCTCTGTCTGCGCTGAAACATCTTGAATTACTTATTGAATAGTAAATTTCAGTGCTTGGGCCCCAGGGGTGCAAAATGTTCCAAAACTTTGGAAGTTTCACGCGATCCATGACTTATTTCCTCACAGGATTTTAAAAAATACCCTCACAAAAATTTGAAAGTGATGACTTTCTTTTGGTTATTTTAACATTTCAACACCGTATGTTCGCAAAATGACTGATATTTTCCCATTTTCTCCAGTATTTTCCAGGAAAATCCTTATTGCCATTATTTAAAAAAAAAAAAAAAAAAAATTGGACAAATTTCCTCACTTTCACGCGATCCGCGAATCGCTAGATCGGGCACATTTTGCACCCCTGTTGGGCCCCCTTATCTATATAAAAATTTCTGGCTGCGCTGTCACCTAACAAGTCTTAATGGTCTGTCCTTAACACATCTCAACTGTAATATCATTTTTTTATGTTTCAGTGTTTAGAGCACCTGACATCAACCTTACAGCATCTGAATCTGTCATGTTTATGGTACTTTGATTGTGATTGTGAAATCGACAGTATAAATGAGCGATTCCCCAACCTTAAATCGCTAACTCTTGCTTGTTACGAACCCAAGGAAGAAACTTCAATGGATGATATTGTTGAGATGAAAAATTTGGAATCCTTAAATCTATCCTTCAATGCTAATATCAACGATATGTTTATAAAGGACCTTGTTCAGCGTTGTAAAAAACTAAAGCACCTTGACATTAGTGGTTCAGGTAATTTGATTTTGTTTTTATGTCTAGAAACTTTCCTTCACTCTGAAAAATTATTGCCATATTTACTAGTGTATAATGCGCCTATTTAATTAAGTATTCTGAAATGTGAGATGCATGTATTAAATGAATTTTACCCTTGATGCAACTTGCAACTCATCGATTGACAAGCTGCTCCGGTGACAACTGACTTTGCAGTGATGTAACTGGAGCTAGGCTTCACCCCGTTCAGGTGATTCTTCTGCGTTTAGTGCCAATTTCTGCCATCAGAGCGCTACCATTCAATTAATGTCAAATTACATGCCGAAAATAATTTAAAGTTAAGAAAACAGAATGTCAGTTACTAGACAATCATCTGAAGAACGTCTCTGCAAAATATCTCGTCAATAACTTCAAAAATAAGGCTGAAAGTACCAAAAAATGAACTATCGCATTTCGATACGAGAATTGATTTGCGATTTTTCATTTTTTGGTACTTTCAGTCTTATTGTTGAAGTTATTGACGAGATATTTTGCAGAGGCGTTCTTCAGATGATCATCCAGTAACTGACCTTCTGTTTCCGAACCCTTCACTGCATGGGATTTTTTTTTTCAACCAAAACTGGATTTTTTGATTCGCTAGGTGGTCACATAAATAGGAAAAATAGCAAAAAAAAATATTTAGACAGTTTCTCGGTTAAAATTCTCATTTTCCATTTTTGTCTTGTTTTTTACACGTGCTATAATACCATAAAAAATGGTGAGAAAAACAATTTTTTTTCAAAATGTTCAAAAAAATAAGAACTTTTTACTTTAATTGGATTTTTTAAAGAGCACATGCCAGAAGCTTCGTAAAAGTAATGAAATTGGGGTTGAATTAGATACGGGGGCAAATTTTCCCCCAACCAAGATTTCTTTTTTTAAATGCATTATAATGAGTGCTGTTGGTCTTTTGAAAAATGTTTGAGCCCCTTTTTATGTTTTCTTATAATGTGACACTGGCGATACAATTTGAAATAAGTCAAAATATACATTACAATGTCTGATATAGGGCTTTTTACATCATGTGACACCGGTGTCACACTATGCAATGAAGGGCTAAAATATAAATTGCTTTCAGCCTGTAATTTGACTTTAATCAAACGGTAGCACTCTGGTGGCAGAAATCAGCACTAAATGCTGAAGAATCTAACAAACAAATAATTCTTAACAAACGTTGGAGACATTGCACTATGGTCTGAGATCGAATAAAAGTGGCCACAATTTAGTGAAAAAAAGTCTGTAAAAATCATTGTTTTCAACATTTTAAGCTTCATTTAGAACTTTCCAGTGACATTTGTAGGTTTAGATTACTTGTTCAAAGTGTTCCCTTTGATTAAAATTGGTCTTGAAAGTTTATAAATGATAAAATGACGAGAAATTTCCTTTCTGATTTTTGGCCACTTTTTGACGATCTCAGACCATAGTGCATTGGTTTAATGAACACCAATTTCCGATAAAAAGTTGACAAAATTATTGCGCTGTTATTAACTAAAATTTCTAACTCTGCAAATCATCCTTATCATGTTTTAGGTGTGGATATGAAACATGCGGATAGTGAAAATGTTTTTCCTATCTCTGCTTTGAATAAGTTGCCTAATCTTGAATCCTTGAATCTGAGTTTCCTGAATAAGATGCCGCCCGTTGAAATCACTAATTTTGCTTCAGTTTCTCCTCCTATTGAATATTTGTACCTTGTGGACTTGAAGCATTTGAAAGATATCCACGTCAAAGAGTAAGTTGTTAGAAAGCACTGCTTTTTTGTTAAATTTTTGTGAAATCTGCTCAATTCAAATTGTTGAAAAACTGAAAATGTATTTCAAGGAAAGCTGGCGGAAAATTTTTAGTTCAAAGTTCTTCAATACTCTCTTTAAAATTTATCTCTTTGTGCAAAGTTTTTCTGACTACTTTAGCAAATCTCGTGAAATCAATCTCAGGTACATAAGTTCTTGTAAGTCAATTTTATTAGTGGCCCCTTGAATATTCCCTGAGAAATTGATGGAAGACTACTGCTGAGCTTGAGAAGTGTGCTTACGCTTACGCATCAATTCCTTTGACAGGATCTAAAAAGTTAGAATCAAATAATGTTCGTCCTCACGGTTCCGCACGCTTGATGATCAGTGATCATTTGCGGGGATTTAAAACCCCGCGCAACTACTCTTAACTATGCGCCATCCAACGTCTTTTGGAGGACCACCAAGCTGCAACATTATTTGGACTCATTTAAACTAAAGAAACCTTTTCGACATTAGATGTTGCCAATTTCACAATTGACTAATAATATTTTAAAATTAGACCTTGTGCGAAAAATTTCTTGAAACTTCCAGGAAGTCGAAAGAAAGCTCTGGGGGGGGGGGGAAATACAAACCTTCAGCTCATGAATATCACTGTGAAGGTTTAAAAAAAATATGGCGCAAAAAAAAAAAAAAAATTCTAGCTGAAGTGATGTGACTAAGTCTGAAAAGATATTTTCTCAAGATTTTAATTATCTGTTAACTGCTTTGTTCACAGTTTATTTTCACTCTGTCGTCAGTTGAAACATGTAGACTTTAGTAACTGCCCAGGTATCACAGATGACACCATAGAAGCTGCGAATGAAGCTTTAGCTAAGCGAATCAATAAACTGCCTCTTCATCTAGTGATTGGTGGTAAGTAAAAGTTTTAGCGCAGAGCTTGTTTTGATAGTCGCTGTAAGTTGTTCTAGATGTAACAGAATTACTAACAAGGGAAGACACAGCTGAGCCACCTTTGTCACTTTTCAAATTTTGTATGGAGGTAGCCGTACCGATGACTATCTGCACATCTTTTTCATTCTTTGTGAATGTGCCTGAAATGTCTTATTTTTCATTGAAGAAAAATTCGGGTTTCAATTGTTTTACCCACCTACTATCTCCTAATGCTACTCAAATATTCTCCTCGCACTCTCCTGTACTTAGGCTCTCGAGTGGAGGGCCAAGCCCAATGCACCCTCTTTCCTTTAGTATGGGCTTCTGTAGAGACAACGGACCATCACTGATTCGTACATCACCACTATTGTCTTTCTTGCCTTGAAGAGGGTCAACGTATTTCCCCTCTCATCTTGATGTGGAAGATTCTTTTGAGAGCCTCAGTACCTAGATGAGAGATGAGTTGAGTCACCAGAAATTTGCACGTACTTTGCATTTGCACCATTTACCGCCATCGTCCAGAAGAAGTGTTATTTTTCCCTGATTTTGGTAGGAAGTGTTTTCCTCTGGAGATGTTGAGTTTTCTTTCCCTCTTTTGCCTTTGCCCTTTCTTACATGAAGATGAAGTCTCCATATAAATAAGGTATTCAAGTATCGACAAATTTTAAAATAACCTGGTATTTTCATTTTTAAATCAAGACCCCTGCAAAAAAAGATATTTGACATAATACTTAACAAACGGTTTTCTCTTTCTCTCTGAGTTGGCGGGCAGTGCCTTGCAAAAAGTTAAAGTTGAGACCAAAATAAAATTTGGCCTGATGGGTACCTCTCTGTTGATGGAATAGGGCTGTTGCACACTTTTGCTGTAAGCAATATAATACAGTAAAAGCTCGCTGTGTCGGACGCTCAGTTACTCGGATTTTTCGCTGAGTCGGATTTTTTTCCCGGTCCCTTGAATTGCCCCATAAGACCAATGTAAAAAACGTCGGCATAAGTCGGATTTTTCAGAGTCGGAATTTCGCTTGTCTCGGATTTTTTTCCGGTCCCGAGATGACTTTTTTTTTTTTTTTGAGTCGGACAAAATTGCAGATAAACGAATAAAAGAACCCAAGAACAGATTGCCGAGTTCAAAGTTTTGTTTGCGTGTTCATGTCATAAATCAAACCAGCTGACCCACCTTTCATCTCTACCACACGCCGACTTCGCGTGAGTGTCGTGAGTGATGCGTCGCGCGTCGTCGTGATAACACTGCAAGGACCCCGAAGAGAGTTTCCAATACGATCGGCATTTAATTAAAGACGACTCCATGCCACAGGGCCAAAAAAATGTCGAGTCCTCGCTAAGTCGCTAAGCAAGAGGTACGTGCTATGTAAAACGTACGGTCGGCAAACGTTCGCTCAACATTGAGGTTATGTAGCACTCCTCGTACACCCTTCGCAAGTCTCGGACGTAAAAGACTTCGAGGATTAGAAGTCTTTTGGTCCCGGAAAGGACCGGCTTTTTTGGGCCCAGCAGTGTTGCCATGGTGGCATCATTATGCTAGCCGGAAACGGAAGACGAAATACGACAGGGTGACAAGATGAGGAAACTGATCGGAAACAAAGGGAGAATGGCACGCAACACCGAAGTCTTGGCGCGACACGGCACACTTGGACACTTAGGAGAAGAAACAGGGGGGGGGGGATCGGTGAAAAGTAAACAAAAAAAATGCAGAGTTCAGCAGACCAGGGACCAAATAGTGTTCGGTCCCGAGCGTAACTTACGCACGGTCACATGACCGTGCGTAAGCTCTCTGATTGGTCGAAACCGCACGCAAGATGCACGCAATTTAATGCTCGGGACCTAACATTATTTGGTCCCTGATGATTCATCAACGACACGAGAAAATCTCTTGCGTCGGTGTGATAGTGTGATACCTCCCCTCTCTCCTTCATACTAGATGCTGCGTCCGAAGAGACCAATTCCTTCTGACAGCTCCAGCGCGAGCGCCAACCAGACTCAGCCGCGAGCCGCTGTCGTGCTCGTGGCGCCGATTCAGCGGCAGGCGGCCCGCGGCAGTCATCGTGTCGCAAGGAAGAATCTCTATTGCTTCGCGGTTAAATTGATAAGACACCCCTCGGGAGTTTGTTTAGTTAAGCGGCAAAACCTCTTTTCCCACATCCGAGTTGCTGACACAAGTGTTGGGTACGAAATCGCCAAGAAAATACTGGTTTTTTCGGGAAACTTCGCGCTGAGTCGGATTTTTTGGGGAAAAATCCGACTCGGACGTAATTTTCATGAGTCGGACTTTCGTTAAGTCGGATAAATGCCGTGGTCCGAAGACGATCCGACACATCGAGCTTTTACTGTAGTTGATTCTGGTGTAAAAATCTCAAAAAATAACGATGGGAGCACTAAAGGAAATTCCCTCCTTAACTCAACAAATGCTTTTATCTGCGTGAGTGTAATGGTGGCACAGGACATTAGTAATGGGAGATTCCTATCTTAATTTCGTCACTGTATCTTTGCTGACAAGGATGATTCACTGGGTAATTAGTCATAAGAGTAGTGATCCACATCTTATTAATGGTACCGTGACATCTAGTGACACCGGTGTCAAATGAAAATCGTCCCTTATTGGTCACTTCTTGATGGAGTTACAGTATTTTTAAATACTGCCCTCAGTCACCATTCCGCTTGCACAAATAAAAGCGTTAATTGAGTTTAGGAGTGGATCTCGGAAGTATTTAGTGCTGCTATCGTTATTTTTGAAGGATTTTATATTCAAATGCTTATAGCTTTAGTGTGCAACAGCCCTATCGAGAAATGTAATAAATGTTGACAACTGGATTTTACAGTTTGTGTATTTGTATTCCTTTCAGGCACTAACATTGCATCGGCTGTAAGCTTGGAGACGAAGCGTAAAGCTGCTTCTAAGAAAAAGAAATCAGGGAAGGTGTCCCAATCCAAGGAGTCTAACTTTCCCTCTGTCTCCAGCAGTGTCAAATTAGATAAGAAGCGGAACCATCCTCTTCTCTCTCTAAGCCACAAAAATAATTGCACTCGACTTCGAACCAATTACGCCTATGGTTATGACAACTACTGCTCTGATGATGACTGCGACATAGAAGACTGCGCAGATGGTACCAAAGAGCACCATAAGAAGGAAACCGAGGAGGATGCCTTCCAAGAAGCTCTCCTAGAAATGCAAAAAAACAGCCTTATCCCGAATATGTTTGGATCCGCTAATTATGAAGAGGGAATGGTGGGTGGTCGACGGTTTGGTGGCGTACAGATTGGTGGGCAGTTTGGCGGTGCACCGTTTCCTGGTGCAGGTGCCGCGTTTCCTGGTGCCGCGTTTCCTGGTGCCGCGTTTCCTGGTGCCGCGTTTCCTGGTGCCGCGTTTCCTGGTGCCGCGTTTCCTGGTGCCGCGTTTCCTGGTGCAAATGATGATAGTGATGAAGATGACCTAACTCAAGATGATGATGGTGACGATATAGGTCCAAGAGTTCAATATGTCAAACGCCCCGACAAGTGTAAAACTCAGTAAGAAGAGGAAGTGGTGATTGCCGCTGGTCGAAGGATAACTGCCCTAAGATTTTTCTCAATGTCTTGCCACATTTACTCAAGCGCCCCGCTGATTGAATCATACCAGATACCAGCGGCAGCTCGTAAAATTTGGCCAAAAATGTTTTTTCTCTATTTGATTGTGCGTGTAAAATTTGACTTAAAGGTAAAGCGGAGATTTGCCATCAAATGCTTGTTGTTTATGGATTTAAATGGAGGAAAAATATCGTCGCCGGATTGCACGAACCGCCGCTGGTAAGACACTGGTATGGAAAGGATTAGTGAATAAAATATTTTCCGGTGATCTGAAGCGGTAAAAAATTTGTACCTGTGTCCTCTTTTTTCTTGGCTAGTCATTCCAAGTCAAGTTCATGACCTTGATCATCACTATTCCTAGTTTTTTCGATTTTGTATTTTCTTGATCCTCTCAAATTTTCTACGAGACTTGTTGAATTTTCAATACATTGTTTCATCTTAATCTTAACAACCTCATTGATATTTTTGTTTATTCTTCATTGTTTTTCATATTTTATTTTTTTTATTATAGAACTTTGGGTTTGCTCTGTTATCTCATTCCGTCAAATTGAAGCAAATCCCATCCTCGATACTGCTTAATTGTTGTTAGAAGACTGTGCTTAATCAGTTTTGATCGACAAAATTTTTGTTTTTTTTCTTCAATTTTTTTTTATTTTTAGTTGATATTTCTATTGGAAATTTGTCTGACATTTATGTTTTTGTAAAGTTTTAGTTTTTAAAATTAAGTAAGTTTATTCAGCATTTTTTTCCTGATACGTTTATTTTTTGTTCAAGGAGTCCATCGTAAAGTGTGAACTTTTTATTATACAAACCTATGCACTTAAATCAAACTTGTCTCAATTTTTTCTTTCCTGTGTGGAAATTGTTTTTATTTTATTTTTTCCCCCTTATCCTCTTATCAATATTGTATTTAGAAATGAACGACTTAGTAACCTAGTTTTTCACTAGTTAAGAACATAGTTTTGAATTTATAATTTTCATCCGCATTTTGTATTTTCACTTTTGAGTTTTTTTTTTTTTTTTCTTCCGTGTTCCAAGTTTTTTTAATACTTTTTGATTTTAAGTTCCTAGTATCTTAAGTGCTATTTTTATAAACTTGAAATTCCTTGAAAAATCATGAGACCTTTCAATGATTTTTTTTTTCGTTTTCTTTCAATTCTCTGTTTTTGAAATATTTAATTAAATAATTGTTCGAAAAAAATTATCAACGTGTTTGTACACTCAATCTTCCATTTAACGTCAGACTTTTTTAATGCACAGCAATGGCATAAGGACAGTCAAGGATACAAAGAATGTTAGGCAACTCGTTGAGGTAGGCCACTGTTAAACAAGGCTCTAATTACGAATTTTGAAAGAAAGAGATGGGTATACGTGGGGGTCACAGGAAAGTGAGTGAGATAGTTTGGAACGCTACCTAAGTTTTGTCTCAACCGATTGCGACCGATGAGTGCTTTGTTGTGATTGTTGGCTAACCCTGACTTTGCACTAAAACCGTCTTTTATCAAATATTATTCAAAGACTTACCAGTATGAAGGTGGTGGCATCCCTTGACTCGTGCATGAGAGTACGGCAACCTCCCCTGCTTGCACAGTCACCTGCGGTACCCTCTCATAGATTTTTGGTGCCTCCGACCCGCGTGAGTCTGTAACATCAATTATTAAAATTGTAGTTTCAATTATATACTGTAAATTAATGAGATAGAAATGCAATAGTGTTGACCAAACCTTAACATTTACTGTGCTTAATGTGTAATTTTTCATATTGATCCCGCGTTTAGAGCTAATTAACCGCTGTTGAGTTGAGCTTTACGCGGAGAACAGAAACTTTAACTGCTCCTATGTACCAAAAAATTGAAAAGAATTTAGGATCTGGCAATGCAGCTTCAATTTACAGGACATAGGATTGCTGTAGGTATTTATCCTGTACCCATCAGGAACAAAAGTTTTGCCACAGATTTCTGCTTTGTAAGTCCGAAGAGAACCTTGAGGGTTATGCCTGAAATTCTGGTAACCCTGCTTGTGGAATAACTGAGGCGTGAAAATTCAAAATTTTGTAAGAGCCACCAGACCTTGCAGAGATTCTGCAACTTTTCGTTTTTGTAGAAAAATAGAGAGAAAGAGAGAGAGGGAGAGAGGAGGGGAGAGAGATACAGAAATATAGAGAGAAGGAGAGATACAGAAATATGGAGAGAGGGAGAGAAGAGGGGAGAGAGATACAGAAATATAGAGAGAGAGGAGGGGAGAGAGATACAGAAATATAGAGAGAAAGAGAGAGAGACAGAAAAATAGAGAGAAAGAGAGTGAGAGTGGGGAGAGAGAGAGAGAGAGAGAGAGAGAGAGAGAGAGAGAGAGAGAGAGAGAGAGAGAGAGAGAGAGAAAGAGAGAGATATGATGAACTTCTGAATTATCCGCCTCTAAAGTGGCATCTCTCTAATAAAAGTGAAATCTCCGAGCCCACAGAACGTGTTGTACTGTGTGGAGCAACTGCACCTATACTAAACGTATCCTCCCTCCCCCAAAGCGCGTACCCACGTCCCACCACCAGGGGCGTCAGATTGAATTCGCTTGGTGCGGGTGCGGTGTCAGTAGGGTATGGTACCGTTCTAGAATTCATCCCTTCATTGTCTCGATGCAGAAAAGATTATGGATAGCAGCACTTTCCAATATACATAGATATACTACATCACAGGACAATGTAATCTTTTTTGTACGGATGCAGTAAATGGTTGAATTCTAGAACGCTACCTATGCACTATGCGGGGTGCACGGGATGCAACGGCACACAGTGGAGCGAGTCAATGAAAAGGGTCGGACATCGGCCAAATATGCAAGTTTGGAAGTTTTTGGAGTCAAAAAATGAATTATGTAGGGTGATTCTTGTGGGAAATTTTACATCTAAACCCAATAAAACCCTTTTCAAACTTCTACGTCACGTATTAACGGAGACATTTGCAATTTAAAATCGCCACGCCATGTCCACTGTCCAGCCTCTCTCGTCGGCTAGCCCCACTGTGCGCCGCCCCACTTCACATGATGGTCGGTACTTCTGTGTACGTGTAACACTCCAGTTTGAGCTTTGTTTACTCTTTTCGACACCGCATACTCATCCGGTATCTTTATTTGCAGGGGGGGATGCTATGGTATCCCCCCTCCCCATCCTCCTTTTTCCACCACCCCATTGCATCTCATTTTCGGTAAATATGCAAGGTCGAAGTGAGGCGGGTTGCATGGCTGGAGATGCGCACGGCGCTCGGTGCCGGTGCGGTTGAAAGGATTAAAGCTCTTAATAACCCAACCCAACGTCCCAACCCCTCCCATCCCATCCCTAGGTGCTTCACACCCATATCCTGAAGCTGCGATGTAGGTCTAAATGAAAGCAAATTGATGAATATATGTATGGATATAAAGTTGGTAAGATTCGACGCCACACGGCGATGCGTCTGTTTCCGCAGTGACTAACCGAAATATGTAAAAACTGTTCCATTTATACTTCTTCGCTCGCTCTTTCCGCTCATACAACTTAACGCGCATTTGAGGCGCACTAATTTGATACAGTCAAAAACGAAAGGAATGTCAGATAGGCCACCTTCAATGCTTAAGTTCATTGAGATAAGTGTTGCGGGTAGCCTGACTCTAGGGGCGTGCCGATGTTTCCGGAGAGGGGGAGGCATTGCAATTTTGCGGCTCTCCGCGAATGTTACTTAAACGTAACTGCTATAAGCGGCAAGTTGACAAGTTCGTAATGTGGTTCAACGCAGGTATCATCGGAGATTCCTGTCTACTTTTACTAATTTGTCCAGGGTCGGACTGGCTCTCTAAATGTTGGGCCGCTCGGTCAATTTGGGGGCCCCTCCACCCATTCTGGGACCCCCTCAGACCATTTTTTAAAAATTAACTTAAAACAAAGCAGTTTTTACGCTATTTTCAACTGATCATTAGAGTTCTTTGTTTCTTATTTTTTAGTTATTACGAAGACTTATTAAAGGATCCAGATCGTAGCGGGTTTCTCTTGGTCCTTTTTAAACCCACCCAAATATCAGCAAGAGCATATGCTCGGCTGATGCTTCTAGTCCAGGATAAAGTAACTTATTGTCTTCGGTGGTGCTGTCAGATATTAATTCTTATGGGGGGGGGGAGGTAAGTGTCGTCATCTATTTTCACTTGCCTTACTTACCGAGGGGTCTATGGGGTATGGAATACCCCCCATTTGTCGACGGGGGGGTCCGAGGCCCTCCCCCGGAAAATTTTGATAATTTTACGTTTTAAAAACCCAATTTTAATGAGTTGTTTAATTGGGTTCCATTTGTGAGAGAACCGAGTAATTATTAATGAGATAGAGGTAGCATTTTAGCGAGTTTTGATTTTGAAAAGAAGGAAAAAAGGAAAACTAGTTTTTAAAAAATATAAGACATAATGGTAGACTCCTAAGACGCCTCTTGCTTGAAATTAAACGGATTGTCATTTTTTTGTTTTTCTTGACAGTATTTTTTATTTTCTTCCCAGTTTATTTTTAGATACTTTTTGGGGGACTAGGGGGCCCCGTTTTAACCCGCTTGGGGGCCCCATGTTGACCCGATCGGGGGCCCCGTTTTAATCCATTCGAAGGCTCCTTTTTTAAACGTTCGGGGCCTCAGATTTTTCAAATGTCGGTCCGCATCGTGGACTAATTAAAGCGGACTTGGCCAGTCTCGATGCATTTTAGATCCTTATATTAAGCTATCTTAATTAGCTTACAATGGTTTTCCTTTAGTGTAATCTATTTACTGTCTTCTTTGATACATATTTCTTTTTTCATTCCTAAATTTTCCATTTTATCCATTCGGGGGCCCCATCGAAGGCCCCTGCGGGCCTCCTTGGGCCTCAAAAAGCGAAACTTTAGGCCGCGATCGCGGCCTAGCGGCCCTGGCCAGTCCGACCCTGAATTTGTCACTTTCTCTTTGGAAAAACAGAGATATGTCTCAAATTAGATGGGAATCTCCCATGATACCTGCGTCGCTGCGCTGTTAAGCTCGATCCTGGGAGTGAGTTTCGTGGTTTTTTAGTGTAGGTACTCAGCGTCATTTTTACAGGTTTTTATACAATAATAATCAACTCTTTAATCCCGTGTAGCAAAAGTTTGCAAGAGCCCTGATGGGGCAGTTGCAACTGAAATGTGTTTTTTATAAAGAAAAATGAAAGTACTTGATGAGCTGAGAACAAAGATGCCTCATTTGGTTTCTAATTAAGTCCCACTGTCCCGGATATGAGATTTTAGCCCAAAATACATTGTTTTAAATGGGAATTCCGCGTAGCTCTGACGTCTAGCTTTGCGTCCACGATTTCTTACAACTTTACACCTGTGAATCTCCCAAAACCGGGACACTTAGAAAAAAATCAAAGGCACCATTGTTCTCAGCTTATCAAGTAGGTACTATCATTTTCTTCATAAAAACCACAACAGTTCATAGGTACCCTTGCAACTGCCCCATTGCCTCGAAATGCCCCCAGTAAATCGATTTCTTACTTTTCCAATTAGGTATGTATTGGAAATTTTTCTATACATACTCCAAGTGTACCCACGTTCAAAAAATCAAGGCAACATTTTATTTACAACGCCAATTAATTACCGGGTGTCCGGTAAGTCCCGGAACGGCTGCGCCATTTCTTTATTTACGCAGATAAAAAAACCAAACTTTGGGAATGTTCCTAGATAAATAAAAACTACTTTTTGGGGGGGTCAACATTTTGGTCGCCCCTCCCGGGGGGGCGGGGGCGCCCCTAACTTTTTTTTTCAAATGGCAACCCCTATCTTGTGATACCTCATTCGAAAGAGGGTAAAAAACTGAGCATTTTGGCGCAAACCGCATGTCGATATCTCTTTTAGTATTCGAGATATCGAACTTCAAAATCTATGGAAACCCATTTTAAAAAAATCATAACTCTTATTCAGAAAGTCGCTATTTAAAAAACTAGGGGTCTAAACTACTCTACATAACAAGCTCTTTCCAGGAAAAAACACCTCTGCTCAAAAAAATTAACTTACAGTTATTGTTTTTTTCCCCGCCAAAATTTTTTAAAACATTTTGGCGGAAAAAAAACAATAACTGTAAGTTAATTTTTTTGAGCAGAGGTGTTTTTCCCTGGAAAGAGCTTGTTATGTAGAGTAGTTTAGACCCCTAGTTTTTTAAATAGCGACTTTCTGAATAAGAGTTATGATTTTTTTAAAATGGGTTTCCATAGATTTTGAAGTTCGATATCTCGAATACTAAAAGAGATATCGACGTGCGGTTTGCGCCAAAATGCTCAGTTTTTTACCCTCTTTTAAATGAGGTATCACAAGATAGGGGTTGCCATTTGAAAAAAAAAGTTAGGGGCGCCCCCACCCCCCCGGGAGGGGCGACCAAAATGTTGACCCCCCCCCCCCCCCCCCCAAAAAGTAGTTTTTATTTATCTAGGAACATTCCCAAAGTTTGGTTTTTTTATCTGCGTAAATAAAAGAAATGGCGCAGCCATTCCGGGACTTACCGGACACCCTGTATATTGTTTTACATATGTGTGCAGTAAAACTGCGGAAGAGTGGCGTCCAAGAAAGGCATCGATATGTATAGATCATCGGTGGTTGGTTCGTGAGATGCGATCTATCGAACTCTACTCATTAAACTATGGTAAACTGAAAAGAATCAATATTTGAAGTGGGCTCACAATCAGTTGAACCTCAAAGAAATGAGGGACCAAATAATGTTATGTCCGCACGATCCCGCACGCAGATGATCGGTGAGCATTTACGGGGGGGATAAACTATACGCAAACATACTTTACGTGCGCACCATCCAACGTCTTTCGGAGGACCGTCAAGCCGTAACCTTATTTGGTCCCAGTACAGTTGGTTTAAAATATGTCTCTATTTTACATTTTACGAAAAGGCAGGCGGTCCTTGCCTCTAAAAAATGAACTAAGATCAAAGTGAAGGGGGGGGGGGGTGAATGCGAGCGATCGGCAGTAAGTGCACTGATAGGACTGCAGACTCAAAGCGCTAAGCTGCAAATTAAAGGAAGACAAAGGAAGCAACACACAGAAATAGAATGACGAATTCGAAGCATTGCAATAAAATAACGTGCAGGTAACCGTTATGAAGTCTTGAAGCGCCTTCAAAATCGAGTGATGCAATTCCATATCCGACATGTACGAACAGTTATCGTGTATTTATAATCAGACCTGCTGATGAGGATGAGAAGTGAGTGCTTGAGTCATCGAAGGGAGTGGTTTAGTATTTTGAGCAACTGTTTGTGTTCTCATTTTAACGCAGTCTTGCTTTATTAAAATAAACTTGAGGTAAAATATATATAGTTTTTGTTTTTGTTTTTGTTTTTTTCTTTGACTCACATCGAATAAATAGGTAAGGACCGATTCTTATGACTTCCGTCGAAATTCGAGTATTTTATACAAAGCTAAGACCCTGCGTCGACTTACACTCTCCTGAATTTACATTCCACAGCAAGTAAAATTGTCTGCTCCTAATCAAATCGTTGACCGCAAAATTAATTATTTAAGCAATAGCTTCTTTAATTTTGAAATCCCAAAACAGAAGTTTTGTTCGAATCATAATTTTTCTCATCGCAAGTTGCCCTCTTTCTCCCTGCCATCGCCCCGTTGCAAATGAAGGAAATCAGCGGAAGCTATCCCCTAAGATAGTTTTATAATCTAACTCACAAAGATTTATTTATAGCGAGGACGTGTGACCTCAAAACTGACAGACCGTTGACGACTAACTGTGAGAAACGAATATAATTCTGGAGCAATCATCCGCAAAAGCCGGAAGTAGTTTCTTTCGTCCTTATTTCCTTCATTCTTTAGTCTGCGGCTCTTTCCCTCGCGGTTTGTCTCTTTGAATGCTGCTTTGTAAGGACTCTGTGTCTTAACGAATGCAACGAGTAATTTGTCAAATCCGCGTCATACCTCTTTTATCTCATAAGATGTCCAACCTTCCAGGATGTCTTTCTCGTATTGCTTCGCCCGGTCTTCTCGGACTATGAGAGAACTATATATTTGCCGCATGACAAGCAGAGGCGCTTGACGTCTGTTGACGAAAGTCATACAGTCTCTCACTGCATCTCTCTCTCTCTCTCTCTCTCTCTCTCTCTCTCTCTCTCTCTCTCTCTCTCTCTCTCTCTCTCTTTATTTTAATAGTTTCTTTATTTTAGTATTTTTAATTATTAATTTTTTTATTCACCTTAGTTTATTATTATTATTATTATTTTTTTTTTATGTATATTTAAAGAGCTTGATTCAAAATGGGGGGTTTTCTCCCCCCCCCCCCCCACCGATTTTCCTGAAACTTTGTATTTTGATAGTACTTGATAAAGTAGTCTTTTTTTTCAAATAAATTTTTTCCAAAAATAATTAGGGGGGAGTTACAGTGTTGCAAAGTAGCACCTTTCAAAAATTCATAACTTTCGCGTAAATCATCCAATTGAAACGCGGTTTTCACCAAAAGATGCGAATTGTAAAGCACTTTCATGCCATTTAAACGGAATTCAATTTCAATAATTTTTGACTTAGTTATTGTCATTTGTGTGATTTTTTGGCCACTCAAAATCTACTTAAAGTGAAAAAAAAAAAAATGTTATTTTTTGATTTTGACTGGGTTGAAATATGTTATTTCTCTTTAAATTCTGCGTAAAATGAGCCCAAGCAGAATGCAAGGCGATTTTTTGTTCCGGAGGTATGCATTTTTTAGTAAGCGAAAAACGAGTTTTTTAGGGTGCCCATGAGCGTTCGAGAGAGAGGCTCAAGTCAAATAAATGGAAACGGTATTTTTTGATTTTGATCAAATTAGAATATGTTATTCTTACTTAAATTCTGCGTAAAATGAGCCCAAGCAGAATGTGGGGCGATTTTTTGCTGCGGAGCTATGCGCGTTTTAGTAAACGAAAGTCGAGTGGTTGAGGCTACCCGGGCTACCCACGTCTATCAGCCTCTCCATAGAACGCTCGACTTCCGTTTACTAAAACGCGCATAGCTCCGCAGCAAAAAATCGCCCCACATTCTGCTTGGGCTCATTTTACGCAGAATTTAAGTAAGAATAACATATTCTAATTTGATTAAAATCAAAAAATACCGTTTCCATTTATTTGACTTGAGCCTCTCTCTCGAACGCTCATGGGCACCCTAAAAAACTCGTTTTTCGCTTACTAAAAAATGCATACCTCCGGAACAAAAAATCGCCTTGCATTCTGCTTGGGCTCATTTTACGCAGAATTTAAAGAGAAATAACATATTTCAACCCGGTCAAAATCAAAAAATACCATTTTTTTTTCTTTCACTTTAAGTAGATTTTGAGTGGCCAAAAATCACAAAAATGACAATAACTAAGTCAAAAATTATTGAAATTGAATTCCGTTTAAATGGCATGAAAGTGCTTTACAATCCGCATCTTTTGGTGAAAACCGCGTTTAAATTGGATGATTTACGCGAAAGTTATGAATTTTTGAAAGGTGCTACTTTGCAACACTGTAACTCCCCCCTAATTATTTTTGGAAAAAATTTATTTGAAAAAAAAGAGTACTTTTATCAAGTACTATCAAAATACAAAGTTTCAGGAAAATCAGTGGGGGGGGGGGGAGAAAAACCCCCATTTTGAATCAAGCTCTTTTTGATAGTTTTTGATAACTTTTATTTTTTACTACTCACTCTTTACTGCTCACAGGCAATGTGAGTTGCCGTAGAGAAAGCTGCAATGGCTGGGTCTGTTGCAAACTTTTACTACAGCGCTACAGAGTGTACAATCTCATGTAAAATCGCGTGAAAAGTCCATTGGTGGCATCAGAAAGTCGTCAAATGCAGTATGAAACTCACGAGAGACGTTTAAGGTGGTTCCTCACCCGCGAGTTGGGAGATTTTTGCCCGATAGATAGCGTTACTAGTCGCTTTTTGAGATTCTCACTTTGACGGCTTGTATTTATTTTTTAGAAGCGTTAATTGAAAATATCGGCCCGTTAGGAAATGCGTAAATTTTTGCTCGATTTTTTTAGATAAATTTCAACAAAATTGGTTGCAGTACCGCAGAGAATTTCTGCGGAAAAACAAAGGGCTTCGATTTGCAGGTTATGTAGGGGCGGATTATATATCGTAATGTATTTGTTTCATTGAGGTCACTAGGTGAAAAAAACGTCCCGTTAGGAAATGCGTAATTTTTTGCTTGATTTTTTGAGCCCAACAACATCAAAATTGGTTGCAAATTGAGAGAGAATTTTTGCGGAAAAACATTGGAATCGGATGATTTGAGACGTTTTCCTTTTAGAGTTCAATGGTGCCGAATCCCTCCGTTGTTTGGTGGATGTTTTCATAACCTATAAACAGTTTCTTATTTATTTTCGTAGTTCTCTTCTGCGTTCACGGTGAAAAATTTCGGTTTTGGATTATTTTCGTTTTACCGAGTGTGATCACGGATTTTACAAGTTACTCAAGTCACTATCAGAAAAACAAATCCTCCCTGTGAATTCCAAAGTTCGTTCCGCTATACTACAGGGCCCAAATTCAGTTGGACCTCGCTGAGTTTACGCACGGGGATTTTTTTACGCACGCAACACAGGCATCGGCATCGAGCATCACGGTGACTGGTGCAGATTTACGGGCAGATTTACGCGCCAATGTGACCAACGTAAAATGCGGTTGATTGCATTGATCATATTAATTAATATGAGTTATTGGACCATTTAACAGTTAAAAGTGATTGCAATAAATTCATTGATACTTAAATAATAATATATTTAACCTCAATGGCGTGCACGTTTGGGTAAATGCTTGTTTTGGTTTGTTTTGTGTGGGAAACATTAGTTGCCACGGTGAGGGTCAAGTTGGTAAGAATAACGCACACAAATGACAGCGAATAATTTAAATTGACGGCGCGTAAAGGGGTTTCTGCGTCATTTAAACACTGTTATTGCCTGTTATCATTAAGAATGTATGCTTGCCAGTTTGTTTTTCTGAAAAATTCGAGCCTGCGATTAGAAAAAATAAATTGAGAAGTTGTGCTGGTATTTCTTTCTACAAACTGCTACATTTTAACTATGATTAATTTAATTTCCTCTCAACAGTTCCCACATCAAACCACTTTTAAGATCATCGATCGGCCTTTCATCCTCATGAATAGACAATCAGGCTATATTAAATTAGCAGTCTTACAGGGTGAATCTCGACAGGAAAACATAGGAAACAAAAGGTCCGAAGGCGATATTAAACTGCTTATCTCAATTTGACTTGCGGTGGCAACCTTTTTCCACGTTGCTGCCATTTCAACAATGATCTTAGAAGCTGTTCATAGATAAAAGAGGAAGTAAAGACCTTTGTTGAGGACTAGGAATTTTATTTTCCCAGTGAAGTGTAATTTTCCCATGTTTTAGACTGTTCCCGCTGCACTACATTACAAAGGGGGAATTTTGCTGGTGGCAGATAGTTAAAAGACTACCATTATATTCGATTTGTTTGATTCCTCGATACTCAATACTTTCCGAATACTGCCTTGGTATTTGATTACACATATCTGATAGTCGCATAGGTATCCAAATACCTATTTGATATTCCAATAGTCTTTCGCAAGAAAAAATAGGATCCTTGTTTGGAGTTTTGAAAAGTATCGAATGTTATTCAGCGAATCAAATTACTCATCAGTCTCCACCGCACAGATTTTCTGAGTTATTGACATCCTTGTAAATTTGTAGTTACAATCAGAAAGCGGTGGATGAATGGGTGATTCGTCGCATAATTACAGTGACAAAATCAAAGTAGAGAGCTCAGAAACTTGCAATGTATTTCCTGCTAAGCAAATAATTCTCTGCCATCCATTTTAAGCGAGAAATTCACCAACTTTTAAAAATGGTTCATTAGGTCAATTAGGTGTTAAGGTACCTAGAGACGGTTTCAGTGATGATGCCACTCGGTGAAAAAGTTTGTTGAGCGTTCAACAATAAACTATCTTTCATACTCTCAACTGACTTCCATGTACTGCTGTCTTGCTTCCATCGCTAAATTTTTTTAGATATTTCGGGTGAAATATTTGGCAAAAAAGAATTACTCGAGTCATTAGTACGCGGTTTTGGGAAGAACATGTTGTGAAACAAGAACAACGTGTACATGGAGGTTACGCGAGATTGAGAGCAATAGGTCGGAACACTGCGCAAGTTTTGCCTCAGCAGATTGGGACCGATGAGTGCATTGTTGGATAATTGTACACTTTTATTAATAACACTGCTCTAAAACCGCCTAGAAGTATTTTGTATCAATACCCCTCTAATTACTTTTTCTTGGTTTCAATTAAAGGGCTTTTCCTCCATCTTTGTCCAGATGATAGCTTACAAAAACCCTAATTTTCTTTGCCCCGACAAGCAATCTGCTACAGGGAACTGAATGATAAGAGAGATCAATGAAGTTAAAGGGACGATTGAGGATAAAGAGCATAAGTTTATTTCAAATCCATCAACAAGAGGAGCAAATTAGATGAAACTGTCAGCAGAATCTGTTTGAAGTCTGCACAACATCGGTGTGAGAGAAAAAATAGAGGCAACTTGAAAGGTAAAGAGCATTTGAGTCTTTAACAACCAAACTTTGGACTACTCTGATTGGAAGACAGTTATGAAGGGGGAAAAAACACATGAAAAAGTAAACTCAGTCTAAAATTTGACTGCAGTACAAGATCATTGAAATGGCACGATCCTTTTTTTTCTGCCCTGCTTCATAAACCAATTAATGATTGCTCTTTTTGCTCATAAATGGGCTGACTGGAAAGCTTATCGTTTACACCCCCAGTAATTTGCAGCCTTCAATGACAATGAAAAATAATTCCGATTACAATTGAGATGTTTTACATAAAAAGGATTTCTTTGAAGAAACTCGCTATTAATTCATTAGAGCTTAATACAACTTTATCTTTACGTCCAAGTGCGTTTTCATTAATACATATTTTTCACGAGAAATCTTTCATTACATAAATCATCTCAATTAGAAGAAAATTAAATGAAAATGGAAACTTATACTCCTTCTTTGGAAATATTTTGGCAAAAAGAAAAAAAAATGATATACGAGGTACTGAAAAGATGGTAAAATGGTTTTGAAGCAAAATTTATTCAACAATCTAAAAATTATTCAAGAAAAATATGCATTAAAATTCTATATATTAATGTTTTCCGTGAGATAATCAGCAAAATTAAGAAGATGATAGATTGAGAGGGTAGATTTACAGCTGAAAGTTTGAGAGCAAAGGTGTTTCTTCTTGGATCACAAAGAAAGTTTCAAGACCTAACAATCTCTTGGTTTTCTGCCCGAAACAACATCTTCGACAATTATTTAAAAATTCTGTGAATAATCTGAAACAGCAAAAAAAAAGTATTTGTTCATTAAAAAGGCGTGAATTATCGTAGAGATTTAGGGTAAGTGACAGCAGCATTTTTTAGAAAGAATGAATCAAGACTAAAACAGTGGAATAGACCTATTTTGTGCGACGTCACAAAGATAATTGGATCCAAAAAAATGTTCCATCTCACTCGCTCTCACAAGGTTTCCCATCATGAGGAAGTCGGGTCCAAATTTTCAAATGAAAATTCTTGCTGGTGGGCCTCAAGTTCTCTAGGATTTTGTTGCACCATTGGATTACAAAAACCTTAAAGTAAAATCAACATCATTTTCGAAACGCATTAATTTACAATCACAGTTGTATCGAATAAGGCCCTATGTTCTGTCCTTGTCTCTTTCACCGTTTCTTATGGGCATAAAATTCTAGGATATGGGCTTATCGGCACCACCACACCACGTGTTATACTTCCAGCAAGCTTCAATATGAAGAGAGGTTAGGATGATTGAGTGTCATGGTAGTGATACGCCCATAAGAGACCGTGAATAGGACAGGGAGAGAACATGGGGCATAATTCGATACAATTGTAATTGTGTGTTCTCTTGTGATCTTCCATGAATTATGTCAAAATGAAAAGATACTTTAAGGTACGCGGAATCTAATGATGCAGTAAATTTTGAGAAAACTGGTTGGTTTGCTACCATGAATTTGTATTAGAAAATTTGGATGTAATTTTTTATGGTTGAGTCCAGCCCTGGCGGAGGGGGGGCGAACTTGGGAGTTTTGCCCCTAAATGACCCCCTTTTCTTGTTTTCGCTCTCGCTTTCCCTCTTCCTCTCCCCTCTTTTCACCGAACAGCCCCCCCCCCCCCCCCCCCCCTGTATCCGCCAATGAACACAGTGGCTCAAACTCCGCTTCAATGAACCCTGATGAAAAATGAGACTTACTTTTCCAATTATCCTTTACTTAGATGAACAACAAGGAACCATCTTCGTGAGCAATAGGAGAGACTACGGAGAGAATACGGGAACATGACAAAGGGCCAGCCACGACAGAATGTTGATTGCTAAGAACTTATGCACCACCAAATCAGATATTTAAAGTCAAGTTGGTGCAGCAAGGTGATCACTGATTTGCCATTTCTGGGGATAAAGGATGAGCCTGGAAGGGAAATAAAATTGATAATTAGCACACATAACTCAAAGAAAACAGTCACACAATAAGAAAATGTCTACTATCGAACAACCCAAATTAGCGTTTAGAGTGAGAAGAAAATTATGTACCTATCAAAGCAACGAAATAGCAAATTCTTAACTTTCGAACCAAGCTTATAAATTTGGCGTTAATGTGTAGTCACAGATTGTTTGAGGTCGTTTCAAGTGAGTTGGACGATGAAAGTTCGCTATGTTTATGCACTATTAACGAGTTTACGACCTCTGCGCATTGGATTCGACATGTCCATCGATTGGAAGTGTTGTAATGCCAATCACATTACAACTGTCATCAGCCAACTTATATGAAACAACTTCTATTAATACAGTTTACATCCTACTACGCACAGAAACCTCAAAACAGCTTAGGACAGCCAAGGGCTGTCTCTTGTTGGGACCCTGAACCCAAGATATAGATGTGAAAGTGAGAAGCACTTTAAGAGAAATATAATTGGTCATCACCAATGGCAAGTTAAAAATCTTATTGCCGCAAAACCTTACCTGTCCGATAAATCTGCAAATAGTAGACTGGCAAGAAGCATTGGAATCTCCTAAAGACAGCTGAAACTCTCCTGTTGCAAGAAACCGCTAGGGCGCTAGACAGCTGGTAATTTGAGGTCTGGAGCAACTGCTAAACCGGAATTACGGTTATTATCCAAGAGATGAGCAATATATTCTAACAAGTAGTTGACCTGAAACCTGCACAAAAAAAGGAAGTAGCAATTACTCAGCGGAACAATAAAAGGTAGAAGCATTGCCGATGAACCGAGGCAAAGTCAAATAAAGAAAAGACAAGCACTGACTTATCGCAGAAGACATATAATGCTGCGCAAAGCGAGAATTCAGAATATGGATAGTGTAACCCCACCTTATTTTGCAAAAACATTGTGAGCAACAACTGGAATCAGCGGAACTTTCTTCGCAAAAAACAGTGGGATATAGCTATGTGACGCAGCTATGCCGCCAGTTTCTTGGCTGTCATTAATAAGATCGTTTAAATTTTCAGTTTCGCTTGTCCTGCGCGATTCCACTCATGATTTCTGCGTAAATGAATCACCGATAATTGAGTTACAAAAAATCACGATGACTTAAATTTGGGGGACTACTCACATAGTTGCAAATCATTGCGAGAAATCATGGTATGAAATATTGTGACGATGGTTTGGCGGCTCTTCGTCTGCATTTAGATGCCCAGAAAGGGATGATGCATAAGTCCCCCGAGCAGCTTTTTGGATCTTGGGCTGTTCATTTGTACAAAAATTTACCCAAATTTAAATTATGGGAGACATGTAAAGGCTTTAAAAGGGAACAATTTACCGGGTTTAAAACGAGTTCTCTTTTTCAAGCTGTGTGTTTTTAAAATCTGTGGAATTCTCCTTTCTCTCACGGCATAGGGTTGAGAGTTGGATTAAAAAATGCGCAAGGAAGCCTAATTGTGAACTTAATAAATTAATTAAAACCCGACACATTAACAGTAATTCAACGACACTGAAGCACTGATACAATACACTGTTTACTTCCAATTTCGAAACGCCGTCTTTTAAAAACCATAATAGGGTGTTCGATTTACAACGACGGGCACCGATTTCAATAACACGGTGGGGACCGTGTTTTAAAATTTACGCACGACCGATTCCTTTAACACGAGGAAAAAATGGGGGGGAAAAGGGAAAATGACGTCATTTGGGGTTTGTTACGTGGTAAAATGTGCGTATATTAGCGAAACAATCCCCTAATTTGGGCCCTTTTGTTTTTTTCGAAGGCAGTCGGATGATTGGATAGTGTAGTGTCAGTGTCGGCGTTTTTGGCCCTGTAACTCCTCTGCTTTCATGAAATTTCAGACAATCACCTATGTTGTCCGTGCTTTTATATGCTCAATATGTGTCGAAAAACTGACGACAATATTAAAGGTAAGTGCCAATCTTATCAAGTTGAAAGATCAGGGGCCGTTGCGCTAGCTGCCTCTTCTAATCTCTAGTTCTTGTAAATACTGCCCTTCTACTGATTAGTTCTGATCTCTCTACTCTATCACAGCACTCTCAGCTTCCATCAGTTCTACTTTATGGCCCTGCTCCAAGAGTAGTTTGCATCAGTTTTCAGCTTGTGCCCAGTTCAGTGATTTTGAATCATCGACTTGATACTGAGTAGATAATCAAGTATGTGTTATCCTTCATGAAGTTTTACGATAGCCTCGTTATTAATGAGAGCTAGCTGTTGATTAACTCTCAAAATTCTCTGAGAGAATATTGAGTGCAGAAGTAGCTCTCATAACGAGAACTCAATTGTATGATGTCATCTATCAGGATAACACATACCTACTCATCTGTCTATTCAATAGTTCACCGTTTCTCCCCTAAAAGGAAGTGTTTTCCCAAAAGGTCATGTACCTAAGCTGGCCGTCTGATAGTGCTGAAATTCTCTGGTCTGTTCTAATGGGATCCTGTCAATTAAGAAAATTAACCCGAACTAACTTAGAAAGGTTTCTCCTGCGGGTTACAAAGATTACAGTAAAGTTGAACTGATGCGAGGAGTCAATATAAACGATTGTATTGTAATCGCATCGATTCAGTGTCATTGGGGTGGTAGGCTTTTTTTTTTCTAGTTGGCATTCTTATAAAAACCTGTTAATCTCTACAATGTGGGCTTGATAGCTGAGGAGTCATCAGTGAATGTCTTGAGAGATGTATGGCTTCCCATCATAATGACAACGGGAAAAGATAACTCACAAGAATCACAACAGAAATTGAAATAGAATTCAAATCTCCTTCCATCAAAAGACGGTAGTCCTTGTTCTTCTAAAAAGATAGGTTCCTTTGCCAACTGATTTGACTTGATTGATTCATTTAAAAATTTTACCATCGTTTGTTGACTGTTTGGGTTAGGTTGGTATACGACTGATTGCATGCATTTTAAAACAATCAAGCGAGAGATTAATCCTTTGCTTTCAATCTGAAACTATCAGAGAATGATCAATCGCGCAACTGATTGGACAAGAAATATGTGCTTGGAGAATCTTCTTCCAATAGTGATTGCCATTTTTAGGCAGATGAGCAATGCTGTTTGCCATTTTTAGTCAGATGAGCCATTTTGTTTGCCATTTTTAGCTAGATGAGAAAGGGTTTGTTTCTTTTCCAAAAGTCGAGCAGTTGCATTTAGAGTACCAGGATTTGACAAGTAGCAGTGCCTAGTTCCTTAAATGCTTTAAAACTGCACTGGTGAGAGCAAAGATATTATATACTACATAGATACTGAATGAGGCCCTACCTTAGGGGGGGAAAAATGGACCTGCTGGGGGGTACACAAATTGGAAGATTCACCGGCCATGTAGGCAGCGTGTTTTGCGACAGGAAAAAATTCTCTCTCCCTCACTCTCATGGAAAAGAGAGAGAAAGACCATGTTTGCCTATGTGCAAAACAAGTTGCATACTTACAGGAATCGGGACTGTTTTATTCCCTAGCATTCGGTATCTATATAATATCTTTGGGTGAGAGGTTGCTTTGTCCTGAGTTGAAACCCTCTGCAAAGAATCTACTCACCAATGTGTTTCTATTCATTTTCGGTAGCTCATCAAAGGTATTTGTTGAATCCCATCACTGAAAAAATACTTTAGTACAAAGTAAGAAATAGGGCAGCCTTTCAGAAAAATGCGTGCACATAAGAAAAAAAAAGAAGACTCTATAATTTGTTATGAGATCACCCTGATCATCATTTCAAAAAAAGCTTGAGTGTGTCATGCTAGAGGAATGAAACCCTTTTTTTCCTACCTTTGAAAATATCACTAATCTATCTCTCCCTCTTGCAGGTGTGAAACTGACATTTTGACTAAAGCTCTTGAAATTGTTTGATGCCTTCAATACGGACCAAAGAAAAAAAAAAACCAGCCAGTGAAGAGGGAACAATTTTTCTCACTTTTTTTTTGGGGTAAGTCCTCTTTTTT
Source organism: Trialeurodes vaporariorum (assembly GCA_011764245.1). Classification (NCBI taxonomy): domain Eukaryota; kingdom Metazoa; phylum Arthropoda; class Insecta; order Hemiptera; family Aleyrodidae; genus Trialeurodes; species Trialeurodes vaporariorum. The sequence goes on from VMOF01000220.1 coordinate 67,004,950, forward strand.
CTGTATCCATCCAACATTCAATTATTCATTGGTTTACAGTCTCTAGCAATAAATACTGTTGTTCGCTAATTTGTCAAAACGAGGTAAACGGCTGGGAAGAAGTGTACAACAGCATATATATTTCTTAAAGAAAAAAAAACCATACTACGAATGCATATATACTCATTTCAGACACAGGCACAGGCTCCAACTGAATCAGAAGTTGTCATAATTGATTTTACTGGAAGAAGCTAATAATAAAATTTTTATGACCTCCTTCAAGTGGAGACTAAAAAAAAAACTAAATGTGACGATGCTCTTCTTACAACCAGGAGTTGGTGTATGTGTCTGTTTAAAGCATTGTTCACAGCCATCCTGAAGGTTTCAGCGCTTTGCCTGATGCTACCAGCTTTTTATGTAGCCCCAGAGAGGGCAGCGGAAATCTCCCAGCAGAAGAGGTTGGGGGGGGGGGGGGGGGGGGTTGCGTTCCTTTTGTAAGTTTAGCTATAGATAGCAACAGAATTACACAAATAGCCCGAAAATTCAACTCTGAATTGAAACAATTCCGTGCTATTCTCCCGAGAAAATTGGAGAGTAAAATTGCTTACATGATTACAGGGTGCCTCATTTGATGGATACAGTTTAGCCACAAGGCTCCTTAGTTTTCCTTACCAAAAACATCTTGAATCAACTAAATTCACTCTGAGAGTGGCAGAGGAAGAGTGCCGTTTGAGCCTCGAAACGTCCCACGGTTATTTTATTTTAATTAAATTGTTTTAGCTTTGATCCTATTTTATTATTTTCTCATATTGCTATAGATAGCCAAACTAGCTCTGGAAAGATAGCTATAGAAAGTACAATTTCAAGATGTTTTTGGTAAGGAAAACTAAGGAACCTTGTGGCTAAACTGTATCCATCAAATGAGGCACCCTGTAATCATGTAAGCAATTGTACTCTCCAATTTTCTCGGGAAAATAGCAGGGAAATTTTTTTTTTAAATTTTTGAACCTTGAATGCTTCTTCAGCATTTTGACTAAATTTTACTACACTGAAAAAAAAGTTACCAATATTGGTCCAACATTTCAGGGGGGGCTGATTTTTATCTGAAAACGCCAATTAAGGGTGTTTCGGCTATATTGACCCATGGCACCACGAGTCCTTACTTTACAAAACTTCTGAAATCCATGTTCATACCCTAAAGTAGTGTGTATCATCATCAACACTCGTTTATTGTACTAAGCATCAGAAGTCAGAGCACTTGGTTGTCTAACCACCCAAGCTGCTGATTCAAAACATGACTGATTAGCTAATTGATTTGAAATATGAGGATTTATAACCTGCCATCAGCCGTGGGGGTGAAAATCTACCCCAAGGTGCTGGGAATGGTATTTTTCAAACTGAAATCTCTCAAGTAAGAGTCTGTGCATCTCAGTATACTCTCGAGCAAAGATATAAAAGAGAGCTTCCGTCAAAGATGAATGAAAAAAAAATTTCCGTGATTTGCAAGAAACTTCCAATGTTGATTGGCGTTGTCTTTTACTCCATTGGCGGATCCACCCTTGTGGACCGGGGGGGGCTTGGAATTTTCGCCCCCCAGAGACCCCCTTTTCCTTTCTTCTTTTTCCCCCCTCTCTTCCTCCTCCCCCCCCATTTTTGGTTGAACGGGGGGGGAAGCGAACCCCCCCCCCCCTTGCATCCGCCAATGTTTTACTCTGCTTGACCACTGACGTCAACTAGTCGAGTGATGTTTTCCATCTCTTTAGTGTAGAAAAAAATTTTACCTTCGGACCTCCCTAATTTTTTGGCTTTATAATAACTAGGCAACCCATCTGAGCAACCATGGATCCCCCATTCAGCCTAGCCCCCCTAGGTGAAACACTGGTAGAATAAGACTGGTCTGCGGTTCTGTACAGACTCTTGATGAATTTGTATAGTTCCACTTTTTCAGAGAAAAAGGTCAGTGGCATAGCTTGGAATTTATCAGGGGGGGGGGGGGGGGGGGGGTGATACCGAGTTGCCCGTGACAGATTTTTTACACCGATTACTGAGTTGAATCAAATCTGGGAAGGAGAGGTTTCCCGGGTTGGCCCATTTGAAAAAAATAAATAAATCAGTAAGAGTGCACTTGGCAACGTGGCTTTTTTCTGACAAAGACAATTAGAGGTATGTGAATGAGAGACAGCAGATAGTAAATTGTACCCTCCAGTTTTGTTAATTCCGATTTTTTGACGCGGAGGCTATTTACACCATCAATTTTTTGGGATTTCACCACAAAATTTTTTTCATAGACTATTTTGTTAAAAAAATGATTTCTCTAAATTTGCTAAAGACAGATGAAATGTTTACTTGTTACGGGCAAAGGGGAGAGAAAGTTCCTAATTACTGATTTTTTCTTCGTTTAAAAAACATAGTTTAAGTACAACCAAAGTAGCCCTTTAAAATAGCTTAGCCGAGAAAAAGTAGATGAGCAGGATCAAAACGAAAGTAATTTCGAATCGGCCGACTTTCGCTAATGCCGTCTGTTTTCGGTCCCGTTTGGCCCCGGAATGATCGATGGGACATTCTTTAGTTCCTAATGGTATGCTGATTAGGACATGAGATGAGTAAGACCTTTAGAAGACTTTTCAGCGGGGTTTCGCCCCGTTGGTCTGTAAAATTTTTGATGCAGTAATGTAATCCGCGGCCGTGAGAGGTGCTTTATTGACCTTTGTTGGCGTCAGATCGATCTGAAAATTTTTTTGCTAATATTCTAAGTACTGCACTTTCGATTGGTCGAAACCGCGTTTTGATTCGACGAATTCATTTCGAAGTATCGATTTTTTTAATGAGCAAAGATGAGCAGGAGCAAAAAGAAAGTTACTCTGAATCGGCCGACTTTCCGTAATTCCGTCGGTTTTTTGTCCGGTTTGAACCCGGAATAATGAAAGGAGCGTTTCAAAGTTTCTAATGGTATGCTGAACAAGATATAAGATGAGTAATACCTCAAGAAGACTTTTGGGGGGGGCTTCGGCCCCTGGTTTGCTATAATTTCAATAGAGTAAGCTTTCATCTGTGGCCTTGAGCGTTCCCGTACAGACCATTATTGTCTTTGTATCGATCTGGAAATGTTACCAGCAGTAATGTGAAAGCTGAGTTTTCGATTGGTCGGAGCCGCATTTTGATACAACTAATTCATTTCGAGGTATCGATTCTTTAAGTGAGCGAAGATGAGCAGGAACAAAGAGAAAGTAACGCCGAATCGGCCGACTTTCCGTAATTCCCCCGGGTTTTTTCGTCTGGTTTAAACCCCGGGAATAATGGAAGGAGCTTTTTATAGTTCCTAGGGGTATATGCTGAACAAGATTTAAGATAAGTAAGATCTCTAGAAGACTTTTGGGGGGGACTTCGGCCCCTGGTTTGCTATAATTTTTATAGAGTAAGTGTCATCTGCGGTCGCGAACGGTCCCGTATAGACGTTTTTTGGCTTCATGTCGATCTGAAAATTTTACTGCTAGTACTCTTAAGGCAGCACTTCCGATTGGTCGAAGCCGCATTTTGATACAACAAATTTTATTTCGAGGTATCGATTTTTTAAGTGAGCTAAGATGAGCAGGAACGAAAAGAAAGTAACTCCGAATCGGCCGACTTTCCGTACTTCCGTCTGTTTTCAGTCCCGTTTGGACCTGGAATGATCGATTGGACATTTTTAGTTCCTATTGGTATGCTGAAGAGAACATGAGACGAGTAAGACCATTAGAAGACTTTTCAGCGGGGTTTCGCCCCCTTGGTCCGTGAACTTTTCCTGCAGTAATGTAATCCGCGGCCGTGAGAGGTGCTTTATTGGGCTTTTGTTTGTGTCATATTGATCTGAAAATTCTACCGATAATACTCTAAATACTGAACTTTCGATTGGTCGAAACCGTGTTTTGATACGACTAATTCATTTTGAGATATCGAGTCTTTAAGGGAGCGGAGACGAGCAGGAGAAAAGCGAAAGTAACTCCGAATCCGACTTTCCGTAATTCCGTCTGTTTTTCGTCCTTTTGGACCTGGAGTAAGGGATGAGACTTTTTTTAGTTCTAATGGTATGCTGAACAAGACATGAGATGAGTAATACCACTAGAAGATTTTGGGGGGGGGGGGGCTTTCAGCTTGGACCCCTGGGTTGCTTGAATTTCAATAGAGTGTCATCTGCGGCCGCGAGCGGTCCCGTATATGTAGACCCTTATTGGCTTTGTATCGATCTGAGAATTTCACTGCTTGTAGTATTATTGCTGCGCTTTCGATTGGTCAAAACCGCGTTTAGATACACCCAATTCATTTCGAGATATCGTTTTTTTATGTGAACGTTGATAAGCAGCAGGCGTGAAGCGATAAGAACTGCGAATCGGCCAACTTTCCATCATGGGGCTGTTGCACACTTTCGCTGTAAGCGATTTAATAGTCTATTCTGGTTTAAATACCTCCAAAACTAATGATGGCAGCACTAAAAACTTCCGAAATCCACTCCTAAAATCAATAACCACTTTTATTTGCGAGGGCGTAATATGGTGGCTGAGGGCAGTAAGAATGGGAGATTCCTATCTTAATTTCGTCTCTCTCTCTATGCTGACAAGGATGATTCACAGAGTAATTAGTCATCAGAATAGTGATCCACATCCGATGAATGGTACACCGTGACATATGTAGTGACACCGATGCTAAATGAAAGTCATATCTTATTGGTCACTTTTTGATGGAGTTACAGTACGTATTGTTAGATGGGAATCTCCCATTATTACTGTCCTCAGCCACCATTACACCCGCGCAGTGAAAAGCATTTATTGAGTTTAGGAGTGGATTTTGGAAGTTTTCAGTGCTACCATCGAATTTTTTGGAGGTTTTTACACTAAAATCGACTATTAAATTGCTTACAGCAAAAGTGCGCAAAAGCCCCATTCCGTCTGTTTTGATTCCGGTTTGGACCCGAAACAATCGACGGGGTATTTTCCAGTTCCTCATAGTATGCAGAAGAGGACCTGAGATGAAAAACATTCCTAAAACTTTTGGGGGGGGTTCGTTTCCTATGGGCCGGTGAAATTTTCATAGAGTCAGTTTCATCCACGGTCGCGAGCGCTCTCGTATAGACCTTTCATGGCTTTACATTGATCTGAAAATTTCAAAGGAAGTAATTGGAAAGCTTTGCTTTCGATCGATCGAAACCGCGTTTTGATACTTTAAATTAATTCATATAGACTTATCGAGTTTTTAATTTAGCAGAGATTAGCTGATGAGCAGCATGCAGCAAAGCGAAAGTAACTCCGAATCGGTCGAATATTTCAATAATTTCGTATGTTTTCGGTCCCGTTTGGCCCCGGGAAATAATCGATGGGACATTTTCCAGTTCCTCATATACACTGCCCCGCAAAAAAACCGGCGCACCTGGCGCGCTGGATCATTCCGCTCGAAAATTCGAAAAAATTAAAAAATTTTAAAATCGTCATAACTTTTAAACTAAAATAGCTAAACGTATTTCAAAGCCAGGGTCGAATTTCTCATACTTTCTAGTTTTTTATACAGAAGCTAAAATTTTCTTTTGATCATTTTCCCACCCGTATGAAGAGACTTACCCAACCCTCGCGAAAACTTTTTTTTTTTTTTTTTTGGAGCACATCCCAAAAAAGTTACTCAAACTTCTCACATCTCTTTTGGCAAAAGTAGCATAGGTAGACAAAATCTGAGACATGCATCAGATTTCTCAGAGTTAGGACTATCGATCTGGTTACCTCAATTTCGTCTACAAAATTTTTTAAGGTCGGAAAATGCACTTTTCCGAGACCATGTAAAGACCGCTTCTGAGCACACAGTTTACACATCCGCTCAAACATGCGAAAAGATATAAAAGTTCCAATCGTCATAACTTTTGAACTAAAATAGCAAAAAATATTTCAAGGCCAGGGTCGGATTCCTCGTATTTTTTAGTTCTTCATACACAAGCTTGAATTTTTTTTTGGTCATTCTTTTGCCCGTATGAAGAGTTTTTCCAAATCCTCGCGAAAACTGTTTTTTTGGAGCACATCTCTAAAAAGTTACTCAAACTTCTCACATCTATTTGGGAAAAAATTGCATAGATAGACAAAATCTGAAACCTGCATCAGATTCCTTAGAGTCATGGCTATCGACTTGTTTACCTCAAATTTTTTTTAAAAAAAATTGTTCAAGGTCAGAAAACGCACATTTCCGAGACCATGTAAATACCGCTTCTGAACATTATTAGAAATGTGCTGCAAAAAAAAAGTTTTCGCGAGCGTTTAGAAAAACTCTTCACACGGGCGTAAATGACCAAAAAAAAAATTTTGAGCTTCTGTATAAAAAAACAAAAGTACGAGAAATCCGACCCTGGCTCTTAAATATTTTTAACTCTTTTAGTTCGAAAGTTATGACGATTTAAACTTTTATGGTCTTTACGCATGTTTGAGCGGATGTGAAAACTATGTATGTGTCTTCAGAAGCGGTCTTTACATGGTCTCGGAAAAGTGCGTTTTCTGACCTTGAACAATTTTTTTTAGAACGAATTGAGGTAACCAAGTCGATAGCCCTGACTCTAAGGAATCTGATGCAGGTTTCAGATTTTGTCTATCTATGCAACTTTTTCCCAAAGAGATGTGAGAAGTTTGAGTAATTTTTTAGAGATGTGTTCCAAAAAAAGAGTTTTCGCGAGGATTTGGAAGAACTCTTCATACGGGCAAAAGAATGACCGAAAAAAAATTCAAGCTTGTGTATGAAGAACTAAAGAATACGAAGAATCCGACCCTGGCCTTAAAATATTTTTTGCTGTTTTAGTTCAAAAGTTATGACGATTTGAACTTTTATCATCTTTTCGCATGTTTGAGCGGATGATGTGTAAACTGTGTGCTCAGAAGCGGTCTTTAATGGTCTCGGAAAAGTGCATTTTCCGACCTTAAAAAATTTTTTAGACAAAATTGAGGTAACCAGATCGATAGTCCTAACTCTGAGAAATCTGATGCATGTCTCAGATTTTGTCTGCCTATGCTACGTTTGCCCAAAGAGATGTGAGAAGTTTGAGTAACTTTTTTTGGGGTGTGCTCCAAAAAAAAAGTTTTCGCGAGGGTTGGGTAAGTCTCTTCATACGGGTGGGAAAAAGACCAAAAGAAAATTTTTGATTTTGTATAAAAAACTAGAAAGTATGAGGAATTCGACCCTTGCCTTAAAATTTTTTAGCTCTTTTAGTTTAAAAGTTATGACGATTTTAAATTTTGTAATTTTTTCGAATTTTCGAGCGGAATGATCCAGCGCGCTAGGTGCGCCGATTTTTTGCGGGGCAGTGTAGTATGCTGAAGAGGACCTGAGATGAATAGGACCCTTCGAAAACTTTTGAGGGGGGGTTCGCCCCTTGAGTCGGTGAAAATTTTTATGGAGTAAGTTTCATCCACAGCTCCGAGTGGTCCCGTATAGACCAGCTTTAATGGCTCTATAGACGGTTTTAGTGCGAAGTCAACGGTTAGCCAACAACCACAACAATGCACTCATCGGTCGCAATCGGTTGTGATAAAACTCGCGTAGCGTTCCAAACTATCTCACTCACTCTCCCGTGACCCCCATGTATATCCATCTCTTTCTAGTATCGAAATCCGTACACAGGGCCTTGTTTTACGACATATTATTATCAAAATCGCATTAAAATGCCTCGAGAAATTCATTTCTGCCTAAAATTTCACAAAAGAAGTCTCTATATACGATTTTTTAAATTAGAGTGAGATGGCAGTACATAGGGGTCACGTGAGAGCGAGAGAGACAAACTGGCTTTGTTTGGAACGCTCATCGCAGGCAGTCGCCATTACTAAAACCCCCTATATCGGGCTTAAAATGTCACTATGCTAGTGATCTAAATGTTGCACTTAAGATTGGTCGAAACCGCGTTTTGATAGGTACTTAGAATTTATTTCCGTTTATCGGTTTTTTAAATGAGCTTAGATGAGCACTATAGAGCTGGAGCAAAGCACAAGGAATTTCGAATCGACTTACTTTCAGTACTACCGTCTCTTTTCGGTCCCGTTGGGACCCGAAACAATCGACGGGGTGTTTTTTAGTTCCTCGTAGTATGTAGAAGAGGACCTAAGATGAATAAGACCTTTGTAAGACTTTTTGGGGGGTTTGCCCCCTTTTGGGCGGTGAAATTTTGATGGACTAAGTTTCATCCACGGTCGCGAGCGGTCCCGTATAGACCTTTAATGGCTTTGCATCGATCTGAAAAATGTACAAGAAGCAATTAAAAGGGTTTGCTTTCATTTGGTCGCGAAACTGCGTTTCGATACATCTTATTTACATCGATTCATCGATTTTTTAAGTGAGCAGAGATGAGCAGGAGCAAAGCGAAAGTGTAACTTCGAATCGGCGTACTTTCAGTCTTACCGTCTGTTTTTGGTCCTGTTTGGACATGGAATAACCGACGGGACATTTGTCAGTTTCTCATAGTATACTGAAGAGGACCTTATTTGACAAAAAACCTTTAGAAGACTTTTTAGTGGGGCTTCGCCCCCTAGCTGGGTCACCTATAGTGTAACTAGTTGTAAGTTTCATCTGCGGCCGCGAGCGGCATGGCACCCCGTATAGACATTTGCCTGTTTAGTGATGACGCCACGATCAAAATTGGATCCAAACAAATGCTCCATCTCGCCCACTCTCGTGGATTTACCCATAAGAAATCGAACCCAAATTTTCGAATGGAAATTCATGCTGGGTAACATCCAGTTTTCTCAAATTTTACTTTACCATTTGATTCTACGTACCTCAAAGTATCTTTTCACTCCGACGCATAATTCCTGAAAGATCATATGTATAAAGTTACAATCACAATTATACCGAGAGATGTTGTATGTGTTTTCCTTGTCTTATGTAGTCTCTTATGGGCGTGTCAACGCCATGAAACTAATCATCCTAACCTATCTTCGTATCGAAGCTTGTTCGAGGTATAACACGTGGTGTGATGGTGCCGATAAGCATATATCCCAAACGTCTGGGACCATAAGAAACTGTGAGTGGGACAAGGACAAAACATAGACTTTCTTCGAAATAACTGTGATTGTCAATTATTGCGTGATGTTTCACAAATGTTGCTGCAGCGTGATTACATTTTAAAAAACGTGGAATCCTATGGTGTAATAAAATCTGAGAAAACTTGTTTACTGTCACGAATTTGCATTTGAAAATTTGGATCCTGTTTTCTCCTATTTCCCACGAGAGCGAGTGAGAGAGAGACCATTTGTTTGGATCCAAATTTTTTTTGTGACGTCACACTAAACAGGTCTGTTGGCAATGTACTTATAGCTATCTGAAAATTTCACTGCTAGTAATGTAAAAGCTGCGGCGCGCTTTCAATTGGGTGAAACCGCTTTTTGATACGTCTAATTGATTTCGATATTTCGATTTTTTAAGTGAGCGAAGATGAGCAGGAGCAAAGCGAAAACACCGATTCGACCGACTATCGCTAATCTAGTCTCTTATCGGTCCCGTTTTGACCCAGAATAATCATTGGGGCATTTTTTCCCGCTCCTCGCAGTATCTTGATGAGGACCTGAGATGAATAATACCTTTATAAGACTTTTGAGGGGGTTTAGCTCCCTGGTTCGGTGAAATTTTGATTGAGTAAGTGGCTACGTGTAATCCGCGGCCGTGAGCGGACCCTTTATAGATCTTCCTTGTCTTTTTTTTTGATCTGAAAATGTCACAGGATGTTATTGAAAGACTGCTCTGTCGAGTTTTTTAATTGCGTGTCCATCCATGAAATCAATGTCTATATTTATCAATTTTTGAGAGTGCGGAGGAAGACCACAGCAAAACGTTTTTCACTTGGCAGAGAGCTTATTATTCCAAATTCCGCCTCTTATCGGTCCCGTTTGTCCCCTGAAAAAACGATTACGCATTTTTAATTTTTTTCCCAATAATGTGCCTAAGGATACCTGAGGTTATAAACAAGCCCATGTATATCCATTATTCAAGACGTCTGCGGAGAGGGGCGTCCCTCCCCGCGCCGCGCCCACCGGGAGCCCTCGTTATATGGCAAATTTAAAAGTGAGCCGAACAATGTGATGAACAATATTGTTTTTTCAGTGATTTTTGTACCAAGTTTAAGGGGTTTTTTGATGATATCATTGGCATTCACTTTTAAGTAACTGACTAGAAACCACAGAGTCATCTCAGGGAAAAAAATCAATGGAAATTCCTTATCTCGAGCACATATGCTTTTAAATTTTTGCTTTTTTTATTTTTATTTTTTAAAAATAATAGATATGTTCATTCAATAGGTACTTGGTACTTCTACTATAAAAAATTGAATGGAAAATTAGTTCAGCTTACCAAAGTCTTAGCTTGAAATTGGCGAAAAATTCCAATTTCGCGGACTCCTGTCCAACTCGCCATAAGAAGTAACTTCTTATGGCGAGTTCCTTCCTATTTTATACCTTAGAAATCGAGAAAACTAGCTTCCGTCAGGAGGGGTTTGAAAACAACGTGAACATCTTTTGCGCAGTGTTATTTTACCTAGTCATGATGATTGCTTTTATTCTGTTTCAGGTCCAGGAAATTTGTGACTCCTACGAAATAAGGCATTTGCATCAATTTCATGTATCTTTTTCCCTGGATTACTTTCTCTTCTCGTTGTCTTACATGCTTTGGAAGCATCGTCGTCACTTTAAATTTTCTTACTATCATTTTCTATCATCCTTTGCCACTAACGAGTGCCCCTGTAAATTGATGTGCGATACTTCTGGGACTGAAATAATATGGTCCATCCATAATTCTATATTTAAATAAAAAAAAAAAAATAATAATGAAGGAATGGATTAATGCAGAAATGAGTACTTGCCTAGGTACTTTCGTAGATACGAAAAAAAGGATTATTGTTACTTTGTTATGATATTCGTGAATTTTATTCCTAGATATTTTCATTGTTCTGTCTTCTGTACGCTGTTTTTGTTTTTGTTTTTTAAACATTTTAAGTACTCATTGAATGTTTTTTTTTTCTCTCTCTCAATCGAAAACTACATTTGTGATTACAATAAATTAGAGATATCATTTTGTAAGATCCTCGTCTTTGTCTCATCATTTTATTACTTTCAAGTAAAAGTTCTTCATTTATACTGATTTTCTTGGTGTCAATCAGCATCACAACATTGACATAGAAAATGAGACAATCCAATGAAAAGACCTACTTTCAAAAAAGGATTTAAAAAAAAAAAAAAAAAAAAAAAAAAAGACCAATTTCACTCATCACTTTATTATTAGGAGTAGTATCAACGCAGAATTCTACGATCAGATTGGAAACTTCGGTTCATTCTGAAGAGTTATTTTCTGGCCTGTTATTTGTAGAAGATCCAAACTATATCGTGCAAAGCATCGCAAAAGACAGAGATAGAGCCACCGTTGTGAACAGACACCGAAAGAGACCAAAAAAAAGTTTCTTCGGCTCTTATGGGAGGATCCATTCGGATTGTATTATCCTGTGGTACCAAAATGTCTGTTATTGATACATGCTAGCATAATTTTGCGTAAGCATCAATACTTTTGCCCTCTCCCTTCGACAAAAAATATGAGATTCTTTACTCGTAGTCGGAGAACTATGAGAGACAAAAGCTGGTTTTAAAATAAAGAAAGGTTCATTATTTTCCCCTATTTTCTGCGCTTTCGTTTCCTTCAACGTTTCACTCGTAAATTTGTGTCAAACCCAAACCTCAAAGTTACTTCGCATTCTATGGGAGGGATTTCAGTTTTGTCACACGAATCTATGCAAAATACATGATGGAAGGTATAGGACAATAAAAAAAATTAATTTATTTTTAGCGTTTCCTAGGAAGAGGTGACTGGATTCTCCTATGATGGGCTCATAACTTTGCGGTATCTCCTTGAAGTATCGATACCAGTATAGCGGCTGATCCAATTGGCAATAATGTTTTTCTCCATTTGATTATATATGAAATAATCGATCCGACAGTGAAGCAGCGCTTCGCCAGCATCCGATTGTTTTACATTGAGCCAAATGGAGGAAATACTTTGTTTCTGAATTGCACGAGCCACCACTGATCGATACTACTGCCAAAGTATCAGTGCTCCGATGTTGAGCCAAATTATTGCTGACTGCTGCATTATGGTATCAATTTTTTTCAAACTTTTTCATTGCGAAACACACGATCCAAATGAATTTGAGTAAAACTCAAAATTGGGGTCCGGTACAACTGATATTGAAAATAGGATAGTGATAAGGATCAGGGGGTATGGGTATGAAAGAGTCCATGGTCTAGTTTCGGAATCCTCAGGAATTTTGTTGACATTGGATACTTTTAGCAGCAATTTTTTTACCGTTCGCTCTGAAAAAAGTTATTTTGAAGAAATCTTATGATTTGACGAGCATACCAAGAGTTTCGAAGATACGGAGTAGGGGAAGGAAGGATAGGAAAAAATGCAAACTTATGATTTTGAATTAAAAACTTCACAGAATTGAAAAAAAAAAAAATAAATTTTTTGACCTTATTCGAAGGAAACTAATGACCGGGAAGGCTTTCCTTCAACTGTGGAGAGGTGCTTTAAAAGGGGGGGGGGGTGTTCGTTGGCAAACTTTTCTCGCCTCAAAAAATAGCAGCAAAAGCCACTAATGGTTAGGTATAAAAGAGAGAAAAAAAAACAAAAAAAATTCGCCATAGTTTTTGACAGTATCTTTCATCTCAATAAAAAATTCGTGGCGAGTTGTGACCTAAAAAAATTTTGGTGACGAGTTGCTCGTCACTGTACCCCCCCCCCCCCCCCCCTGAACACCCTTGGCTGCATCTCCTAACTTCTTCATTTTCCTCATTATTCAACAAAATTCGCACAGCCCCATCCCCCCCCGGGGGCGGATTTACATCTATTGAGACCCTAAACTTTGAATTTGAGGCCCCCAAGAAAAAGGGTAGGATGCCCTTGGGGGTCCGAAGGCATCCACGCAAAAGAAAGGGGGTTTTGGGGGGTTTTCCCCCTGATTGTTTTTTTTTTTTTTTTTTTTTTTTTTTTTTTTTTTTTAACTTTTTTTCCCAGCAAAGTTGTTGTTTTATTTTATTTTTTGCCTTCTTTTATTCTTCCCTTTTTTCTCTTTTCATCTCTTTTTTTCTCTCTCTTTCTCTCTCTATCATTTTTTTCTCTCTTTTTCTCTTTCCTTCTCTCTTTCTCTCCCCTTTCTCTATTTTTCCCTCTTTTACTCTCTTATTCTCACTTTCTTTCTTTTTTATATTTTCTCCATGTTTCTGCCTTTTTTTTTCCCGTCTTCCTCTCTTCATGAAGTGAGGCCCCCCTTTGGTCTAAGGCCCTACGCAGTTGCGTATTTTGCGTAATGGAAAAACCGCCCCCCCCCCCTTTGAAAAACCTCGTAACTTCATTACCTACTTTACTGCCAACGAGAATGATGGCTGATGTTTGGGAAAAGTCCAAAGTCGGCGAGTAACCCCCCCCCCCTTCCCCTCCCTCGTGGACGCTAAAAAAAGAAAATTGTAAGAAACGAAGCTCAGAATCTGATGCTTGACTCAGCTGAGACTTTGTGAGTGAGGTATACCCGGCGACCGGCACTAGCCTTTTCCGTGAGAAATGTGTGAGCCGCAAACGAGTGACTGGAACGTGTGGAAGATTAGAGGGCCGAAATGCCCGAATTGAGGGGAAGGAGTAGTTACGGAATGTTGTCAAAAAGCCGACGTGCGAATGTAAGTACGAGTACGATAAGCAGGTATGGGGGGAGGGGGTTTTATCATTCTTATTATGATTGTCTGTTATTGTCCCACCTTGGTCACACTCGAGGAGCGTGAAAAGTTGACGCCAGTGGGCATTTCGGCAACTACAAATCGTCGAAAACAGACACACCATCCGGTGTTTGGTGAATACCGAAGTGTTGCTCATTTTGAAGCGCGACGTGGTGGCAGAATCAGGAAACTTTCGCTATGGAACCACCTTAATGAAACCCAAAATAGCGGTAAAATCGGCAAACCGTATCATACCACGAAAATCCAAGGATAGCCCAAATTCACAATACGTCACACCCAACCACAACGTAAAACACATAACCTCTGTCTGTGAGTTGTCAACTTGGCAATCCTTGGATGTTAAAAGGGGCATGTACAGATATTGCTGAAATTTTTTCCCCCATCTTGGATTTCATTTAAAAGTCTCTTGTGGTTTTTGTAGCATTTTATGACTTTCTGATGCCACCAATGGAGTTTTCGGGCGATTTTACATACGATAACAAACTCTTTATCGTTGTAGCAAAAGTTTGCAACAGACCCATTAGATGCGGGACTCCTCCATTGCATCTCGCTCATTCGACCACCATATTTGAATTTTGTTAAACACATTTATTAATTGAGTTTGTAAGTGAATCTTGATACTCTTGAATGCTTTTAATGTGATTTTTGTGCAATTCTATGAACAACTCGACCCTCCACAACGTTGTAGCAAAAGTTAATTGCAACAGACCCATTCGACTTATCTTTCGGTTTTTACTGACAAATATGTAACCAGGGCTGCCGTTTTGCGTATAATCAATGCTATTTTTCTATTCACCGATGATTCCACCGGTTGAGAAAAGATTACACAGTTCAGTTCAGTGTAAGACTGTAATGCACGAAAATACTCTAATGTGTAATCTTTCCTTAGTCGGTGGAAACTCCGTTGATTAATTCAAATATCCGCAAGTTTTTTACACTCATTGACGACTCCACCGGCTGAGAAAAGATTACAGATACGAGTATTTTAGTTTATTGCAGTCATACAGTGAACTGAACTGTGTAATCTTTTCTCAACCAGTGGAATCATCGGTGAATTGAAAAATAGCATTGATTATACGCAAAACGGCAGCCCTGTATGTAACGTTGCCAGTTCGCACTCTTCGCCAGACTCGGGTTTCACAATTTTTGTAGCATTTCGAGCTTTGAATAATCTTTGTTGAGTCGCAGAGAACGAATGAAATAGAGGTGTGGGAACAAACTCGTGTTGGTAGGTATTTAGCGTTTACTCTCAAACAAAAATATTATGTATTAAAAGTTTCTTCATGCCCAAACATAAGCTAAGATATTGGTAATAGACGAATTTTTGTTTGGCATTAAAAAAATCCAGACACAGATACAATATTTCAATTTTTCTATAACTTTTTTATCCTCAATCAATTCATTTATTTTTCACCTTTGTTTCATTCACATCTTGAAACAATTTTTATTTTCTCTAAAAAAAAAAAAGAAAAGAAAATAAGACCACTTCGTACAGTTAACCCCTTCTGCAGGCCGATCCTTGTAATTGACGACTTTTGTGTAGACTGGATAAGAATGGAAAACGGTGATTGGTGGAGACGAGTCACGTGGTTGCCCAGTCTAATCAAAATACGGAATGGATTAGATTGGTTATCGGGCAGTCTTGGAGTACCCGACTGACTGGAGTAACTTATCTAATCCATTCCGTATTTTGATTAGACTTGGGGCAACCACGTGACTCGTCTCCACCAATCACCGTTTTCCATTCTTATCCAGTCTACCCAAAAGTCGTCAATTTCAAGGATCGGCCCGCTGCTGGGCCAGGCCCGAGTATACTCGTTTTTAGCCTCTTGTTTGTTTCTCATTGTTTCAGTGTTCTTTCGGGATAAACGTGATTATCGATGAAAACACTTACAAAGGAAAGATTTCGTCGGGCGCCTTCAATTACTTGTATCGGCAATTCCAACTCCCCAGAGTACGAACAGTTAACTACCTTTCCTTTGTAAACAGAAGAGTGGCGTTCTTATGAACAAGTCTGTTGCTTAGAGGGTTGAGAAATAAATATCACAACTACGCACAGAAAAGATTTCGTCGGGCGCCTTCAATTACTTGTATCGGCAATTCCAACTCCCCCGAGTACGAACAGTTAACTACCTTTCCTTTGTAAACAGAAGCGTGGCGTTCTTATGAACAAGTCTGTTGCTTAGAGGGTTGAGAAATAAATATCACAACTACACACAGAAAAGATTTCGTCGGGCGCCTTCAATTACTTGTATCGGCAATTCCAACTCCCCCGAGTACGAACAGTTAACTACCTTTCCTTTGTAAACAGAAGAGTGGCGTTCTTATGAACAAGTCTTTTGCGTAGAGGGTTAAAAAATAAATATCACAGCTACACACAGAAAAGATTTCGTCGGGCGCCTTCAATTACTTGTATCGGCAATTCCAACTCCCCAGAGTACGAACAGTTAACTACCTTTCCTTTGTAAACAGAAGAGTGGCGTTCTTATGAACAAGTCTGTTGCTTAGAGGGTTGAGAAATAAATATCACAACTACGCACAGAAAAGATTTCGTCGGGCGCCTTCAATTACTTGTATCGGCAATTCCAACTCCCCCGAGTACGAACAGTTAACTACCTTTCCTTTGTAAACAGAAGCGTGGCGTTCTTATGAACAAGTCTGTTGCTTAGAGGGTTGAGAAATAAATATCACAACTACACACAGAAAAGATTTCGTCGGGCGCCTTCAATTACTTGTATCGGCAATTCCAACTCCCCCGAGTACGAACAGTTAACTACCTTTCCTTTGTAAACAGAAGCGTGGCGTTCTTATGAACAAGTCTGTTGCTTAGAGGGTTAAAAAATAAATATCACAGCTACACACAGAAAAGATTTCGTCGGGCGCCTTCAATTACTTGTATCGGCAATTCCAACTCCCCCGAGTACGAACAGTTAACTACCTTTCCTTTGTAAACAGAAAAGTATGGCGTTCTCATGAACTAGTCTGTTGCGTAGAGGGTTAAAAAATAAATATCACAACTACTCAAACCCTGCCCAGTGCCCAGCTTAGCACACAAACATTGTTGTCTGTAATACTGGTGTATAATAAATATATTTTTATAATGGCTGTATACGAAGCCATGCTATTCTTCATTTTTTTTCTGCGCAGAGTGCTTGGATAGGTGAACGCTTGACGTTTGACACGATGCTCAAAGCAATTTATTTGCGTATCTTCCATTAAAATAAAAAAAAAAAACCTTTCAGAGGTTTTTTTTTACCCAGTCGTTCATTTCGCAGTAACAAGATCTCGTAACGAAAACTTATCGTTGAAAAGGCGAGCTTTTGCACAAGTAGAATTGAAAAAAGTACGTGTATGCTTGATGTTTTCATATTTCTTTTCCTTCTTTATGGAGCTAATGAAAATACTACTCTTCTCATCTACCCGCATTCACTCAACTTCTCATTACCCTGGTTATTTTTGTTTTTCATGTTTTTTTTTTTTTTATAATTTTATTAAAATTTTTATCAAAAGCATATTTCGGACCGCAGCAAGGCAAATAGTCGCTGACAGCATGAAAAAGGAAATATGAGCCTTTCTCAGAGAGCGGAAAGAGGGTCTCGATGCAATATCTATAAGCAGCCCTCTCGTACTGCCATTGTTGCCATATCGCGAGACAAAATAAACTGTAGGGAATACCCCACGAAAACTTTCTCACATCAAACTTAATCTAGAGGGCCTTCAGATCCCCTTATATTTTCTGGGGGAGACCCCCAGACCTCCTTTAATATTATGGGGGGGACTCCCAGACCCCTCCCTCGTAAGGGATTAATTTTACAGAAGGCTGGTTGCAGAATGTTTTTTTCAAATTTAAAGCAAACTTTAAATATCTATATTTGAAATGTTCCATTTTTTCCTATGTTTACCCATTTTCCCACTGATTTTAATGGACACCTTTATCCTCCATTACTTCCGTGAATTCCGAAAATTCAAAAACAAAAAGAGTCTCTCTGAAGAATGTTAAAAGCAACTTCTCTGCAAAATTTGGATGTATATGGACCCCATTCCCTTACATTCCAATTTATATAGTTATTCGTTTCAGATGTGTAGACGAAGCTCACAGATAATCGTTGGCAAATGTCTCTCTCTCTCTCTCTCTCTCTCTCTCTCTCTCTCTCTCTCTCTCTCTCTCTCTCTCTCTCTCTCTCTCTCTCTCTCTCTCTCTCTCTCTCTCTCTCTCTTGTCATTTGAATGCACGTGTTAGGAAAGGATAGAGGAGGGGCGAAAAGCACGTGACTGCCCCTGATCTCTGTCCTTGACTAACACACGCATTCGAATGTGAGAAGAGGCGAGAGAAGGATTTATTCCAATGGATCTACTGATGTCCTCAACCGGCAACGACGTGTTACGTGCATAACTCTGATGAACTTTTTGCAGCTGCGTCCAGTATGTATCACTGTTATTGAAGGCTGTTATGAGTTTTGAGCTCCAAAACATTAATAAAATGCACATAAATCAATGGCTAGGGAAGTTTAGAAAAAAAAAAAAAAAAAAAAAAAAAAAATGTATTAAAAACGTAAAAGTTATACTTATATGCATGGGGGGACTGTGGGGGGGGGGGGAGGAGAAAAAAAGTTGTGTCATCGCGTTGTGTTTACATGCCGTTTTGTTAATCATAGTGATGAAAACGAGCGGAGTTTCATTCGGCCGAGATAATGGGGGCGGATGGAAGCACGGGCTGTTGAGAAGGAGGAGAGTAGAAAATGGCTAGAATTGGTAATAAAAAATTGAGGGATGCGGAGAAGAGAGAAGGAAGGCAGGAAGAGAGGGAGAGAGAGAGAGAGAGGGAGAGAGGGAGAGAGAGAGAGAGAGAGAGAGAGAGAGAGAGAGAGAGAGAGAGAGAGAGAGAGAGAGAGAGAGAGAGAGAGAGAGAGAGAGAGAGAGACTGTGTAATCACGGTGCAAATTTATGGATTTGTTGAACTGCTAATGACATCGACTAATGAATTTTCCCAGCTAGTGGCAGCGAGCCCCCCTCCCTCCACTCCCCCCACCAAATTCATCGTCCTACGCTATCCCTTCCGGTTTCTCTTCGGGACAAATAGTCTTCGTAGTCCCTCGATGGAGCCGTAAAGATCCGATTTCTCGCGAATTGGACAAACTCTTACGATTCGCGCCCTGTGGTGAGTGATTTGTAAAAAGTGTATAATATATCGAAGGCCTGAAGGCAAAACTCTAAACGTTACATAATTTTTGAGATAATTGGATAAGACTGTTAGACTGCGACTGAATTGACGGTTTCTACTAGTGCATCTATAGTAGCGGTTCCCATAGACTCTATATAGTGTTTATCGAAAAGTAAAGCTCTGGTAACCAAGTGTCTCGCTATACATTCGATAAGCTATTTATTACACCCTTGTTCTAAGCAGCATTTAGCTTATCGAATGTATAGCGAAGGGACAATCTGTTTCAGAGAATTATTTTTCGATAAACACTATAGAAGAACCATTATACTTAGTATTACCTGCCATTCAGTAGTCTACCAGTCTGCCATTGATTTCAAAGATTAGCCCGCATGGCTGGAATCCCATGCCTACCAATAAAATTTGCCTGCTCGAAGTGTCCTCAAATTCTATTCGCTAATCCAGCCAGGCGTGATTTAAAATTTTTGTCAAAGGTAAAAATCTGTAGAGAACTACTGTCTACAACATTATTCCTCTTATTACGTACCTGTAAGATTAGTTCATTGCTTGTAACATAAAAAAAAAAAAAAAAAAAAAACAAGCAGGGAAAATTCCAACACGCAGGTGTTGGAAAAGCGTGCCACTAAAGTCTGAACAGCTTTAATGCTTTTGCTAGCAATGATAATAATTAGACAGCATTCAACATGGAGCTGGTCTCGAGAAAATTGAGTCCAAAGTTGAAGAGCTAGCATTTAAACAAAAAACTTGGAATTACTTACGTTTTGATTTCATTCAACTACCGTGTTGTGTTTTTGCATTTCAACACCGGAAAAGTGGAATTTACTATGTGGAAAGGTACTTAATTTTTAGCGTTTAAAGTGACTTGGTTCCTTTCTTCTTTTTTTTGGCATAATCACGAAAAACGAAACTCTAAGAGAAACCAAACGGCAGAGTTGGTTTACACTGTTGATTATTTTAAAATCCGTTAATCCGGACTTAAGTCCGTTCCCAATTCTATAAAAGGAACCAGTGGCGGCTCGTGCAATGTGGCAACAGTGGAATCCCTCCATTTAAACCTATGTAAAACAATCGATCTTCAGGAGGTGCAATGCACCCCCAAGATATCGATACTTTTGCATAGGTTTAAATGGTAAAAAAGCATGGTTGCCAAATCGCACGAGCCGCCACTGAAAGGAACCAAGTCGGAGTTGGTTCCTTACGTGACTCGGATTAAGGTTTAACCTAATCAGCCAAAGGAACCAAGTTCTCATTTTATTTCATCATATGGACAATGACATCAATGAGGCTCACCAGCTCACTTTTACCTGGAATTTTGACGGGAAATAGTTGTTATTACAGAAGAAGCTCTTGTTGCTTCGAGATTCAGTATTGCTAGCTCTATCAATCAATAACTCAATTTTATCAAAAATGTCACTCAGTTCTTTTGTAACAAGTGCTGTCCAATTGAGCTTGTTTGGTGAGAAATTATGAAAAAAATAAATTTAGATCAGATGTATCTATAAGGAGATGAGTCAAAGGCGTTGTTTTTTTGTGTTTGTTTTTTGTTTTTTGTTTTCAAAACTTTGGAGGGCTCTAGCTCAGAAGAGAAACAATTGCAGCACATACTCATGAAGGAAAATAAAGTCTCTTATATATATGTATGTTGACCCCAAAAATACACTCCATAAGTTTGGTACTCAAGTTTTGAAACACCCTGTTCTTGATATTTTGCTCCCCCCCCCCCGCCCCCTTCACAAAAGACAACATCTTGACCATGCACATTTTTAAAATCACAGTTTGACTGTGGAGATATTTTCTCCCCCCCCCCCCTTAACGAAAAAGGGGAGAATGGGTCACCTATCTCTGATGTTCGTCGTGCGCGTGCACAGATTGTTCGGCTTTACGACTGCAATTTTGGCTTTCTTTATAATGCGTTTTTTGGGTTTATTAGTGGATTTTATGACTATTTGATGCCGCCAATGTAATTTTCAGACAATTTTACATCAGAATCAAAACTCTATAGCACTGTAGCAAAAGTTTGCAACAAACCCATTGAAAGCTGAAAAGAGAAAATTATTTGATAAGGCTCGATCTTTTTTACCCACATAAACTATAGACAATAGATATTTCTAAATCCCTCCACCTTTTAAACGGCTTGTTCAGGGATCAAACATGAGGTTGCGTTCTTTTGAAGTCAAAAAGTGTCATATTCGGAAAAGCCGTGATTCTAAATAATAAACAGTTTTTTTTATCTTTTTTCCGTTTTAGGTGCTGTCAGCACTTGTTGCGATTGTCACGATGTAGATACGTAATATGCATAAATGGAACACTTGCGAATTCATGAAACAATAATCCTTTAATATACAGAACTAACCATTTCAAGTGCCCTTTACACATCAAGCATTCTAGGGGTATAGATTAGTAGGTGTGGAGGTTTAAGAGGTTTGTGGATTTTAATTCCCCCTCTCCCCATTTATTTTCTTGAAAAGTATCGAAAGTTTACAGTTAAAACTATGCCATTATTCACTATAACGCATTGTCATATTATTTCTTTTTTTTTTTCTGTTGCCGTCGGTCGATATCATTTTTCGTGTTGGAAAAGCAAAGTTCCATATGGACCTATAGTTTCCAAAATTTGAAGAAGCTTCCAGTGAAAAATTTTGTACACGCAACGAACTTTTTAGGATAGGTAAATAAGTTATTCCAGAGTCAATTCCATAGCCGCAGCGAGGAAGCTGTCCAGGGGTGGAAGACACGTGACAGCCCCTCTCACTTTTTAGAGCAATTAATGCGAATTTTACCCCTCTGGCTCCCTGTGTTCTGGATTTTAAACACCTATTTTTCAACAAAACGCCAAAAATGTCCTCAAAAATCCCTTGATTCCATCGACGCTCATTGAGGGGCTTTCAATTTGCCGATCCCCCAGAATTTTAAATGTTTCGATGCAAAGACCTGTTTAGTGTGACGTCATGAAAAAAATTGGTTCCAAACAAAGGCTCCGTCTCACTCGCTCTCGTGGGTTTTCCCATACGAAACACAGTCCAAATTTTCAAATACAAGTGCTAGTAAACAACAAGTTCTTTACACGTTGTGTTTATCACACCATTCGGTTCCACGTCCCTTATAAAAATTTCCGATTGTTTCAAGAAAATTTTCCGATTGGATATATATTAACGCGCTTTATTTCCCATAGAAATAATCGAAATTCCATAGAGACAATCGAAATTCGTGTAGGTTCAAGCGCGCTGATCATAGCAACGATAGGTCTCATGATTGAAATAAGGCGAAATCATCTATGGTTCTATTCTTACAGTTTTAACAGCCACTTTTTTCTCAGTGATAAAATATGAGCCCGCTATCACAAACTTTTTGAAACATCGCGCATCGATGCACAATCACAGTTATATCGAAGAAAGTCCTATGTTTTGTCCTTGTCACACTCACAGTTTCTTAAGAGCACAAAATTCTAGGATATAGGCTCATCAGCACCATCACGGCATGTGTTGTACCTCGAACAATAGCTTCGATACGAAGAGAAGTTAGAATGATTGAGTGTCATGCCGGTGATACTACCATAAGAGACCGTGAGTAAGACAAGGACAAAACGTAGAACGTCTTTCGGTATAACTGTGATTGTAAATTCGCTTGTGATCTTTTAGGAATTATGTTACAGTGAAAAGATACTTTAAGGCAAGTGGAATCTAATGGTGCAATAAAATTTGAGAAAACTGTTGGTTAACTAGCATGAATTTGCGTTCGAAAATTTGGATCTGGTAAATCCACGAGAGTGAGCGAGATAGAGCATTTGTTTGGAACTAATTCTGATCGTGACGTCATCACTAAACAGGGACCAAATAGTGTTCGGTCCCGAGCGTAACTTACGCATGGTCACATGACCGTGCGTAAGCTCTCTGATTCGTCGAAACCGCACGCAAGATGCACGCAATTCAATGCTCGGGACCTAACATTATTTGGTCCCTGGTCTACTTAAGGATATGAATGAGCCTCTCTCTTTTCTATACCCCTCCCGCTATTCATCAATACCTCGTCGCTTCTTATCGATGTACCCTCGTCAAACAGAGTTTGACACTTATACGATGCGTATCCTGAACGCTTAATGCACCGTGAAGAAATCTTGAGACCGGTGGAGCCCAAAGGCGAGGGGCAAAGAGGGTTTCTGTGAAGGATGTTTCCACCCCCCTCCTGCCTTGGAATTTCGACTCATAGGTTGGCACAAATGACTTAGGTTGCTGGACCTGTATGGAATTCTCGTTTGAAGGAATTCGACTTTGACGCTTAATAACTTATTGAAATTAACAGGAATACCAAAACTTTTACAATTTTAAGAAAATAGACGCCGAGACCTCCTGGATTGCAGCAACAAATTAACGATTAATGAAACCAGTTTTAAGAAAACACGTTTTTAATTTTTCAAACCTTTCCCGCCAAGGTTTTGCCATAAGCAAGGCATTGGACTTATATATTAGATATGAAAATGAAAACAAGAAGCGCACCGTATATATACGGCACGCTTAAAAAAAGTATATCGAACCCATGCATCCATGCATGGTATTTTTGCGAGGGTTCCCATCAGTGATCAGAGGCGGATCCAGAAACTTACGTTGGATTTTACGTTCTGCAGACATTTGCGCTACCTACGACTTCGAGCGCTACTATTAGCTGAACAAGATAAAAGGTCTCAATAGCTTCATTAAAAGTGCAGAATTGCAACCGTACGCTCTGGAAAGCAATAACTAAGTCCTCTGAAAGCTACTTCCATTCACTTTTCCTCTTTAGAAGTGAATTTTTCCCCAAAAACTTAGTGTTTTGATGAATTTGAGGTTATGTTCTAGGAAAGCTAGATTCAAGAGGAATTAATGAAAATTCGCTCCAAAAGCTATCAAATTCGATGTCAGCGATCAAAATCGAGGCCAACTAACAACATTTTCTAATATTTTTGAGAGAAAATGTTTAAAGGACGGTATTCAAAATGGGCGATTTTGGCCCAAAGATAAAAATGCAAGATATTTTCAGGCGTGATAGAGGGTGATTCCAGGGTTCAGAATCTGGCCTATTTTTTAAATTTGGCCCAAGGGAACAGGGGGGAGGGAGGGTCAAAGTTGAAACCTTTAAGTGCCCATAACTTCTTGAAGAATAAAGCTATTTGAATGAACTTTTCGTGAAAAGATAGGTCTTGCAAAGAGCTTTCGATTGATGTATATGAAAGTTGCCTTGCCTTAATTTTTAATCGATTTATCGAAGTTTTTTCGATTTTTTGAAAATCGATTTTGTCGATTTTTGCAAGTATCGACAAGGCGATCGCACGGATCATCTCAAATAATTTCCGTGGTAAAACTAGACAAAATTTGCTATAAAACAGCGCAAACCGCATGCTGGGGAAATGATTCGTTGCGGAGTTATGATTTTTCAAATCTAGCACCTCCGTATGAAATGGCGCTCCCCCTAGTGCGGACCCCCATTTTTATTTAATAATCAAAAAGAGGGTGAAATTCTAAGACTTTTGGTACAAACCGAAGGTCGATATCGTTTTTTGTTTTCGATATATCGAAGGTCAAAGTTCGATTTGGGCCCATTTTCAAAAAATTATTACTCCTCTTTGAAAAGTCGGAATTTAAAAAACAAGGAGTCTAAAATACTCTAAAAAGCAAGTTCTTTTCAGAAAAAAATTCAACTATAACAAACATTTAGTCAAAAGTTGGTTTTAAAGCCCTCAAACATTTTTAATGTTTTTGACCCCCCTGAGGGGCTATCTAAAAAATTCCGAGGGACGACCCCTATTGAGTCATACATCAATCAAAAAGGCGTAACAAACTGAGCATTTTGGCGCAAACCGGAGGTCAATATCAATTTTCACATTCGAGATATCGAATATCGAATGTCATTTTACAGAATGGGCCCAAATCGAACTTTGACCTTCCATACATCGAAAACGAAAAACGATATCGACCTTCGGTTTGTACCAAAAGTCTTAGAATTTTACCCTCTTTTTGATTATTAAATAAAAATGGGGGTCCGCACTAGGGGGAGCGCCATTTCATACGGAGGTGCTAGATTTGAAAAATCATAACTCCGCAACGAATCATTTCCCCAGCATGCGGTTTGCGCTGTTTTATAGCAAATTTTGTCTAGTTTTACCACGAAAATTATTTGAGATGATCCGTGCGATCGCCTTGTCGATACTTGCAAAAATCGACAAAATCGATTTTCAAAAAATCGAAAAAACTTCGATAAATCGATTAAAAATTAAGGCAAGGCAACTTTCATATACATCAATCGAAAGCTCTTTGCAAGACCTATCTTTTCACGAAAAGTTCATTCAAATAGCTTTATTCTTCAAGAAGTTATGGGCACTTAAAGGTTCCAACTTTGACCCCCCTCCCCCCTGTTCCCTTGGGCCAAATTTAAAAAATAGGCCAGATTCTGAACCCTGGAATCACCCTCTATCACGCCTGAAAATATCTTGCATTTTTATCTTTGGGCCAAAATCGCCCATTTTGAATACCGTCCTTTATGTTTGTTTTGGTAGCGCAAATGTCTGTAGAACCACTCACTTGAAAGTTTCTTAGAGGATACATCCATGTATATTGAAATTGAAGCATTGAAGGCATAAATTTTTGGATATTTTCTGTCGGTGAAAAAGGGGACATTTGGGTTGCCTCCCTAATTTAAAGTTTAAAATTTGCTCACGCGGAGGAGGCACGTGTCCAAGTGGCGGCTCTTGCAATGGGGCTTTTGCACACTTTTGCTATAAGCGATTTAATAGTCGATTATGGCGTAGACACCTCAAAAAATATCGATAGCGGCACTAAAAACTTCCAAAATCCACTCCTAAAATCAATAAACGCAGTTATTTGCGCGAGCGTAATGGTGGCCGAAGGCGCTAACAATGGGAGATTCCCATCTAATAATTCTGAAACTCCATCAAGAAGTGACCAATAAAAGACGACTTTCATTTGACACCGGTGTCACTAGGTGTTGTGGCACCATTCATCGGATGTGGATCATCACTCTGATGACTAATTACTCTGTGAATCACCCTTGTCAACATAGAAAGAGTGACGAAATTAAGATAGGAATCTCCCATTGTTAGTGCCTCCGGCCACCATTACGCTCGCGCAAATAACTGCGTTTATTGAGTTTAGGAGTGGATTTTGGAAGTTTTTAGTGCCGCTATCGTTATATTTTGAGGTTTTTACGCCATAATCGACTGTTAAATCGCTTATAGCAAAAGTGTGCAATAGCCCCATTTGGCAACATTGATTTTTCCCCCATTTAAACGAATTTAAAACAATCGATTCTCCAGCTGTCAGCCTCCTCAAGATTCGATAATTTTACATAGATTTAAATGGACAATTTGCATTGTTTCCAAATCGCACGAGCCGCCACTGAAGTGGCCCCTCTGGATCCGTCTCAGGACTTTACATAAAAAAAGACGGGGGAAAGCATATATAGGCATGAGAAAGCTCTCAACGTGCAGTGAATTGAATTTTGATGCTTACAATTAACCTTCATAGTCTCCTATTGTAAATCCTCTTTAAATTACTTTCCGATGGAGAATTACGTACATTGCTTGATTTATTTTCATGTTATCTTCAAGTCGGGTTACCGCATATTTGAAATAAATTAAACGAGCTTCCACGAAAACCTAAGTAATAAAATTAGAAGGAAACTGTGCAAACCCGATTGAATAATTCTTGCTTTAAAAGGGGTTTGTTGGGATTATAGGTACACATCAGGCAAGAGCGAAAGAACGATGCTGAGAACATGTTACGTAGGCGAGAAACAAAATATCTAACGGCAGCCGGCGTACAGTGGATAGTAGGGACCCCGATTCACGACAAAAGAATCGACTCGGTTCTCTCCGAAGAAAATCGATCCGATTCAAAAATCGGCTCCCAAGAATCGATTCTTCCGATCCTTTTTTCAAACTGCGCAAATGGGTCTGTTGCACACTTCGGCTACAGCGTTTTAAAGTATCAATTCCTATGTATAAAGCCAAGAAAATAACAATGGCAGTATCAGAAAACACTAAAATTCAGTATTAAACTCACAAATTGCGAAAAACACTAGACACTATTCACCCCTGTATCTTTCCACCACGTGCACGATATTTTGCGAAATTAGCGCGGCACAGTCAAATAATCACGGCCGACTGTCATCACAGCTGACTTCATAAACAAATAAACGCAGTAAACACTGCCGGCATCTGTTCTAATTCTTACGTGACAAAATCCTCAATTCCTCACAAAAGGTTGTGAAAGGTATGGAGACCGATATTTGTGTCGAAAACTTATCAAAATGAAACAATAACACACAGGAGTTCCAAGGATGATTCCAACTTTGATCATCGTGCTTGGAACTCCGTGTTATTGTTTCATTTTGATAAGTTTTCGACACAAATATCGGTCTCCGTACCTTTCACAACCTTTTTGTGAGGAATTGAGGATTTTGTCACGTAAGAATTAGAACAGACGCCGTCCGTGTTTACTGTTTATTTGTTTATGAAGTCAGCTGTAATGACAGTCGGCCGTGATTATTTGACTGTGCCGCGCTAATTTCGCGAAATATCGTGCTCGTGCACGTGGTGGTAAGATACAGGGGTGAATAGTGTCTAGTGTTTTTCGCAATTTGTGAGTTTAATACTGAATTTTAGTGTATTCTGATGCTGCCATTGTTATTTTCTCGGCTTTTTACATAGGAATTGATACTTTAAAACGCTGTAGCCGAAGTGTGCAACAGACCCATTGAATCGGTTTTAACGATCGTCCACTCCGAATCCGATCTCTTGCCAGAATCGCCACTTGACAATCTTCCGATGTGATGATACCCGATTCCCGCCGATTCTTTTCAGAATCGAATCGTCACGTGACGATTCACTGCTGTAATGAACATAGCAGTGCTACCAGCTGCTGCCGATTCTCTCGATAATGATTCGCAACAATGATCAACCAAGGATAATGATCAACCCCGATCCAATTCACCATTTTTCAAGATGAAAATCGTGTGCTCGAATTTTAATTGTATTTGCGATTTGGTAAATTCATTGAGGCAAAAATTGGATTTTGAGACTTTTTTTTTGCGATTTTAACGCGATTTTACATCCGAATATAATGCTGCCCCATTATGCACCCTCCATAATGCCGTAGCAAAAGTATGCAATAGACCCATTTTCAGGAACCCTGAAAGGGAGCTGTTTCTGAAAGTGTGCATGGTGATCGAGTTGGCAACGGCGCCTTTTGAGACTTTTGTTTACACAATATCGCACAGCGCGAAGAAATAATCGAATTGGTGGCCAACGTTCCCAGATTTTCCTACAAATCACCGCAACTTTTGCATTCAGTCAAATGGGAATAATAACATGGGCGGATACAGGGAATTGTCTTTCTCTCTCTCCTTCCATTTGAACTTATGTGTTAGAAAAGGACAGCAGAGGGGGCCATCACGTGACTTTGGCCCCCTCTTCTGTCCTTTTCTAACGCACGTTTTCAAATGGGAGGAGAGAGAGAAAGACAATTCCCTGTATCCGCCCATGAATAGTAATCGGATAACCAAAATCAGAAAGTTCAAACAACCTTAAAACAACGTTCAAAAGTTTCTAGGACCAAGTTCACGCGCATGTACATACGTAACCAGAGGCATAGCATGTAATTTGGTAACGTTGCAGTTTGTCCATTTAAACCTATGAAAAATATCGAACTATTGGTGTCCGGTGAACACCTTCGCATTCGAACTTTTACATGGGTTTGAATGGACTTATTGCCAAGTTGCCAAATTGAACGCTACACCACTGCATGTAACATTGAATTCGCTATCTCAAAAATCTGATTTAGGTGTCGGAATCAGTTTAGTTCTGAACGTGTATTCCAATGAGGATTTAAGATAATTTCAACTTGCTGATTGTTTTGCCTTAAAATCCATCAGGTTTGCCCACTGTGTATTGTTTTAAGCTGAGTCGTTAAATCCGATCGCAAAGTGTAGCAATTTGGTTAAGGTTACTCCGAGTTTCTTTATAGATACATATATACGGCTCCGACCTTATATTTACGAAACTATTAAAATTTACGAGAGTGACTCATGACCGACCGGCAGACCCTCCCTTTTTTTACCGCCTCTATATCGTTTATGCATCATTTTGCGCTGCGGTTGTAATGTAACCCACATCCATTCAAATGGAAAGAAAAAAGCATATGCAATCGAATCAGTGGAAAATGTTTTTTTTTTTTTCTCTCTTTTCTTTTCTGAGCTATAGTCTACTGAAATATAGTCATCACTAAGAGATTTTATAGCTTACAGAAACTAATGTGACCACTGTATGTATATTAATTTGTGTGCAGTAGATTTTGGTGCATTATTAAAAATCGGGCATCATGAATTTTGTTATTGTGCATTTACGAAGTATGTGGCACGTACTTAAATATTTATGAAAAAAGGTTACAATGTAGGATATTTACTCACAGAAAGTCTTAACCCTCTCGAAACTACGTCCGACTGTATCCGTTTTCATTTATTTTATTTATTTATTTATTTATTTATTTATTTATTTATTTATTTATTTATTTATTTATTTATTTAATTAAATTAATACAGGAGCCACCTTTAAGGGAGCTATGGTACAGGTCAAAGAGATAATAAACTATGATACAGGGAATAAAGTAGTTGTACAGGGAATAAAGGATAGACAAGACTAGACTATACTACATTGTGCTCTCAAAAACTTCAAGGAGACGATAAAAGGCCTTAGCCATGAGAAAATTTTTAAGATGACTTTATCTACTTCACACGATTTCAATACCTTGTTGATAGTAAGAAAAACCCCCAAACATTTGAGATTTGCAAAACAGTGTTTGGTAAAGCACCTTCAATGGGTCTGTTGCAAACTTTTGCTACAGCGATAAAAAGTGTTTATTCCAATTTAATATCGCCTGAAAAGTCCATTGGTGGCATCATAAAGTCATGAAATACAATATTAAACTCACAAGAGGCGTTTATTGAAATCCAAGATGGCGGCAAAATATCAAGGAATCTGAATATATGCACCGTGATCATCCAAGGATTGCCAACTTTGACAACCTCACTGGAGGTAGAGGTTATGTGTTTGTTTACGTTGTGATTGGTTGTGATCAATATTGTGAGGTTGGCTATCCTTGAATGTTCGTGGTGCATGCATACAGATTGCTCAATATTTTGCCGCCATCTTGGATTTCATTAAACGCCTCTTGTGAGTTTATTATTGCATTTCATGGCTTTCTGATGCCACCATTGGAGTTTTCAGGCAATTTTACATCAGATTGTACCCTCTATAGCGCTGTAGCAAAAGTCTGCAACAGACCCATTGGGGTATAGACAAAATCAACACCGTGTATCACGAATATTTAACTACTCACTCAATTTGAAGGGGCGAGAGGTAGTTTGTCTTGGTATAAGCAAAGAGCTATAGCGATAGAGAGGACTCTTATGAACGTTTTTCACACAGGCTCGGTTTTTTATCCTCACTTTTTTTAAACTTTAAATATAAAAAAGAAAAAAAAAAACAACAAAAAAAAAGTTTTTTGAACACTTTGTTGCAATTTAATCAACGATTCACTCGCGAGTCTTTGCTACTTTCGCGGTTATTTTGACGGAAGTTGTCATTCTTTGGGTCATGATTTGATTATCCATGGAATTCAATAATCCCGAATAAGAATTAAAATCGCTTCATCAAAGGCTGAAAATTAAGACCTCTTAGATCTGCTCTTCGAAGTTCAAGGCGCCCCCACTCTGCCGATATCAACACGTTCGCCGATTAAGGTAGGTCAAAATGTCGATAACCTGGCTCGGCCCTATAATTACATTAGCAGGTCGCCGTTAATGAACGCACTTTTTATCCCTCGGCTACACATTTTTAATTAGGTTATACCAACCGTTTTCTGATTAATTAAATATTTCCCTTCCCTTTTCCCACTCCTAGGCCTCCTCCGTTTACAAGTCCCGCTTTTTGCCTCCCCCCCCCCCCCATCCAACCCCGCATGAACACTTTTTCCTATATTAAAATAGTATCGTATAGGTTATACTCGTATTTATTTTATTACATTAGTGCGCAGATTTAGCGCAGAGAGAAACCCTGTTTGCTGCGTTAAAAAGCCGTAACTTGATTATTATATTTAAATGTTCTTCACGAACCTAAAACGAAGTTTTATAAATATGTGAGACGGTGAAGCTTAAAAGGTTGTAACTGCAGAAAAATATAATTTTTTTAATGGGTCTCTTGCATACTTTTGCTACAACAATATAGAACCTTGATTCTTATGTAAAATTCGGCAAAAATAACAATGCGCACATTAAAAACGTTCAAAATCCACTCATTAACTCAGGAAGTCTCTTCAATTTCGAACAGCCCGCGCTATGCACTAGACAACCTATTTGTGCTATTTGCACTGGTATACTACCACATAGACGGAACCACCGTGCATAAGTGAACATCGCCGTAACTACAAAATTATGGAATTCCCTTCTATATACATGAACTATTGGCTGTATTTGGTGTCTGGTCTTTTCGGTTTATCAAAGATTACAAAACAATATAAGACATGTACGCATCTAAACGAAACATTCAAATGTTTGTAAGTTTTTTTCATGTTTACATAAACGAGATGGTTCCATCTATGTCGTTCCAGTTATAATTCGGTGATAAAGTGTCTAGTGTAGCGCGGGTTGTTTGAAATGGAAGGTATTTCCTGAGTTAATGAGTGGATTTTTAAAGTTTTTAATGTGCGCATCGATATTTTCGCCGAATTTTACGTTAGAAACAATGAGTTATATTGATGTAGCAAAAGTACGCAACAGACCCATTACCATGAATAATTGACTAAAATTATTCGCATTATTCTCATGTTATTCCTATTAGTAAATCAAAGTTTTAACACTACCGGTCATTCATCTTATGACAGATGAACATGCCGGTAGTGTCAAAACTTCCATTTACTAATAGGAATAACATGAGAATAAAAAATGAACGATGAATAAAATCAATAAGTAAGGAAATAGGAAGAAAAAAACAACAAAAGTCAAAACACAAAATTGAGCGATATCAAATCTATGAGGAGTGAGCATTTGAGCAATGAGCGCCACAAAGCCAAATTGATCGAGTACAATCAACGAATAAAATCAGCTGACTCCTTTGATTTTGGTTTAGTTAGGCAACCTGCAACACGCAATGACTAAAACACAATAAATTGAAGCATTGCAGGTGGCCTACCTTGCTAAAATTTAAGGGATCGACTGACGTTATTTGATTCACCGACTGTACATGTTCTTGCCTAGACCGCCAATTGAAGGCGCTTGAAGGGTGATGAACGCCGAACAGCCTCGACACGGGCAATATCGAGACATCCGTTTGTTAATTAGGTTTTCGACCGGTGGAAATACTTTTAGCATCGTGTTCTCGCGGGTGATGCATATAAATGGACCGTTGCCGATGTTGAGGGAGTGGCATGCAGAGTGAAGGTGTGTGTGTGTGTGTGTGTGTGGGGGGGGGTTAAGGGTGAATTCGGACTCGGAAATGACGAATTAGGTCGAAGTGTCAACTGTTCGGTGAAAATTATGCCAATTGTCCCTCGTTCCTATCTGCGCTCTTCCTTCGCACAGTGTTGTCAGATTTTAGATTAAAAGCGTGCATATTTTCCATTGAGTCAGACGGAACCACATCATAGGTGGACTGTATCAGGGGCTTGGGGGGGGACTTCTATCGGGCGGAGGGGCTAAAAATCAGGAAAAAGTCATCACTTGCGACTTGAGAAGCAAAAAAAAAAAAAAAAATTAGCCCCATCCCCATTTTTTTTGGTCGCGGTCCGCCTATGAACCACATACAGCCTAAAGATGAACGTCTGACAACACTGCCTTTGGATTAAAATGGGTCTAGTATTAAGGTTTCTCAGACCAAGATGATAAATTTGTCAACTAATTATTGAAGTCATTCTTTATGTAAAAAGGACTCATCAAAAATCAAAGGACGGGGCACATGCCTTATGGGAAATGGCCCCTTGCCAAAAGTTGATTTTTTTTTTTACATGGATCGATGTCGCTCTTCGAGCTGAGCAAAAGTTCTCACGGCACCAAAAAATTGCACCGTGCCGTTTTCGCGCAATTTAAGCTCAAAGTTGAAAAGTAACAAAAGGGATCGGCACTTGCATGAAGTGCGATTCTCGGAAAAGGACGGGTGATCGGCGCGTCTGTCCCTCGTAAAACAACACTACTGTCCATACTCGGACCGCACGCACGCATAGTGTCTGTTTTTCTCTCCTCCCCATCCACACATTTTCTTTTGACTCACTGACCGCCTTTCTCTCCGCCTAAAGGGGTGTCTCCACCTGCGAATTTAAAAGCGCGAATAAACTGATTGAGCCAATGAGCTGCCTTGAAGTCGATAGTTCGAGTTCGATGTATCGACAACAAAGAAGCTCATTGGCTCAATCAGTTTATTCGCGCTTTTACATTCGCAGGTGGAGACACCCCTTCAGAGCCTCATCGTAGCTCCGTCTCTCTTCCTTTATATTTTTCTTTCACTCTTCCTCTCTCTCTACCCGACTTTCTTCAGTGGATGTTGGTGTAACCCTTCTTCGATAACCAAGGGAATCGCTTCTTTCAATGGTGCAGTTGCAAGGGTCTGAAATGTTGTGTTTTTTATAAAGAAAATCATAGTACACAGAAAAAACTGGAATTGCTGCATCAGCAACAAGTGTAGTTTAAAAATGGCAATATGGGTTTTTTGCTAATATATTCACGCTTGCTGCTAATTTTACAATATTTATTGTGGCGTTATCCATGTGGTATTGGTAAAGTAGCAATGCACAATTTATAGAAAATAGCAAGACACATTTTTGTAATTTTTGCAATACGGTTTGCCATTTTTGCAATATGATTTGCTAGTTTAGCAGAATTCTTGCACAGACAGCAAATGTATTGCAGCAACAGCATTTTAAACTTGGTAATGCAGCATATGCATGTTGCCGCAGTAGCAATATGAAGTATTGTAATTTTAGCAAAGTATATTGCAATACCTGTTTTTAGCAATATGATATTGTTAATTCACCAATGCTCATTGTTATTTCAGCAATATATTTTTTTCTGTGTACTTGATAAGCTGAGAACAAGGGTACCTTTGGTTTTTTCCCAAGTGTCCCGGTTTTGGAGATACACTCGTGTAAAGTTGTAGAAAATCGTGTGCGTAGTGACGTCACTACGCGGAATTCCCATTTAAAACAATGTATTTTGGGCCAAAATCTCATCTCCGGAACAATGGGACTAAATTAGAAACCAAAGGCATCTTTCTTCTCAGCTCATCAAGTATTTTCAATTTCTTCATAAAAAACGCAACATTTCAGACCCTTGCAACTGCCCCATTGTAAACAAATACGCTCTAGTTTTTCCGTATCTGTTTACAATCAGAAGGAACGATTTCGGCTGCTCTCAAAGAAGGGAAGGGGAGGGGAACGGGCGTTATACGTGCGTGCGTTCTGAGCAGGGATTGGGAGCCGGAGCCGTAGTCAGATCTGAACTTTATGGTCTCCTCGGCAGAAAACTGTAGGAATACTAAAATGAGTTACAATTTATCATTCAAATACTGAATCCAAAGGCTTTTGCACCTACAGAACTTGATTTCAAAGATTCGGTTTCAAGTTATTGCGTTGGGAGCTCTGTAACCCTTCACTGCATGGGATTTTTTTTTTCAACCAAAACTGGATTTTTCGATTCATTAAGTGGTCACATATATGGGAAAAATAGCAAAAAAATAATTAGACAGTTTTTCGGTGAAAATTCTCATTTTTCCATTTTTGTCTTGTTTTTTACAAGTGCTATAACACCATAAGAAATGGCGAGAAAAAAAAAAAAACAATTTTTTTTTCAAAATTTTCAAAAAAATAAGAATTTTTTCCTTTAATTGGATTTTTCAAAGAGCAAATGCTAGAAGCTTAGTAAAAATAATGAAATTGGGGTTGAATTGGATACGGGGACAAATTTTCCCCCAACCATGATTTCTTTGATTAAATGCATTATAATGAGTGCTGGTGGTCTTTTGAAAAATGTTTGCGCCCCTTTTTATGTTTTCTTATAATGTGACACTGGCGATACAATTTGGAACAGGGCTTCGGACCCTGGACCGGTTCTGGACCCGGAACCGGTCCGGACCCCTTTTTTTGCTTGGACCTAGACCCGGATCCGGACCGTTTTTTTTTCTCTTCTGGACCCAGACTCGGACCCGGACCGAAAATGTCTTCACTTCTGGACCCTGAACCGGACCCGGACCCTTCGGACGGGTTCATTCAGAACCCGCCAGGACCGGTCCTCAGCGGGTCCAGTGTGCATGTGAAAAAAGGATAAATTAGAGGTAAAAAAGAAGGATAAAGAGAAAAAAAGAGGAAAAAAGAAAGCAAGAAATAAGAGAGGAGAAGAAATGAAAAAGAAAGAAAAAAAAGGAAGAAAAGGAAACAAAAACCCGTTGCTATTTTATCGTTTAATTAGCTCTGTCCTTTGCTATTTACCAGATCATTGTTTGGATGACTTTATGAAGAAGGTAACCAACTGCTATGAGTTTCTTGTCTTGTTCATTAGTTTCCTTTTGCGTGAACAGAAAAATGTGTCCCTTTTTGCATAAAAAAATTCAACTATGAATAAGCCCAAATCTATCGACTAATTACTTGGACCCTTCAAGAACCGGTCCAAAACCGGTTCCGGACCCTGGACCGGGTCCAAAAAATTTTAGTGGACCCGAACCTGGACCTGGACCCTGTCGACTCGCTTCTTTTTGGACCGAACCCGAACCCGGACCCTGCGGATTCATTTTCTCTTGGACCCGGACCCGGACCCGTTGTTCAAATTCTCGGGTCCGAAGCCCTGATTTGGAATAAGTCAAAATATACATTACAATGTCTGATATAGGGCTTTTTACATCATGTATCACCAGTGATACACTATGCAGTGTAGCGTTAAGGAGCACTTTTTAGAAGCCGTGATCCCAAAGAGCTCCCAACGCAATAACTTGAAACCGAATCTTTGAAATCAAGTTCTGTTGGTGCAAGAGCCTTCGGATTCAGTATTTAAATGATAAATTGTAACTCATTTTAGTATTCCTACAGTTTTCTGTCGAGGAGAACATAAAATTCAGATCTGACCCCGGCTCCGGATCCAAATCCCTGGCTCTGAGTGTGAACAATAGTATTGTTTTACGAGGGACAGACGCGCCGATCACCCGTCCTTTTCTGAGAATCGCAATTCATACAAATGCCGATTCCTCTTGTTATTTTTCAACTTTGAGCTTAAATTGCGCGAAAACGGCACGGTGAAATTTTTTTGTGCCGTGAGAACTTTTGATCAGCTCGACGAGCGGCGTCGATCTATGTAAAAAAAATCAACTTCTGTCAAGGGACCATTTCCCTTCCCATAAGGAATGTGCCCCGTCCTTTGTTCTTTATCAGAAATAAGTATGACGAGAACCTAACCTATGTCGAAGCGTGCAATTTCTCAACGTATACATTTCGTCTCCTTAAACCTAATCAAAAATTTGAATTCCAGGGTGTTTGACTGTTTGCCGTAAACTCTCAAAGACGTATTCGACAGCGATCTCGTAAAAAAAAAAAAAAAAAAAAAAAATAAAAAAATAATAAAAAAAAAAAATCGGAGCAACTCTTCCTACTCTTAGGAGCTGGAATTGCATACCCAATAAATTGAAGGAGTTTTTTTTCTCTTTTCTTTCTTTTCTTTTTTTTCTTTTTTTTTTTATCGATCATAGAAATGACTCTTTGTCAACAGTCCGATATTTTCAATGCGTTTGAATGGACAAACTTCAACGTTGTCAGATTGCATGCTTCGCTAATAGGCGCAGCGTAGCCAGATTTTGAGAAAACTGTTAATATTTTCAAAGTAAGTCCAATGAAGTTACAGTATAATTTGGCAACATAAAAGGGACGAAGGTTTCTATTAAACCCTTGTTTGTGAATTTTGGGGGTACTACAATGCATCCTTATTAAGTAGAACTCTTGAAAGTTCAAACATGTGCGTTTTCTGATTATTGTCACAACAAAAGAAAACATTTATGATAAAATCGTACTTGTATCAGTGGCGGCGCGGCGTCGCACTATGGGACGAAATGGCAAAAAAAGGGACATTGACGAATTTTTTGAGAAAACATGCCCTTACATGAATAAAAACTGTTGATTCGTGCTTTCTCGCGTCTGAGAAACTTAACCTAGGATTCTTTTCAAACAATTTTGAGTTTCAACCCTTTCAGGCCCAATATTTTTTTCAAATTCAAAGAATTTTTTTTTTTTTTTTTTTTTTTTTTTTTTTTTTTTTTTTTTCAATTGCGTCTCTATACGTTGTGACTACGCCACATCGGTTTTTGTGAGCAAACCAAACCTTTTAATGAACGTCATGAAATTTACGACAGTTTGACTCACACAGTGGGCTGAAAAAAGCTTAAATAGGTTAAAAAATGATAAAGACAAATACAATTTTTTAAGACAGATTTTCAGAGAGATTTTTTTTTTTTTTTTTTTTTTTTTGTGTGATGTAGTGTATCTATGTAAATTGAAAAGTACTGTTATTGATAACCTTTTCCTGCATCGAGACAATAAAGAGATGAATTCTACAGGGTGTTGAAAAAAAAAGTTTCCACTGCGGTTTTTTCAAAAAACGGCTGTGAATTTCGAGAAACGGCCAAACACGTGTCCAATAATATCGAGAAGGACCCATTTTGGGGGGGTTGTTTTTTTCGGAGCCCCCCTGGGAGGGGCTGGGGAGGGGGTCACCCCCCGGAAAATCGAACTTTTCTTGTTGCAGCCTTATTTTTTTATTTCAGTATCTCAATGCATGAGCATAAAAAAAGAAACTTTTTGGCGCAAACCAAAGGTCGATATCGTTTTTCGTTTTCGATATCGAAGGTCAAAGTTCCATATGGACCTATTTTCAAAAATCATTACTCCACGTTTAGATACCGGAATTTAAAAAACTAGGGGTCTAAAATACTCCTAAAAGCAAGCCCTTTTCAGAAAAAAAATACAAATGTGACACACATTTACCCAAAATTTGCACCCCAGGGGGGGCTATCAGAAAAATTCCTTGAGACGACCCCCACCGAGTGATACATCGATCAAAAAAGCATTTAAAACTGAACATTTTGGTGCAAACCGGAGGTCGATATCGTTTTCCACATTCGAGATATCACATGTCAAAGTTAGATTTACAGAATTCGATATCTTGAATGTGGAAAACGACATCGACCTCCGGTTTGCGCCAAAATGCTCCAATTTTAATGCCCTTTTGATCGATGTATCACTCGATAGGGGTTGTCTCAATGAATTTTTCTGATAGGTCCCCATGGGGGGCAAAAACTTCAACAATTTTTGGGGGCGCTCAATCCTATTTTTGGCTAAATGTGAGTCAAATTTGTATTTTTTTCTGAAAAGGGCTTGCTTTTGGGAGTATTTTAGACACCTAATTTTTTAAGGGCTTGCTTTTGGGAGTATTTTAGACACCTAATTTTTTAAATTCCGGTACCTAAAAGTGGAGTAATAATTTTTTGAAAATAGGTCAATATCGAACTTTGACTTTCGATATATCGAAAACGAAAAACTATATTGACCTTCGGTTTGCGCCAAAAAGTTGCCAGGAAGGTTCGCGCCAAGATGGGCGAGCGCGTGGTGCGGCGCGGCTCGGCCCGGCACGGCTGCATCATGTGCTACGCTGACTGCCTGCCTAAACTCGGGCTCTCCGCGTTAAATTTTCCAATACCTTCCTGTGCATTTTTGCTCATAAAATCTGAATATGCAGTCCTAAGCAGCTGATCTTGGTCTCGTTTTGAAGCTGAGGGTATGTAGAATAACATGGTGTAAAGCATTTGCTGGCCTTTTTTGGCCATTTTTTTAAATGTTTCACTGAATTTAAAGTAACAGATGTACATTAGGAGCGGACTTTGGAGCCTTCATTCAATGCTTAAATAAAATTATTTATGGAAGGTTTTAACGTATAGTGCTAGTTCTAGTCATATCGTAACTGCTGAAAAGAGCAAACGGGGCTCGGCCACTTTCTTAATAATTTTTTATAGCATTATTTCGTCCGACTTGCTAATTCCGGAATTTTGCCTCTCTGTCGCCAATCATGTTTTTGACGTAATTTTGCCACAGATTTCGACTATAAAAAAATATATAGCTACATTTTCCCATTCAAGTACATCGTTGAGCACCCATTTCAGCCCAATAAACATGGAAAAGTCGTACTTCATAATTTCGTCAAATGTCCCGGTTTTTTCCCATTCGTCCCATAGTGCGTCGCGTCGCGTGTAAATTGGCATCCAGTGGAGAGGCGTGCGATTTGGCAACGCTCTTTTTCCCCATTTAAACGTATTAGAAAGATCGAAATGCCTGGTCACCACCGATGACTAAAGCGTTCAACTTTTTTGATGAATTTAAATGGAGAAAATACATTGTTGCCGAATTTCACGCCTCGCCACTCTTGGCTTCACTGATTTTTGTCCGTTTAAACCTGCGTGGAAATTTTCAAACTATTGGGGTTGCACCAAAGAGTAAACAAGAGTCGCAATTGAATGGAAGGCCTGCGTGGTCAACGTAGATAAGGGATCCGAACGCGGGCTGGCCTGGGCTGGCCTCTGATTGGCTGCAACGGTTGGAGCAAAAATGACTCGGGGTATAGGGAAAATAACACAGGATTTTCGTTCCGGGGCGTTTATCTCGAAACCTATGCAAAATAGTACAATTTGATAGGTCATAAGTGCCACTTTATTGCAAATTCGAAAAGACAGTTTCAGTTTAAAAGTACGCACAATAGTGTGATTACATGCTTGGCGTGTGTTCGAGCAGTGTTTGAGTAACTCACTATTGTGCGTACTTTTAAACTGAAACAGTCTTTTCGAATTTGCAATGAAGTGGCAATTATGACCTATCAAATTGTTCGGAAAAATCTGCTAAATCGACTCGTATAAATTGTTTAGATACTATTTCGCTTAGGTTTCGAGATAAACGCCCCGGAACGAAAATCCTGTGTTATTTTCCCTATACCCCGAGTCATTTTTGCTCCACCCGTTGCAGCCAATCAGAGGCCAGCCCAGGCCAGCCCGCGTTCGGATCCCTTATCTACGTTGACCACGCAGGCCTTCCATTCAATTGCGACTCTTGTTTACTCTTTGGGTTGCACAGTGCACTCCCTCGAATCGATATTTCATGTTGGTTAGAATGGACGAAATACAGCGTTGCTAGATCTCACGCTACTCCTCTAACTTGTATGCTTATTGCTTGTATTTAATTTTATATCAGGGGCCAGGACATCTTGGAAGCTCATAGTTTTATCTCTCTTAATCCAATCGTTTCAAAGATAAGTCAAAATTACGATGAAACGAACGTGTTTTTTTCTTTCCTTTTTTTTTTACTTATTTAAAAAAAAAAAAAAAAAAAAAAAAAAAAAAAAAATTCAGTGCGCACGGAATAGCAGCCAAAAATGTTGGCTCTCTTGGTGACTGCAAATCCTGCGCAAGTTAGTGTTTCGACCAATCAGAAGCGACTGAATATATGTATATAGCCACTGAATTTGTGGTCAGTATAATGACTGTCAAGTCCTCAAATTTCAAAACTTCTTTATTTCATTGGACAGTTTTTTTTTACTCACGGGGCTTTACTAGTGTTCGCATGATACTCTGATCCCCTTATTTAAGTACCGTATCACTCTCGTTCGACTCCAGTATGTATCCCAATGCACCGGCGCAACCAGGATCTCTTCCATCTCTCTCATTTCCCATTTGAATGTATAAGTAGGAAAAGGACAGAAAGAGGGGGTTGTATCCCCTTGTCCATCCTTGTCTAACATACGTTTTTTAACGGAGAAAAGAGAGAGATGAAGATACTCTCGGTGCGCTACTGTCCCAATGTCCAGGCATTCGGAAGAAAATCAAGAGAGATGGCCTTTCAAAGACTGTATATTGGAGAGCACTGCAAACTGTTCATAGAAGTTAGAGTGGTCTGGTCAGCGAAGGTCATTTATTTACTTTTCTCCGTCGAGTCAAACTACAGCCGTGTTAGTAGAGGCTCTGGGCTAGAAGCTAGAGGATCTTCCTACCCTCCTCTTGCACTACTTCCCCCCCTCCCCACCCTCCCCCACTCCCGCTTATCTACACCCCGAAACCCTTTCAACTTTCATGCTCTCCCATCGACAATGACTCAGGTCTTGTGTAATGCATTCGGCGGCCGTTCTTAGAAAACACTAATTACATTCTCTATCCCTCCCCGCCCCCCGTCACACCCTCCATCTCACCCCTTCCCCCTTCCCCCTCCTTCCGCCATCCACCACCCTCTATCATCCTCTCTCTCCCCCTACCGCCATTCTGTCCTTGTCTAATTGTTGCTAAAAGCTCCACGGGAAGTGCAAGATACGAGGTTCAAGTGATACTGTAAGCACTCCTGAATTTTCCATTTTCCGCACTCGCTCAATCCATCATCCCGTATATTTAGATGTACTGCTCGAATAAATTGTCTGTATAACACTGGGTGGTCTTCAAGTCGTGTTTTTATTTCCTGCTGCAAAGGACCCAACATTCTGATTTTTGAGAAAATCGCTACGGAAGTGGTCGATTCCTTACAATATAGTCAATGTATACACCTACAGTCTTGTTCAGTTCTGAGATGGTGCTTCTTTTTTTTCTACATAACATAAAACTTTCAAACGATGCTAAACATAAGTGGGTTATAACAAAGGTTCTTATATTTAACAGATATGCTCGACTCGCTTCCCTCGTCAACTTCAAAGGCGCAAAAATGAAAAAAGGAGAATCTATGATGGCCGACAAAAGAAGAAAACACTGGACACGAGGTGGAACATGATCAGGAGAAGGTTTGTTATGAAGACGGATGGAAGTGGAATTCATTATTTATTGTTTCTTCTCGCTTCGTCGATTTTAGTTGATTTGATTATCTCTATGTGAATTCTTTTACACCGACGTAATAGGGCAGTTGCAAGAGTCTGAAATTTTGTGTTTTCTATAAAGAAAATGATAGTACTTGACGACCTGAGAACGATAGAGCCTTTGGTTTTTTCCGAAGTGTCCTGGTTTTGGAGATACAAACGTGTAAAAAGG
This sequence comes from Trialeurodes vaporariorum, assembly GCA_011764245.1. Taxonomy (NCBI): domain Eukaryota; kingdom Metazoa; phylum Arthropoda; class Insecta; order Hemiptera; family Aleyrodidae; genus Trialeurodes; species Trialeurodes vaporariorum. The sequence goes on from VMOF01000220.1 coordinate 67,046,978, forward strand.
TAAAATATCGTGAGCGCAGAGACGTCTCAAAGCGGAATTCCCATTTAAAACAATGTATTTTGGGCCAAAATCTCATCTTCCAAACAATACCTATAGGACTTAAGGTAGATGTCCCAATTACCGCCCCTGTCCCAATTACCGCCCCCTTTTAATTTATTCTTTAAAATAAGCCTACTTTAGCAGACAAATTTAAGCGTATATGGGATAAGTGTTTTTCATAGGTTGGCTGAACTGGTGAAAAAAGTTTGAAGTTGATATTTAGCAGCGTTGTGCCCTTAAAAAATCATAGAAGTTGACACAGGACACCTGCCCCCGTATTACCTGTTTTTTCCGATTTCTCTCAGCAGTTACTTATTAAAAATCTGTTCTCTTTACTTTCTGCTTTTTAAATTATTATAATGTCATTATTTCCTGACAATAAACATGATGACTTGAATGAAAAGCCAGCGCAAATATGTATGGCTATAATTAGGGCACCTGATATGACAATAATTGGGACAAAGCCACTTTTGGTGTGGCGGTAATTGGGACATGGGTCATTTTTTCGAGTTTTATTAATAATTTTTTTTCCTGATTGATTACGCCAACTTTATATTTTTTTCATAAAACTAGATAGTATTTGAGAGGCCCTAGTGAAAACCGATCATAGATTTGATAAAAATTAACATTTTTACAGGCATTTTACGGCAATTTTTTCTTAAGGGGGGCGGTAATTGGGACATCTACCTTAATTAGAAACCGTAGGCATCTTTTTTCTCAGCTCATCAAGTGCTTTCATTTTCTTTATTAAAAACATAACGTTTCCAGACTCTTGCAATTGCCCCATTGTCCAGCGTTTTCTTTTTTGTCGGCCATTTTGGATTCTGCTTTAGATTTCCGCGCCACTGAAGATAACGCGGGAAGCGAGTCGAGCATACCTGTTAAATATAAGTACTTTGGGTTATGACTCCGCTTTTCTAAAAATTGTGGGTTTTCATTTTAAATCTTCAAAATGTTTGGAATTTTTGTTTTGTTTTGTTTTTTGTTTTTTTTTTGCGGAAAATTGACCAGAATCATCCTTTCATATACAACGCACTATGGTCTGAGATCGTTAATAAGTGGCAACAAATTAGAAAAAAAACATCTCATCAATCTATCTTTTATAAAGTTTCAAGACCAGTTTAAATCATAGAGAATACTTATAACTAGTAATTCAAACCAAGAAATGTCACTGACAAGTTTTAAGTTAAGCTTATAAGGTAGAAAGAAAACGATGATTTGTGATTACTTTTTTTCTCAGATGTGTGGCCACTTGTTTACAAGCTCAGACCATGGAGCAGCAACGGTACCGACATCTAAGTTTTTACCCTCCCCCCCCCCCTCCAAGGAGAGAATGTCTTAACCTCACGAAAAATTTGGAAGTTGATGTCTTTCCGTCTCTCAGTATTTCGGGACAGGTCCCCTATAAGAATTAGATTCCAGTGGCGTAGCGTGCATTTTGGCAACGTTACAGTTCGTCCATGTAGACCCATGAAAAAGATCGAACTATCGGGTGTTCAGTGAACACCTTTGCATTCGACCTTTTACATGGCTTTAAATAGACAAATTGCACGCTACGCCACTGTTAGATTCCCAAACAATGTCCGCCCGTCTGTCTGTAAGACACAAGTATCATAAGTTCTAACCTACTAGTCCATATGCATCCAAAATTTTCCACAGGGGGCTGATTCCGCTTTTTTGGACGATACAAAACGAGACGAGATAGCGGGTATGGAGCTCTTGCAAGGTTTGTTTTGTAGACAAATGCAAAAATGTTCCATGAACTCTGTTCCAATTTTCCACGTGGACATGGAAATCACTATAATTTCCGTGTAAATTCACACGGAAATCAACCTAATTTACATGGAAATCAAGGCGATTTCCATGTCCACATGGAAAATTGGAACAGAGTTCATGGAACATTTTTACCACGGATGGCCTATCATCAATTCTGATGTAAAATGCTGCGAAAATAACGACGAGACCATTAAAAAAGTCTAAAACTCACTCCTCGCAGAGAGAACTTAAATTGAAATTTCGGGTGACCATCCTTGCATGTATGCACCAACCTTGGATTCGGACCTCAAACAAAAGAACAAGACATGAAACTAAGCGCCGTCTTCCTCGTTTATTACGAAACGTAGAACTTTACTGCAGTTATCACCATGCTCTCAGTGACAAAATGTGTATAAATGGACCTTTAATCCCTTACTTTGTCCAAATTCGTAGGTCATGTTCTTTTGTTTGGGGGTCCGAATCCGAAGTTGTTGCATGCAAGGGTGGTCACCCGAAATTCCAAGTTATGTTTTCTCTGCTAGGAGTGAGTTTTAAACTTTTTTAATGGTCTCATCGTTATTTTCGCAGCATGCTACATTGAAATGGATACTCCATTTGCCTACAGCAAAACCGTGCAAGATCTCCATTGACCAATCCCATTGGTTTAAACGGCATCACGTGACAGATGTCAAGTCATTCGATGGACGGAGGAGTCATTTATTAAATGTCTGAAATGAACGACTCGAAACAAGATCAAATCTGTCCATGTGACACCGTTTAAACCCATTGGTTTAATTTAATTAATTAATTAATTAAATTAAATTAATTAATTAAATTAAATTAATTAATTAAATTAAATTAAATTAAATTAAATTAAATTAAATTAAATTAAATTAAATTAATTAAATTAATTAAATTAATTAAATTAATTAAATTAATTAAATTAATTAAATTAATTAAATTAATTAAATTAATTAAATTAATTAAATTAATTAAATTAATTAAATTAATTAAATTAATTAAATTAATTAATTAATCAATTAAATTAATTTAATTCCCATTGGAATGATCGATTCCAGTTAATCTCGTCTCGTCTCAACCAAAAGAGCAGAATCAGCTTATCTCTGGGAGTCGAAGAGCATAGATCCCTTTGGAGCATCACGTTTTTACGGTGCGCTGGCAACAACGCAAACGCAAACGCAACGCGCGCCCGCCCGCCGCGGCCGCGCCTCGGCATGCGAGTTACTATATATACTGCACGGTGGCGCTCGGTTGAAAATGGACGCGCGAACAAGCACATTAATTAAAATGAAACAAGGAAAGGTTTCAAGCGGTGCATTTCCGTAACGTCCTCAGCACGCGTGTGCGCATAACTGTGCAAGAGAAGGCAGTATGGTCTGAGACCGAAAAAAATTGGCAAAAAATCAGTAAAAAAAAAAAAAAAAAAATTGTAGCCCACGAGAACACTTTCTTATATATTATGAAGACCTACCTGGGGGAAACCCCTAGACCCCACTGTAATACTCTGGGGGAGACTCCCAGACCAGTGGCGTAACTAGAAATTACCTTTCTCTCACTTTGTCCATTAAAATGTGTAGAAAAGGATAGGAAAGGGGGATCAATCCCCTCTTCCTATCCTTTTTCTACCTGTACATTCGGATGAGTAAAAAGAGAGATAGCATGATTTCTAGTTACGCTGCTGTCCCAGACCCCCCTATAATATTCTGGGGGAGACCCCCAGAATTAACCCCCCCCCCTGATTCATATTCAACTTGAAAGTTTGTGACTGATTAAATTGGTGAGAAATTTACCATATGATTTTTGGCCACTCTTTGACGATCTGAGACCATGGTACGGCGAGCTGAAAAGTGTACGTCCTCGAATGATGTGGCGCTAACCGTATTAAAAATGCTGTTAGATTTAAAAGCTCGCACCAATCACTTCTCGAGTCCATTAGGGGGAAAAAAATGAGACCAGTAAAGTTCAAAGACGGCTGTAAAAAAAAAAAAAAAAAAAAAAAAAAAAATTGAGAGGGGGACGTATTCCGCGCTCCGGCTACTATCCTTCTATATTGCGCCCTTGCTACGATTCGCTGTAGGCTTTAGCATGACCAACCGCGATACAAAGCTAACTGAAGCTTTTTAGTTTGTAAATCTATTAGCTCCGTATTCTTTTCTTTAATATATGTATATCTTGTTGCAAGGGCGGATCTATAAAGGAGCAAGTCGGATCCCTCGCCTTGGGGGAAATTTCGAGAGGGGAGGAGGCAAAATGAGGTAACACCGAATCTTTTTTAATAAATTTTCCATCACAGAGGGCGATCAAATGAAAATCTACGAGCCAAAAAAAATCACGTTTGAAAATTTTCCACCGGGGGCTACAAAACCACAAACTTTCCCCCCCTTGCCAATCTGACGGCTGATCTTTGAAATCATTAGGTAAGGCTTGTTGACTGGATAAATGAAGGGCTGCTTTTGGTCCCTTTAAAGTGTTTATCAAAACACGGGAAAAAAACTACGGTGAAAATAACCATACGGATACCTGATTTTGGCACCTGCTAGATGTTATGGTAATGTTAACCAGAAGTATACTATGTTTTGACTAGGTACTAGGTGATGTTACCTGATTGCATGTCGAATTTACTTAAAGTATTGTTAAATGTACCATACTTCTGGTCAAGTTTACCATAACATCTAGCAGGTGCCAAAATCAGGTATCCGTATGGTTATTTTCACTAATCTTTTTTTTCCGTGAAAAGAAGAGCACTTTAACCAAGTATCCCTCCGCTACATTCGATAAGTTATCGGCTGATTGAAACACGTCGATAGCCTATCGAATGAAGCGGATAGGGATACTCCCTTCAAAGATCTCTTCTCTCTGATAAACACTTTAAAGGGACCAAAGCAGCTCTTTATTTACCCAGGCTACCGATCTTGTCTAATGATTTCAAAGATCCGCCAACAGGGGCGTTCCGAGGGGGGCATGTGGGTTTCTTTGCCTCGATAGGCACTTCAGGCTGAATAAAAAAAAAAAAAAAAAAAAACGGGGGTCATTAAATGTAAACGTTTGAGGGGCGGCAATTGTCGGAGGGCGGCAAAATTGCAACGTTACCAGCTCTCTTCGGGACCCTCTTACAGACCTTGTATTACCAATAACGTAGATTCACCCGTGCCGTGCTATGGAAGGAGTGCACAATGCGTAACAGTAACATTTATTGGCCTGTTTTCCGATGTAGAGGCTGAGACGATCTGCTGCATGCTACATTTTCAGAGACAAATAGTCACTCAGCCTGTGCTTCCCTTGTTTTAAAAAAAAAAAAAAAAAAAACAAGGAAAATGGGTACATTTTCGTTCGTGGGCTAAAAAAAAAAAACAAAAGCCAGCAGATGTAGTCCCAGGAACGCGAGCTAATATGGAACCTACCATGCAAGTGTTCAATAAATATGTCTCGGAGAGATTAAAGTCAGCCCCAGTTTCTAAAGATATGAAAACCCTTGAGGGCGATCGGCTCTATTTGCCGAGCTGAATCGATAGACGGGTCGGAAGGGGGATTTTGGCGACATCACCTTCTTGCCCATGTTTCATAGCCATGAGTTGCTAGTGAAGCAGCCACGGTTTCAAAATATATGAAAACCCTTCAGGGCGATCGACTCTATTTGCCAAGCTGAATCGATAGACGGGTCGGAAGGGGGGTTTTGGCGACATCGCACGCTTTTGCCCATGTTGGATAGCCATGAGTTGCTAGTGAAGCAGCCACGGTTTCAAAAGATATGAAAAGGAAACCCCTTGAGGGCGATCGACTCTATTTGCCAAGCTGAATCGATAGAGGGGTCGGAAGGGGGGTTTTGGCGACATCACCTTTTTGCCCATGTTGCATAGCCATGAGTTGTTAGTGAAGCAGCCACGATTTCAAAATATATGAAAACCCTAGAGGGCGATCGACTCTATTTGCCGAGCTGAATCGATAGAGGGGTCGGAAGGGGCGTTTTGGCGACATCACCTTTTTGCCCGTGTTGCATAGCCATGAGTTGCTAGTGAAGCAGCCACGGTTTCAAAAGATATGAAAACCCTTGAGGGCGATCGACTCTATTTGCCGAGCTGAATCGATAGACGGGTCGGAAGGGGGGTTTTGGCGACATCGACTTTTTGCCCAAGTTGCATAGCCATGAGTTGCTAGTGAAGCAGCCACGGTTTCAAAAGATATGAAAACCCTTGAGGGCGATCGACTCTATTTGCCGAGCTGAATCGAAAGAGAGGTCGGAAGGGGGGTTTTGGTGACGTCACCTTTTTGCTCATGTTGCATAATGCATAGCCATGAGTTGCTACTGAAGCAGCCACGGTTTCAAAAGATATGAAAATCCTTGAGGGCGATCGACTCTATTTGCCGAGCTGAATCGATAGAGGGGTCGGAAGGGGCGTTTTGGCGACATCACCTTTTTGCCCGTGTTGCATAGCCATGAGTTGCTACTGAAGCAGCCACGGTTTCAAAAGATATGAAAACCCTTGAGGGCGATCAACTCTATTTGCCAAGCTGAATCGATAGAGGGGTCGGAAGGGGGGTTTTGGTGACATCACCTTTTTGCCCGTGTTGCATAGCCATGAGTTGCTAGTGAAGCAGCCACGGTTTCAAAATATATGAAAACCCTTGAGGGCGATCGACTCTATTTGCCGAGCTGAATCGATAGAGGGGTCGGAAGGGGCGTTTTGGCGACATCACCTTTTTGCCCATGTTGCATAGCCATGAGTTGCTAGTGAAGCAGCCACGTATTCAAAATATATGAAAACCCTTGAGGGCGATCGACTCTATTTGCCGAGCTGAATCGATAGAGGGGTCGGAAGGGGCGTTTTGGCGACATCACCTTTTTGCCCGTGTTGCATAGCCATGAGTTGCTAGTGAAGCAGCCACGGTTTCAAAAGATATGAAAACCCTTAAGGGCGATCGACTCTATTTGCCGAGCTGAATCGATAGAGAGGTCGGAAGGGGCGTTTTGGCGACATCACCTTTTTGCCCGTGTTGGATAGCCATGAGTTCATAGTGAAGCAGCCACGGTTTCTAAAGATATGAAAACCCTTGAGGGCGATCGACTCTATTTGCCGAGCTGAATCGATAGAGGGGTCGGAAGGGGCGTTTTGGCGACATCACCTTTTTGCCCGTGTTGCATAGCCATGAGTTGCTAGTGAAGCAGCCACGGTTTCAAAAGATATGAAAACCCTTAAGGGCGATCGACTCTAATTGCCGAGCTGAATCGATAGAGAGGTCGGAAGGGGCGTTTTGGCGACATCACCTTTTTGCCCGTGTTGCATAGCCATGAGTTGCTAGTGAAGCAGCCACGGTTTCAAAAGATATGAAAACCCTTAAGGGCGATCGACTCTATTTGCCGAGCTGAATCGATAGAGGGGTCGGAAGGGGCGTTTTGGCGACATCACCTTTTTGCCCGTGTTGCATAGCCATGAGTTGCTAGTGAAGCAGCCACGGTTTCAAAAGATATGAAAACCCTTGAGGGCGATCGACTCTATTTGCCGAGCTGAATCGATAGAGGGGTCGGAAGGGGGGTTTTGGTGACATCACCTTTTTGCTCGTGTTGCATAATGCATAGCCATGAGTTGTTAGTGAAGCAGCCACGGTTTCAAAAGATATGAAAACCCTTGAGGGCGATCGACTCTCTTTGCCGAGCTGAATCGATAGAGAGGTCGGAAGGGGGGTTTTGGTGACGTCACCTTTTTGCTCATGTTGCATAATGCATAGCCATGAGTTGTTAGTGAAGCAGCCACGGTTTCAAAAGATATGAAAACCCTTGAGGGCGATCGACTCTCTTTGCCGAGCTGAATCGATAGAGGGGTTGGAAGGGGGGTTTTGGTGACATCACCTTTTTGCCCGTGTTGCATAGTCATGAGTTGCTAGTGAAGCAGCCACGGTTTCAAAAGATATGAAAACCCTTGAGGGCGATCGACTCTATTTGCCGAGCTGAATCGATAGAGGGGTCGGAAGGGGGGTTTTGGTGACATCACCTTTTTGCTCCTGTTGCATAATGCATAGCCATGAGTTATTAGTGAAGCAGCCACGGTTTCAAAATATATGAAAACCCTTGAGGGCGATCGACTCTATTTGCCGAGCTGAATCGATAGAGAGGTCGGAAGGGGGGTTTTGGTGACGGCACCTTTTTGCTCATGTTGCATAATGCATAGCCATGAGTTGCTAGTGAAGCAGCCACGGTTTCAAAAGATTTGAAAATCCTTGAGGGCGATCGACTCTATTTGCCGAGCTGAATCGATAGAGAGGTCGGAAGGGGGGTTTTGGTGACGTCACCTTTTTGCTCATGTTGCATAATGCATAGCCATGAGTTGTTAGTGAAGCAGCCACGGTTTCAAAATATATGAAAACCCTTGAGGGCGATCGACTCTATTTGCCGAGCTGAATCGATAGAGGGGTCGGAAGGGGCGTTTTGGCGACGTCACCTTTTTGCCCGTGTTGCATAGCCATGAGTTGCTAGTGAAGCAGCCACGGTTTCAAAAGATATGAAAACCCTTGAGGGCGATCGACTCTATTTGCCGAGCTGAATCGATAGAGAGGTCGGAAGGGGGGTTTTGGTGACGTCACCTTTTTGCTCATGTTGCATAATGCATAGCCATGAGTTGTTAGTGAAGCAGCCACGTTTTCAAAAGGTATGAAAACCCTTGAGAGGGCGATCGACTTCATTTCCCAAGCTAAAATAGAGGGGTTCGTCAGTCGTCGAGTTAAAAAATGTTAGACGAAGCCTTAAATTTTGTAATAGGTAGGCAACCAGGAGTGCATACATATAATAATGAATTCGAGTATTGCAGGTGGCCCACCTAAGTCAAAATTTAAGGAGTCAACCGTCACTAATAAATTCGGCGTCTGTACAAAAAATTTATTCGATTGCGCAAATGTCAGTAATATTCAGTCCGGCGATCCAATTATTTTTTTTTTTTCATTGCAGCAAGAAGTATCAGGCTCAAGTCTGCTAGATTTTGGAGAAAAACTTTTCATTCATATAAGCTAATAAATAACGATTCTCCGTGCGTTTGCCTGGGACGTAACTTCCTCGGATGCCATTTGGTGGGGGGTGGTGGATTTCAATGATTTGAGAGATGAATGAAAAGTTACAAAATGAAAGGTTGAAAGTTGGAACAGACAGAAAGGATAGAGATAGAGAGTCCCGAATAAAAAAAGGACGGGAAAATGAAGGGTAAAGACGTTAATTGGCTTTGCGAATTGTCTTCGAGAGTGGACTGGTGGAAATGCTCAGACGTGTAAATATATACGAGCCCAAGGGTTTTTTGAACCCGTTTTTTTATGTCTCTTTTTGTCACAAAGGGAATAGAATAAGCGAATGGTCGTCAAAAAATAGTCATGTTGGTTTGGTTTTTGCTTTTAACTTCAAGCTCATACTTTTGCTCTTTGTTTTGGATTTTAGGCATGAGAAACTTGGACAAAATTAGAGGTTTTTCAAACTTTAACAATAAGACCTATTCGATTATTGAAAAGCCTTTCGACTATAATACCAGGGACAAAGTATAAAATAAAAGTTTCAAAAGAGCGAAAAAAAAAGGTGCGGGGGATTGAATCATTAGCAGCAATCCCCTCCCCTCCTCCATGCATTGTTTTGACCCACGGTCCACCATGTTATGCTGGTCAAAAGATTACACTTTTACGTCAGTAACGGGTCCTCATTGGGCCAATTGTAATGTTCCCTCTGTGACTGTTGGGTAGCATATGATGAGCATTCCCTTGTTAGTGGCAATCTTTATTCCTCTTGATATCACGAGTTTAAACTTCAGAGGCTTTTATAAATATTGACGTTCACGTAAGATCGGAAAAGGACGCACAATCTAAACTGAAAAAGTGAATCGCTTTCTGCTGAAATGGTTTAGGCATTTTTTTTAAAAGTCATTTTTACAAGAGCTGTATTTTACTTCAGAAAATAAAACTTTCATCTTAAAGTTCATGTTAATACTTAAGCATTTACGATTAAACTATTCAGCAGAAAATGATTCTATTTGAATTTTCTTCACAACTGCTTTCAGCGATTCTGAACTGTTTAGTCTCAACTCTCTAATCAGAAGATATTCTTTAAGCGAATTTCACTATGTGGTTCGGGGGACATTGAACGCCGGAGTCAACAAGACCAATTCCAGCCAATCATCAGAGTTGTTTATTGTTGTCTCTCACCGTTGAGTTTACTTTATTCGCCCCCAGTCCCCACCCTACGGAACGGGTACAAATTCCGAGGTTCGGGTTACCGGGTCAGCATGGGTGGAGCCAGCAATTAGACAACTGTGGATTCTTCGCATTAGAATGTACGAGAAACAGTCGATTAGAAATTGGGCCATCGCACTATGGTCTGAGATCTAAAAAAAGTGGCAAAAAATCAGCGAAAAATAGTCATCAAAAATCATCATTTTCGACCATTTAAGGTTAATTTAAGACTTTATGATGACACTTTTAAGTTTATGAATTACTTGTTAAAAGTGTTCTCTGTAATTGAAATCGGGCTTAAAAGTTTATAAATGATGAATTTATGAGAAATTTACTTTCTGATTTTTGGCCACTTTTTGACGATCTCAGACCATAGTGCATCGCCCCCTCAAGAATCGATAGTTTCTCATTCATTCAAATGGATGGAATCCACAGTTGCCAAGTTGCTGGCTCCGCTCATGACCGGGTGCTGCATCGGTGTCATCCATCGTTGCCGAACAAACCGTTCGGGGTAGATAATAAAATGCAAAAGCGTTGGTCTTCACCGGAATGGCGGAACTGAAAAATAAAATTCAATTTTGTTCGAACTTCCGTTTTCACAGTTTGATTTTTTTTTTTTTTTTTCACGCAATGATCAATCGTAAAGTGTTCTTCTAGGTGCATTCAACGCATTAAAGAATATCAGATGACGACTTAGATTTTGGTACAGTTAGATGACATGCAGTACTTATAACAACTCGAGCCGAAATTTAAGGTTTCGTCTGAATTTTTTATTAATTCGTCGATTGGAGGACTCCTGGACTCATAGGTGAGTGGCAAAACATTTTTTCTTGTGATTTTGGTTTATTTGAGGTGGAGGGGGGAAACAAAAAACAAAAAACAAAGCATTTTTGAAGTAATAAAATACTGTCCGAGAATCAGTTTAGCACACTTTTTGAAATTTAGGACCGTGCTGGGAGTTGACGAGAGAGAGAGAAAAAAAAAACAGAAAAATGAAAAAAGATAATAAAGAAACCGTATATATACTCACTGCTCAGTCTCTGGCCCATTTTATTGTCCAGAGCTACTTTTATTCTCTCCGTGAGATCCGCTTAATATCTCATGAAAGATAAAATGGATTACGATAGGACAGTGAGCGGAATACATAAACGGAGGTGGGCTCGGTTCGACTCGATATTATGAGAGAGCTCTTTCCGGCAAATATCGTATAACGGCAAGAAGAATTGAACGAACTATAATACCAAAGTCATAGTCCTTGATAATAAGGTTTTAAAATCTGCGGAGGCTCTATTGAGAGGCAATATATAGATGTGAGAGTGCATGCATAGTAAGTATAATATTATTGCGATTTATCTCTTTGATAATTGAGCCTTCTTGTATGGACGTTCGAGATTTTTTTTTTTTTTTTTTTTTTGAAGAGCCCGGTCATGCTACTCTATTTCGTTTCTGTGTATTTGGACAGCCCCCCCCCCCCCGGTGCCCTCAATGGACGTCCCTGAGGGTGATTTTGAAGGATCGTATTGTAATCGTTTCGGGCCGATGATCGAGTATACGTTTAATACGGTCGAGGTGGTGTTCATCTTTCGAGTAAAATGATTCCGATAAAAACTCTTCAATCTCTACGATGTGCGCACCCAGGAGTCATCGGTGAAAGTTTCGTAGAGATGTAAGGGTTATTTCTATCGGAATGACATCTCGCGCGAAAGTTAAACCGCCCATATAAGAATAACATGCAATTGCTAGCGATTACGAAGCGATGACTCGTTAGATAATTTGATTACGAAACGGTCCTTCATAATCGGCCTGTTGCGGTTGTCACGGTAAATTTTAAAGCCGGTGTACTATCGACGAATTAAAGATTGTCGTGAGATTTTCTGGAGCTAAGTTTGGCCTTCAAGGTTCAGCCACTCATCATACTCCTCACACCTAGCAGGCAGTGGCGGCTCGTGCAATTTGGGAACAATGTTTTCCCTCCATTTGAATGCATGTAAAACAATCGATTGCAGGTGAAGCGCTGCTTCACTATCGAATCGATTATTTTGCATTGAATCAAATGGAGGGAAAACATTGTCGCCAAATTGCACGAGCCGCCACTGCTAGCAGGCGAGGGGCCAGTGCGGTCGGGGTGGGAGAATCGTTGCAGATTAGTCCCACACTCACAATCATAACTGCAAATGTGTGAAAATGTCGCGACAATCTTTAATTCGTCGATAGTACTTACAATAATTTGTGCACTATGACTTTCAAAGAAAGCACTCTGGTCAAAATTCCTACTGTTCACTTTGTCCTTTATTTTCAATGAAACTTTCGATTTTTCATGACGTACTTTAAAAAGGGCATTCTAAATAGTCCTTGAACACTTGAAAACCGCAAAATTGTTTACAGATTGCCAAGATTTAAATGAGTGTAAATTTCGATTTAGGTACTTTCTTTTAAAGGTCAAAGTACAATCCGACAAATTTGTCACGATTTTTTTTAAATCCCCCTTCCAAATCCCAAGTTTCATTTAAATATTCAATGAAATGAGACACGCAGGATTTTAAAGTTGGCTCCTTCCCAAGCAGTTCATACTGAACTAAATTGCCAGGAGCACAATTACGTCTACTTAAGAACCCAATGTTGAGAAACTCCCACATTAACTTTTCCCGCCATTGGAATATTATATAAATGGTGAGGTTTTTAGAGATTTTGGAGGCATCGTGGCTCAACACATTTTTGGCAACAATTTGGGGGTGTTCTTCACCAGACCTCTTCAGGATAGAATAAATAAACCTCGTGTATTACATTAATGGCCGACATTTTAGACGTACCATCTAAATGGAGTGTGCGTTATCAAGACTGCGGTCATAAGAGGATCTTAAAAAAAAGAAAAACAAAAAACAAAACGAGTGTGAACAGAAAAGGGCAGGAAGAGAGAGAGGGAGAGAGATGGGGAGAGAAAGAGAGAAAGACAGAGAAAGAGAGGGAGAGAGAGAGAGGGAGAGAGAAAGGGATAGAGAGAGGGAGAGAGAAAGGGAGAGAAAGAGAGAGATAGATAGATAGAAAGAGAGATAGAGATAGAGAGAGAGGGGGAGATGGAAAGAGAGAGAGAGTGGTGGAGAGGGAGAGAGAGAGGGAGAGAGAGTGAGAGAGAGAGAGTGAGAGAGAGAGTGAGAGAGAGAGGGGGAGAGAGAGGGAGAGAGAGAGGGAGAGAGAGATATAGATAGAGAGAGATAGAGATAGAGAGAGAGAGAGGGGAAGATGTAAAGAAAGAGGGGGGAGAGAGAGAGGGAGAGAGAGACGGAGAAAGAGACGGAGAGAAAGAGAGCAAGAGAGAGAAATAGAGAGATAGATAGATAGATACATAGATAGATAGAGAGAGAGAGATAAAGATAGAGAGAGAGGGGAAGATGGAAAGAGAGAGAGAGAGTGGTGGAGAGGGAGAGAGAGTGAGAGAGAGGGACTGAGAGAGGGAGAGAGAGAGGGAGAGAGAGAGGGGGAGAGAGATATAGATAGAGAGAGAGAGGGGAAGATGTAAAGAAAGAGGGGGGAGAGAGAGGGAGAAAGAGACGGAGAAAGAGACGGAGAGAAAGAGAGCAAGGGAGAGAAATAGAGAGATAGATAGATAGATAGATAGATAGATAGAGAGAGAGAGATAAAGATAGAGAGAGAGAGGGGAAGATGGAAAGAGAGAGAGAGATTGGGGAGAGGGAGAAAGAGAGAAAGAGAGAGAGAGAGAGAGAGAGAGAGAGAGAGAGAGAGAGAGAGAGAGAGAGAGAGAGGGAAAGAGAGACTGATGGGACTCTGGTAGTGAGGAAGAACCAGAGAGGTGAAAAGTGAAAGAAAATAATAACCCTCTGTTAATAGACACTCGTAAAGCAGGTACATATAACCTACATAAATATATTTTTTTCTCATCTCCTATAGGGGTTGAATCAAGATGAGGGGTGTGACTGTGAAGGGGGGGGGGTGAAGGATGAGCAGAAAGAGGGGGAAATTAATGATCGCGAATATAAATACCGACCGACCGACTCCTCCCGACCGCCCTTGGCGGCAGCCCGCGACTAAAAATAAAGGGGAGGAAAACGTGAAAAACAGTATAGCGCGAGGAAGCCGCAAATTAGCATTTATCCGGTTCAATTTATTTGCATTTCGTTCTCTCTACGTATTTTATCAGCGCCAACTTTTTGCCGAGGATAACGGAGACACTATTGCCGGACCCGACGCTTTTAAACAGCAACGTATCATCAAGGCAGAGTTGCCAAATGCTAATCTTGGTTTATAGCACAAGTATGGCCAGTGGCGTCGCGTGCCATCAGGCAACAATGCAACTGCTCCATTTAAACTCATTAAATATATCGAATTTTCCTTGTCCACTGTGCACCCCCTGAATTCGATCTCTTACATGAGTTTAGATGGAAAGAATACATTGTTGCCAAACTGCACGCGACGCCACTGAGTATGGCCATAAAATGAGGCTATTTCGCGTTTTTGCTACAAAAGATTTAATGGAGCTGTTGCAAACTTTTGCTACAGGCTTATTAATAGTTGATTTTGGGGTAATACCCAGTAAAAATGACGATTAGCGCACTAAAAAATCACGAAATCCACTCCTAAACTCACAAAATGCTTTTAAACGCGAGACCGTAATGGCGGCCGGGGCCGCGGTTTTCATTGGGTTTCCCTATCTTCAATCAGCGCCATCTACACGAGGTGTTCTCGCAACACCACACAAGAAGAAGAAGAAGCATACAATTGCCATAAGAAAACCGTGGCCTCGGCCGCCATTACGGTCTCGCATATAAAAGCATTTTGTGAGTTTAGGAGTGGATTTCGTGATTTTTTAGTGCGCAAATTGTTATTGTTACAGGGTACTATCCCATATTCAACATTAATAAGCCTGTAGCAAAAGTTTGCAACAGCTCCATTCCTTAATTATGGACCAAGCCCGATTATATTCGTTTTTCGCCTCTTCTTTGCTTCACATTGTTTGTTATTGTTCATTCCGGATAAACGTGATTACCGATGAATACACTTAAAAGATAAGATTTCGTCGGGCGCCTTCAATTCGTCGTATAGGCAATTCCAACTCCCCTGAGTACGAACAGTTAACTACCTTCCCTACAAAAACGAAAGAATGGTGTTCTTATGAACTAATCTGCGGGCCGATCATTTACTTCATCGTTAAACCGATCGTTAAAACTGTGTATGGGTGATTCTATTAGTCGAATATTGTAAAACTTAGCCGTTGCTATGGTGACCATCGTTATAGTGTTCGTTTTTTAAAGGTTACTCAAGAATAGCTTTTATAAAACGAGACTCTTAACGATGGTTACCATAGCAACAGCCAAGTTTTAGGATTTTCTACCAATATTATCACTCGTATACACTATACAGTTTCAGCGATCAGTTTAAAGATAAAGTAAATGATCGGTCCGCTGGTCTGTAGAGAGTTAATAGTCGATTCTGGTGTAAACACTTCAAAAACTAACAATGGCAGCACTAAAAAATTCCGAAATCCACTCCAAAACTCAACGAACGATTTTTTTTGTGTGAGCGTAATGGTTGCGTTGGGCGGTATAATAATTGGAGATTCCCATCTAATGATACGGTAACTCCATTAAAAAGTGACCAATAAGAGACGACGTTCCTTTGACACCGGTGTCACCAGGTGTCACGGTGTCATTAATTGGATGTGGATCACTACTCTGGTGACTAATTACTCTGTGTATCATCCTTGTCAGCATAGAGAGAGTGATGAAATTAAGACAGGAATCTCCTCTTATTACTGTCAAACACCACCATTACGCTCGCGCAAATAATGGCTTTTATTGAGTGTAGGAGGGGATTTTGGAAGTTTTCAAAGCTGCCCTCGTTATTTTTAGATATTTTTTACTCCGGAATCGACAGTTAAATTGCTTATAGCAAAAGTGTGCAACAGTCCCATTATCGAGGGCTGGGCAAAATTGATTTCTCCGTAAAAGTCTGTGATTTTTTTTTTCGTTTAATTTCTTGTTTTACTTTCCTTTTGAGAATTAAGGATGCCAGAGGGGGGGGGTGACCCATCACACCAGATACGCTCATCATTCACTTTTTTAACGCTGCAAGAAATATGCTTTCTATGGTGGTGCAGCCTGGACTGCACTCATTTTATAAATAAAATAAGGCGAGTAGAGGTGTATTTTTTAACATTCCCCGGAGGGGATTTTTTTGTTTTTTTGAAATTTAAGATCGTAAACTAGGTACAGAAGTTAAGAGGTTTCCATAAAAATCAATGGGGAAATGGACAAAATGGGTAAACACAGGAAAAAATTGGAATATTTTAAATAGAACTGTTTGAAATTTGATGATAATGTGCAAATACATTCTGCAACCAGCCTCTACTGTAAAATGAACTCGTTAAGGGGGGTCTGGGAGTCCCCCCTAGAATATTAAAATGGGGCCTGTCTGTGGGTCCTTCAGAATAATTTTGATGTGAGAAAGTGTTCGTGGGGTATTGCCTTCAGGCAGTGACGTCGCGTGCAATTTGGCAACAATGTATTCCATCCATTTAAACTCATGTAAAATATCGAATTCAGGGGGTGCACAGTGCACAAGGAAAATATATTTAATGAGTTTAAATGGAGCAGTTGCATTGTTGCCAGATGGCACGCGACGCCACTAGCTGCCTTCAGGTTATTATTATTATTTTTTTTTTTGTCAATTTATGCTGGAATCCGTCAAAGCCAATTTGGCAATAGTTAAGCGTGTTCTCGTCAGAGAGAGTTGGCAATGCTGCATTTTACCCAAGTTCGCATCCTCGCCTCTCTTATTGCCGGCAAGGGAAAACGAAACGCCCGATTAATTGAACGATTTTGAATTGTTACACTTGGATTCGCGTCCATCCACAACCAAAGGCAAATGTGGGGGGGGGGGGGTTGGAATGGGGAGGAGGGAAGTTGTGGGAGAAGGTGAGAAACATCAAGCAAAAGGGAGAGGAGGGGAAAGAACAGAATGTATTTGTATTTTCAATTCTAATCATACTTAATGATTCGTTAAACTCCGGAAAAATTAATTGAATCGCCTCCTCGCTGTTGACTCACAGGAAAGGGAAGAGTGCAGAAGGGTGGTGAAGGGGGGGGAGGGTGGAAGGCGTAGCCCCCATTCAAGCCCGAAGTTTTTTTCCCTACCCCCTTTTTTTTCCTTTTATTTTTCATTTTAAATTTTCATCATTTCAGAAAATTGCGCTTGTCACAAGCACGGATAATACAGAATAATGAGAAAGAGAGGGCTGTATCAATCTGTGATTTTTTAATTAGAGCAGCGGCACTAACCCCTCAAGCTTGTTCGGTGTTACTCTCTTCTCTCCCTCTCCTTCTCCTTCTCTTCAGTCTCCTCCCCTCCCCCCTCCCCCTCCCCCTTCCTCCATCAACCCTTTCCACTTCCCGCTTCATCGACGTCTTTCTTTTCTCTCACGTTTGCCCGACTAAATCTATTGATGAATTTATCAAATGAAATGAAATGATATATACTCTGTTCAGGATAATTTGAAACTTGGCGAGTCAGGTAGAAACGCACTACTTTGCAACGCGGCATCCATTGAGACGATGATTTCGGGTTGCATCGCTCATTCGGGGTTTGTCCCACTCCACCCGCCGCCGTGATGGAAGAATACCGAGAAACGGCCGACTATGAATTTTATCTGTGCAAAAGTCAAATTACAAACGGTCAGAGATACGATGAAATGGATAAAATTTTTGCCCTAAAGGGCCGTAACTCGTTGAAAGTAGTCGGATTACATATCCTACCACTCTTGAGGATTTATTTTGTTAAAAAAAAATAAAATAAAATAAAAATAAACTAAGTCTTTCTGTAAATGTTCCGATTTTTTTTTTCGAGAGTGGTAAGATATGATTTCCGACTACTTTTGACGAGTTACGGGCCCTTAGGGCAAACATTTCATTCATTTCATCGTATCTCTGACCGTTTGTAATTTGACTTTTGCACAGATAAAATTCATAGTCTGCCGTTTCTCGGTATTCTTCCATCACGGCGGCGGGTGGAGTGGGACAAACCCCGAATGAGCGATGCAACCCGAAATCATCGTCTCAATGGGTGCCGCGTTGCAAAGTAGTGCGTTTCTAACTGACTCGCCAAGTTTCAAATTATCCTGAACAGAGTATAGTATAATATTATTCAATATTATGCTGACGAAGTGTGTCCATTTATGAACGAGGATTTCTTTTTATACGTTATTTTACTATACTTATTGTTAGAAGAAGAACTATACTCTGTTCACGATAAGAAGGCGGGTGAGAATACAGGTAGTAATGCACTATTTAGCAACGGTGCGGCTATACCGGCTACTCCAACCCTTCGCAGTGGCCGTTGTTCTTCCGACTTCTCTCTTGGCACGGAGGATTTCCAAGAGCCGACAGACTCAAAAATTTACACACGTCCAGGAACAATTGCGAACGGTCAATAATACGAAAAAATGGACAAAATTTTCGCCCTTAAGGGCCAAAACTCGGCAAAAATAGTCGACTTTGAATATTGATGACTCTCAGAAATTCGATATTTGACGAAATATCCTGAATTTAATTCGCACTGAAAAATACGAATTTCTGAGAGTCATCAATATTCAAAGTCGAGTATTTTTGCCGCGTTTTGGTCCTTTAAGGCGAAAATTGTGTCCGTTTTTTCGTATTTTTGACCGTTCGCAATTTTTACTGGACGTGTGTAAGCATTTGCGTCTGTCGGTTCTTGGAAATCCTCCGTGCCAAGAGAGAGTTCGGGAGAACAATGGCCACTGCAAATGGTTGTAATAGGCAGCATAGCCGCACTGTTGCTAAATAGTGCATTATTACCTGAAGTCTCACCCGCCTTCCTTCTTATCGTGAACAGAGTATAGGTGAATAGTGGGTTTTACTAATGGCGGCAGACGTTGATGAGCGTTCCAAACAAAGACAGTTTGTCTCTCTTGCTCTCACGTAACCCCCGTGCACTGCCATTCCACTCTAATTTCAAAAATCGTACATATGGAGACGGATCTTCCGTGAAATTTTTTGGCTGAAATGAATTCCTCGAGGCATTTTAATGCGATTTAGATCATGATATGTCGTAAAACAAGGCCCTGTGTACGAGTTTCGAAACTAGAAAGAGATAGATACTCATGGGGGTCACGCAGAGATTACTAAGCCTAAGAGATATGACGCTTCCTATCTCCGCCGTGTTGAAAAACTGTTGGCCGGGCTCCGTAAAAAACGCCTGCAGAATGGCTGTGACGCAATGTGGCGTACGCTGGTGACCATGCACATTGTTGTTATTCATGTTGTCGGAAATGAGGTTAGATTCTCTGCAGCATCTAAATATTTGTCATTTTAATCATTTAATGGCCGACGGGATGATTAAAGTGACTTAGATTTTCAGATTCACGTTCAAAATATACATAGAGCTCATTAAACTTCCCAAACACTTTATTAATCTTATGAATTTAGATTATGTGGCGACGTGGCGTTGCTATCAAACCTCATGTCAAACAACAACAGTAGTAACAATGTTTACGGTCACCAGCGTACGCCACATTGCATACTTCGTAGGAATCGATCAACACTTTTTGAATCGTTTATGCCATATCTCTTACTCTCTCAGGCTTAGTAATCTCTGGGGTCACGGGAGAGTGAGTGAGATAGTTTGGAACGCTACGCGAGTTTTATCACAACCGATTATGCGACCGATGAGTGCATTGATGTGTGGTTGTTGGCTAACCGTTGACTTCGCACTAAAACCGTCTATAGGTCATGTACTAAAGACTGCCAGGAATAATTCGCCCGTAGCAATAGAAGGGCGCGTAGAATGCGAAAATTGAAAGGGGGCGAAGAAGATTAGAGTGTATAAAAGTGTCCGGTGTTCTCTTCTTTCGACGGCCATCTTGGATTCTGCTTTTGATTATCGCGCCGCTGAAGATGACGTGAGAAACGAGTCGAGCATACTTGTAAATAGTATAAGTACTATCGACGAATTAAAGATTGTCGTGATATTTTCCCACTTTTCCAGTTATGGGTGTGAGTGGGGGACTGATCTGCAACGGCTTACCCGCCCCTCCCGCACTGTAAAGCAGGTGTAAAGAGTATGAAGAGTAGCTGAACTAGAACCTTGAAGGCGAAATTTAACTCGTGAAAATCTCGCGGCAATCTTTGATTCGTCGATAGTACCTGCATCATAACTTCATTGCGGTAGGCCACTTAACCCTCTAAGGGCCAGGTTATTTCAATAGAACACGCCATTCTTCCGTTTGTAAAGGGAAGGTAGTTAACTGTTCGTACTCGGGGGAGTTGGAATTGCCTATACGACTGTTTGAAGGCGCTCGAAAACATCTTATCTTGTACATGTTTTCATCGATAGTCGCGTTTATCCAGAATGAAGATTGAAACAATGTGAAGTAGGCATAAGAAGAAAAACGAGTATACTCGGGCTTGGCCCTTAAAGGGTTAATAAAACTTTACCAACAATTCTTGATCGATCACAATTGAATTTTATCGCGTTTATAGTAAAAATAAAGAAATAAAATAAAATACTGATCAGCATTTGGGGAGGAGGGTTTGGCTGGGAGAGCGGGTGCACATCATGGATTTTTACACTTTAACGACGTAGAGACGTCTGCCCCCTATGAACATAAAATAAGGGTCTCTAAACACAAACATGGAGCTTTTTTTCTTATAATTAGACCTGTAATCGCGTTATTAGCGTGACTTCCGACGTAAATTGACCTGGCGAGTTCGAATTGGGCCTTAGTTTTGATCGAAATAATCTAGTTTTTCCACAATTTATACTTTATCGCGAAAAATGCTTAAAAGTAGAATATGCGTAAAATCAGGACGAGTTACGTAGAAAATGATATCATTTTTGACATCAGCGTCTCAAATACTATGGAGTAGCACAATTTTCATGTAATTAACAAGATAATTCATTGAAATACATTAAAATTTAGTGAAGATTTTAAAAAGAACACTGCGATGTTTGGTGCTTGTCGCGGGCAGTTATGTCGCTAAAGAGGCCTACCTCACATCACGGGCCTCTGTTACTACGACCCTGAGTACGGTAGGTCTGGGACACCCAGGATTCTGATATGACTCAAATAAATGGTCTAAAACCATGTTCTCAAAACTCCGCCTGTGACGTCATTACTAATATAAATCATCTACGTCTGCGAGCGGTCAATAAACTTCTCCCTCGAAAACTCCACTGATCCATCATGCATACACATATTACTCAACGGGAGGAATGGTGACTGGTGAGAGATGAAAGGTTATTTGGTTGCATATTGCATCGGAAACCCGTCGGGGTGATGCGCGCCGTTGAAAATGTAAACATAACAGAGAGGGGGGATACCGGATACCCACTTGTGGAGATGGGTTCTCATCTATTATTTGATCTTCATCGGTGGCAGTTTGATACCCGTGGACTCGCAAAAACAAACAGGGCTCGAACCCGAAATTGGGTCATCGGAGAAACGCGTTTGTGTGCACCGCAACCGACACATATTATTCACTCTGTACTGAACGACACACTATGGTCAAAAAGTTGCCAAAAATCAGAAAGTAAGTTTCTCATCAATAGGGCTGTTGCACACTTTTGCTATAAGCGATTTAATAGTCGATTCTGGTGTAAAAGCTTGCGAAATCCACTCCTACATTCAAGGAACGCTTTTATTTTCGCGAGCGTAATGGTGGCTGAGGGCAGTAATATTAACGGAGATTCTCATCTAAAAATATTGTAACTCTATCAAGAAGTGACCAATAAGAGACGACTTTCATGTGACACCGGTGTCACTAAGTGTCACAGTACCATTCATTGGATGTGTGATCACTACAGGGTGTTGAAAAACTGTTCCCGAATATTTCAAAGGCGGATTGTACAGGTCAAAATAAGACTTTTTTTTTTCCTACAAACATGTATCCGAAAATGCCCCCCTTTTGAGCAACAGCCCCCAAAGTTTTAACAAATTGACGATTTTTTTGGAATAGCGACCACTAGTATGAACCAAATGTCTTAAAAATTGGCGTACCAGGGTAATTTTACGTGTAAAATCCATTAATGATCTCAAGAAATTCAGAAATTGAGTCTGACTGTACTTTTCACGCAATCTCGTACCTTTAACGGCACGAATTTTATGTTACGAATTAAAAATGTGAAGAATAATTACCGAAATCAGATGCGAAAAACCCTATGAAAGATTTTTGATCCCCTTTGTTTCTTTCGATACGACGCGTTTTAAGTGAGATAATTGCTGCACAGTCTGTAAAAGTCAGCGCTTTTACCATGTAAAGCGGCAGTGAGTATGCAACCCGCCTCTCCGCTGCTTCTTTGGGCCGGCTGCTGTGGTAAAAGCGCTGACTTTTACACACTGTGCAGCAATTATCTCACTTAAAACGCGTCGTATCGAAAGAAACAAAGGGGATCAAAAATCTTTCATAGGGTTTTTCGCATCTGATTTCGGTAATTATTCTTCACATTTTTAATTCGTAACATAAAATTCGTGCCGTTAAAGGTACGAGATTGCGTGGAAAGTACAGTTAGACTCAATTTCTGAATTTTTCGAGGTCATTAATGGATTTCACACGTAAAATTACCCAGGTACACCAATTTTCAAGACATTTGGTTCAAAACAGTGGTCGCTATTCCAAAAAAACCGTCAATTTTTTAAAACTTTGGGGGCTGTTGCTCAAAAGGGGGTAAAAAAAAAAGTAAGGAAAAAAAGTCTTATTTTGGCCTGCACAATCCGCCTCTGAAATATCCGGGAACAGTTTTTCAACACCCTGTATACTCTGATGACCAATTACTCTGTAAAGCATCCTTGTCAGCATAGAGAGAGTGATGAAATTACGAGAGGAATCTCCCATTATTACTGCCCTCACGCTCGTGCAAATAAAAGCGTTTATTGAATCTAGAAGTGAATTTCGGAAGTTTTTAGTGTTGCCATCGTTATTTTTCGAGGTTTTTACACCATAATCGACTATAAAATTGCTCATCGCAAAAGTGTGCAACAGCTCCATCTCTCATTTATAAACGTTCAAGAGACCAATTTCAACTACAACTAACATTTTTAGCCAGTAAAAACCTGAAAAAGTTACTGAAAAAATTTATACTAAGCTTAAAAGGTCAAATATGATGATTTTTATTGAATTTTTTTTTTTACTGACTTTTGGCCACTTTCGTAAGATCTCAGACCATAGTGTGACTCGATGCCTCACTTTGGGGGTGAAGTGAGCGCTTTCCAATTTAAGTTGATGATGTGTGCGCGTGCAAATATTACTGCTAAGAAATATTGATAAGTTTTTATTTTTATTTTTATGCATTCATCGGAAAATGCACATATATATGCTCGCATATTTCTACGTCAATGTCTGTGTACCAAAAAGCACTCAAAAATGGATGTTTTTTAGTTGGTAAGTACACAGTTACTATGATCAAAATCAAAGAGCTATTTATAGCGACAGAGAGAGCCATAAATGTTATTAGTCCTATCTCAATGTGTCACAGAATGAGCGATCTGAATTTGATTTGTTTGCCTCACTTTTTTAACCTTTAATCAAAAAGTGTAATAATCTAGTGGAAATTGGTGTTAAACAAAAGTGCAAGTGTTTAACAGTGGCTATCTGGATACAGCATTCTCAGACAACTATCCAGGTGAGAAAAATTTGCTTTTATCTGTCATGTGCCAGTTTCTTTATTGTGGAAATCCTTCCAGAAGAAAGTGCCGTACCGATTTCTGAGTCCAACTAGCCACTCCAAAACACTTGGTTTTTTTTGTTTTGTTTATAGCCAATCTCGCGATTGTATTTGTCCCAGTTTTTTTTTTTTTTTTTTTTTTTTTTTTTTTTTTTTTTTTTTTTTAAATTTAAGGGTTAAAAAAAGTGAGGCAAACAAACCGAGCCTGTGTGAAACACGTCCATGAGAGATATCGATCATGGCTGCCTCCGTGAAGTTTCAATATTACGCCCCACAAATCATCTCTATTGCAATAGCTCCGTTGATCAAAACACAGTGAACCCCCTCCCCCTAATTTTTTTTTTTTTTTTTTGAAGAGACAAAATTTGTAAAGGGCATAAGTGCGTCATTTGATTCCTCTTGAACGCGAGTCAGGAGGAATCCTCTTTTGAGGGCTTTTGAATGTGCGTATGTGCGTCATGGTTTTTATCGGAACTGTATAAATTCTTTCCTTTGAGCACTTGAAAGTTTTTCATCCCTCTTGAAAAATTTACTTGGAATACGGGTCGAGTTGGGTCTTTTTTCACATTTTTGGCCATTCTCACGTGATTGATAAAACGATTAAAGCAATAAATTATTTATGCCGTGGACTATGGAGTGATGGTTCCGAACCATTAAAACAATTTTCGAGTCACCTTCATTAGTTGCACTCTGAACGCACAAACATGTATAAAGATAATTACAAATGCGCTACCCTGTCAATATAAGCATTAATTAGCACTCCTCTCTAATTTATCATCAGGCGCAGTGTCAGGAAAAGTTGATTGCGTTTGCAAATATTATCTCCTGCTACCCTTTATGAGTGATAATGTATTCATTATGTGTTTCCTCTAGCAACTAAATGATTAAACACAAAATTACATTCTGTTGATAGTTACATTTTAACGTGTAGGTAAGTGATTTGTGTGGTCAATCAAGCGATTGTTTCAGTGGACACTGGACAGGTGATGCATATGTTGTCATTCTATCTCTCTTTGGCCCATTTGAACGTATGTGTTAGTAAAGGATAGAAATAGGGGCTGAAGTTACGTGACAGCCCCTCTCCATTGTTTTCTAACACACATAGGCAGATCCAGCAATCTGGCAACTGTGTATTATTTCCATTTGAATACATGAGAAACAATCGATTAGTAACAGGGCCACGGCCCTTTCAAGAATCGATTGTTTCTCGTACGTTTAAATGGGATGAATTCATGGTTGCCACATTGCTACATCCGCCCATGCTAATACATGTGTTCAAATGGGCAATGATAGAGAAAGAAAAATTCCTGGCAACGGCTATGGTCACTTGGTCAGTGGTCACAACACCGCGCACCGGATTGAAAATTTGCTTAAATTAAACTCTCGAACGGAGCTGTTGCAAACTTTTGCCGTAGGTTTATTAATGACTGATCACGGGGTAAACCCCTGTAAAAATGACGATAAGCACACTGAAAAGACATGAAATCAACTCCCAAAGTCATAAAATGCTTTCAAACGCGAGACCGTAATGGCAATGATTACCGCCTTTAACATTGAGTTCCCCTACCCGGCAGAAAATGGAACTGTCCGAAAAACGTCCCTATTATAATGGGGCAGTTGCAAAGGTCTGAAATATGTTGTGTTTTTTATACAGAAAATGATAGTTCTTGATAAGCTGAGAACAATGGTGCCTTTGGTTTTTTCCTAAGTGTCTTGGTTTTGGAGATACACGCGTGTAAAGTTACAAAAATTCCTGTGTGTAGTGACGTCACTACACGGAATTCCCATTTAAAACAATGTATTTTCGGCCAAAATCTCATCTCCGGAAAAATGGGACTTAATTAGAAACCAAAGACAGCTTTGTTCTCAGCTCATCAAGGTCTTCCATTTTCTTCATAAAAAACACAACATTTCGGACCCTTGCAACTGCCCCATTAAGATTATTTCCCGGAGCTGAAAAGCGTCCTGGGAAAACCCCAAAGTTTATAACGCATGCAAATGGGCTAAGGTCTGCATTGTTTCCGAAAAATACACGAGAAACGGACATCCGCCTTACTCAAACTGCACTGCAGTCGGCAGGCCGACATTTGGACGTTCGCTTCGAAACCGAAACGACACTCGGGTAATATTAGGCGGTTTTTAGGACGTTTTTAGGACCAAACCGGGCGATTCATTTTTTGCCGAGTATCTTAATAAGCCTCATTCTCACGAGGTGTTCGCGCGACACCACACGACAAGAAGCATAAATTTGCCGTAAGATTTAGGCGTTAATCACCGCCATGACGGTCTCACATTTGAAAGTATTTTATGAGTTTCGGAGTGGATTTCGCGATTTTTTAGTGAGCTTATCGTCATTTTTACAAGGCTTTACCCCATTATCAACTATTAATAAGCTTGTATAGTAAAAGTCTTCAACAGCTCCATTCAGAGCAGCCAATTTGCGTAGATTTAATGGCATTTTGAAATTCAACGAAGATTTCACCGGTTGAGAAAAGATTACAGAGTTCAGTTCAGTGTATGACTGTAATGCACGAAAATACTAGCGTCTTTTACCTTTTCTCAACCGGTAGAGTCGTCGGTATAACTTTAAAAACTTGCGGATATTTTAATTAATTCACTGCGTTTCCACCGATTGAGAAAATATTACAGATCAGAGTATTTTCGTGCATTACAGTCATACACTGAACTAAACTCTGATATATTTTTTCAACCGGTGGAATCATCGGTGAATTTAAAAATGTCATTAAAGCTACGCAAATCGGCAGCTCTGGCTCCATTGCTTCCGATGAAATCGAATGTTTTTCACAGGTTTTTAAATAAAAAGGGGAGCCATTCTTGCCGAATGCCACTGTTCAATTTTCTGAGACTAAATAAGGGAACTAAAGTAAGTTTTAAGGATAAAAATTCCTCACTCGACAGGGTTAGGTTCAGCTGAGACTCTACTCTAAGAAGAGTTCAACCCAGTTTACAGTTATAGTTCGGCGGGTTTCCTAATAGGGGAAACTAACTCGTTTATTCTCACTGAAAAAGCTACTGAAGCGGTGAGCTTTCACCTGCGATTCCCTGACTGCACGCCCCTCTGCCTGCGCTTTTCCAGAATTTCTCAGGATTTGAGCTCTTATAATAAGACAGCTTTCACGTCTGTAAAGAGATTTCACAAAATACTTCTCTACTCCCCTCGCTTGTTTCGTTTGAGTTAGATGCAGACGATATTCGGCGCTCATTTCTGAAAGCATAGTTGAAAGAAAAGGAAGAGAACTGCTCTTATAGTCTAAAGTGCGCGTGGGGGGAAAAAAGGGATTTTTAATAATGATTAATACGGAGGAATGTAAGTCTTCGTTGCTCTTATCAAAAACGGAAACGATAGTTCTACCTTGTTCCCCAACGGACGCATCGATTGGCGGAGAAACATTGAACACACTTTCCTCTTTTGCTTTACGGCATGAAAAAAGGCACGATTATATTTAGTGCATGTATTTCATATATATACATATATACAGTGCATGCAAAGGACAGCGCACTTTGGTATAAGTTCGAAAAAAAAAGTGGCCAATATTCAGTGAAAACATTCATCAAAAATCATCGTTTTAGACCTTTTAAGCTTGATTTAAAACATTTCAATGACATTTCTAGGTTCAAATTACTCGTTAAAAGAGATTTCTGTGATTAAATTTGGTCTAAAGAGTTTATAAATGATAGATTGATGAGAAGTTTACTTCCTGATTTTTGGCCACTGTCTGACGATCCCAGACCATAGTGCAGTGGTAGTACCCCATTACCCGGCATATCCGAGTTTACTGGTGTGTAGTCATGATTTATCTTCGGAGCAAGTTACATAATTCCCGCATTAATTTTATCATGCCTTCATATTTCTTTTTCTATTTTTCGTTTTCCCGCATGATGAGGCCGATGAGTATAGAAAGCGGCCACCGTGCCACGCAGTGAAAACTACTGCTGAAAGAGGAGCACAGGGTGTTCCAGAATATTTGCTCTTGGGATGTGGTGTGAAAAATTTAAATGCGCTGTATAAAACTTAAACTATAGGGTTCCAAGCTTTATATATTTGTAATTTTTCAGCTTGATTTATGCTTGAAATCATTCGCGGCTGACTGTAAATCGACGTAACAAATTTCGTCATGGGACTGGAGATAAAAAGGAGCTACTAAAAGAAATGATTTATTAATTCGAGAAGGGCCTCGCGTTTGGACGAAGCCGAACCACAAAGCAAAATTCCTAGTTTCTTTTGGTTACCAGAGATTTTGTCCAAAGCAAAAATATCCAAATTTTTTTTGGTCCAACTTTCTATTTTGTCCAATGTAAGAATATGTACAACAATTATTTGTCCAAATTTAAAAATGTCCAGAGTTTACTTTTGTCCAACAAGAAAATTGGCCAAAACCATTATGTCCAAAAATGGGAAGATGCGTGCTCTGGACAAGATTCAAACACGATATTCAACGATAGGATAGTTAAATGACCCCTCTTGATAGAAAAAATGAAATTGTTCATTTCTTCCAATACGTAATAGTGTGTTCCGTTGATTTGTTGATTTCCACGAAATTTGGACGAAATGTATAAACCGATTCAAAATGGACTAAATAAAATGTGGGTAAGTTGGACAAATCAGCGCTTTGGGCGAAATAATAATGGCCAGTTTAAATTGGACTAATTTACATTGGACGATCTTTTTTGGACAAAACGTGTATTGGACGAATTAGGATTGGACGCGAAATCTCTTGGAACCTTTCTTTTAAAATCTGTTGTTGGGCAAGGTTGTCAATTGAATTGAGGCCGTTTCCGGAAAAAGGGACCTTAAAACAAGAGGTGCGCTCTTTAGACAAAAGCCTCTATTCAATCGCGATGCCGATTTCTTATAAAGAGCACACCTGCTGTTTTATGGGAATATTTCCGGATATGGCCTCAATTCCGACGAATTTATCAACACCGTATAGCGTAGCTTTATGTAACGTTAAAGTTAGTATATTTACACTGAAAAAATTGAAATTACTAAAAAAGCAATTAAGTTTTGTAAAATCAGTAAGATAAAGCACATGCTAATTTTACTTGTTATTTTCGGTAAATCCTACTAAACTTATGGCTAATTTCACGATTTGAATTGTCAATTTTGCTTAAGTTGTAGTAATTTTTCTATTTGGATTGCAAATTTTTCAATCTAAATAGTACATTTTACAATCCAAATCATTGTGACTTTTGTATATTACATGGCTGTCTTGACGTGACAGCTATACGACTTGCAAAAATTACAATGTTTTGAATTGTTAAATGTACAATCCGATTGGTAAAGTTTATGATCCAACTTGTAAAATTAATCAAAATTAAGCAAAATTTACAATCCACAACGTAAAATTAGCTATATGCGTAGTCAATTTTACTGAAAATGGCTGGTAAAATTAGCCTTTGCTTCATTTTACTGATTTCACAAATCTATTTTTTTCAGTGTAAACCGTTGTAAAAATTCGCAGGAAGAAATTTCGCAGAATGTTTTTGTCGCAGGCTACATTTTATTAAAGAAGGCAGAATTTAAGACCTTGGGAGGGGGGGGAGGTTAAAATTAAAGATGAATGAAACTGTATATATATAGTCTTACCTGTAACAAATATCCGGGCTTGCGACGATGATTCAGTGGTGCGTCCCGTTATCCTGTGCACAACTCTACATCGATAGGAAACCTGAGAATCGGCTTCGGTAACAGAGTAAACTAGAAGTTCTCCTGTCGGCAGCATTCGATATTTCCCATCTGCGCATAGAAATTACAATGGTATTCACTTATATAACTCCTTCAGATTGGTATCACATAAATTTAAAATCATGTGACTCGGTGACATTTTATATTTTTTTAAATGAGTAATTTTCATTTCTCAATATTTTAACTCATTGATGCACTTTCTTCAAAGTGCACATGGGCGTCATTTAGGGGGGGCTGGGGGGGCAATCGCCCCCCCCCCCAAGGATTTGAAGTCAGGCTCAAAAACTGGCACGAATTATATTGATAAGCAAACAAAAAAAAGGTCATCCGATTATTGCCCCCAAAAGACGGCTCTTTGGCTCTAAAATTATATTGATGAGCAAAAAAAAAAAAAAAAAAAAAAAGGTTATCCGATTTTTTTCCGATGCACTTTAAGTGCATCAATGGCACGTACGTCGTAGGGTCGGTGAATTAAATAATGTCACTTGACTACGAGTGGCGTAGCGTGCAATTTGGCATCGTTGCAGTTCGTCAATTTAAACCCGTGAAAAAGATCGAACTATAGGGTGTTCGGTGAACACCTTTGCATTCGACCTTTTGCATGGGTTTAAATGGAAACAATACAACGTTGCCAGATTTCATGCTACGCCACTGCTGACTACTCAGATTTTGGTTAACGTAGGCAACCTGCCATATACGTATCACAATGAAATTAAGCGTTGCAGATTGCCTACCTGAGCTAAAATCTAAGGCGTCAACCGACATTATTTAATTCGCCGACTGCACTTACATAAGTCGCACATACAATATGTATACATGTAAAATTCGTTGTTCTGTATGCATATTTAAAGATAAGTTGCATTATTCCGTCCTAGCCCCAGTGGCGGCTCGTGCAATCTGGCAACCGTGCACTTTTGCCATATAAACGTATGCAAAAAGATCGATACTAGGTGAAGCGCTACGCCTCACCAAGTAATCGATTATTTTACACAGTTTTAAATGGAGGAAATCCATTGTTGCCACATTGCACGAGCCGCCGCTGCCTAGCCCACGAAGAAGATCGAGTTTTTGGGTGATGTGTATGTCGTGAGCACCCCCAAATTCGACTTTTAGCTCGGGTTCCTGGAATTGCACGCTTCATTGATGAAAGGATTCTTGGGAAAAAGGGGGGGAGGGGTTTGAAAGGAAAATAATCCTTCATTTTCTTGGAAAGGAATGATGTATATACTACTGCTAGAGTATGAATCACCGAAAGTAGATTTCCATCATTTGGGCCTCCCCCTCCCTTCTCTCATTTTCACTCTCTCCAGCCGCTTCACTTCAGGTGATTCTTTAGCGGTTAGAGCCGATTTCTACCACCAGAGCGCTACCGTTCGATTAATGTCAAATTACAGGCCGAAAGTAATTTATATTTAAGAAAACGGAGTGTCAGTTACTAGATAATCATCTGAAGAACGTCTAGCAAAATACCTCGTCAATAACTTCAAAAATAAAGCTGAAAGTACCAAAAAGTGAAATGTCGCATTCCGACACAAGAATCGATTTGCGATATTCCATTTTTGAGTACTTTCAGCTTTATTTTAGAAGTTGTTGACGAGATATTTTGCAGAGACGTTCTTTAGATGATAATATTGTAACTGCCTTTCCGTTTTATTAAATAGTAGCCGTTCCAAGCACCCTATGGGCGCCCTTCACGGCCAGCATTCTAGGGTTAAGGGCTAGTTGGCAGTTGGTTTAAGCAAGTTTGTTTTTTATTTACAGAATCATAATGGTTTTTTTAACGAACGATTGAAAAAGTACGGTAAAAATTACAGATCAAAAGTATCGGAGCGCTCAGGTTCAAGCGACGAGTTTTTTAAACGCATGTGACGCAAAAAGTTTTGGGGGGGGGATGTGGATAGAAAAGATGGACTTGGGGGGCGGATTGTACAAAGGGAAAGAGAATTTAGGGGGGATAGTAAAAATGGTGGAAAAAGAGATGGAAACTGAGTATTTGTGAAGCTAGTGATTAGAAAACGTTAATCGGTAAGTGAAAATACTGAGTTTTCTCAAAAAAGGGAAAAAAATCTTCACCTCCCCTCCGATTTCGAAGTATACGTCGAGTTGCTCGTATGATTTCTATTACGTGGGCACCCCTGGGGACGAGCCCTATCCGACTCACCTCAAAAAGAAAGCCCTCGACCCAACTAGTCATATCAGGTAAATTTTGAATTCCAACTATTATTTTTAGATAAATTAATGATAGATATTGAACTATAAAGAAATTTAATTGAGGCTACCAATACTAATTGATATGTTTGCATTAAAATGCTAACTTTATAAGTATTTACTTACTTCAAAGAATGGTCAAGACTAAACATTCTTAGTTTTACCATTTAAAATAGTTAAATTAAAGCAGCACGGCACTGGCGCAACCAGGATATCTTCCATCTCTCTCATTTCCCATTTGAATGTATGAGTAGGAAAAGGACAGAAAGAGGGGGTTTTATCCCCTTGTCCATCCTTGTCTAACATACGTTCCTTAATGGAGAAAAGAGAGAGATGAAGAAACTCTCGGTGCGCTACTGCAGCACGGGGTTGATTTAACTATTTTAAATTGTAAAACTATAAGATTGTTTAGTCTTGACTATACTTTCAAGTATAAGTAAATACTTAAAGTTAGCATTTTTTTCTTCAGTACATGCTGGTTTTGAACGGCAGAAAGACGATACTCGATTTACCTTGGACTGTGATACTGGGTTAAATATAGTGAACACTTAAGAATATTTACCGTCTTCCGTTGAAGGATAGATGTTGAATGATGAATCTTGAACCCACGATGTCACTGTTAAGTAATCCTTCACAAAAGTTGAAACTTCACATCGAAGCGAGGCAGTGTTGCCGACCGTAACGTAGACGTCATGCACTTGAACGTCATAATTTTGCTCCACGACTGCACAAAAGACCAAAAACACAAGAATTGACAACATCAGATGACTCATTCGATGCATATACACAATTTATGTGATAAATTTTTAATAGGTTTTGGCATAAATAATTTTCATATTCGTAATTTCGAGTCTCAAGTGTTTTCACAAAACATAGATGTTTATTTTGTGTGTTAGAATTAGGAATTTTTAGACCGCTATTCACAGAAATCAAAGTAGTCCTCGCACAACTGAATTTTGCAGCAGGAACAAAAAACTATTTTTAAGCCAAAAAGATCATTTTTAAAATTAATCAATCAATCAAAAAAAAAAAAAAAAAAAAAAAAGAACCACGGAAACAATAAGATATCCTATATTATATTTGTAAGAATGAAGCTAAGTTCCTGGAGAACAGTTGCACCGTTCGGTAGGGGTCTGGTACCGATCGGTAGGGCTCGGCTTCAATGCTTCGGGAAAAATATAAGTTTTTCCGTGCGGGCCCCGCGTCCCTTTTTGAAATGCTAAAAACTTTTCTCTGGAAAAGCTGTGCGAGTGCGAAAAGGATGCGAATCAGTTCATTTTGCAAGGGTGGGAGAGAGAAGCGAGATTTTGTCATCCTTTTTTAAATGCATACGTAACGTGCTGCTCTGTCAATTTTTTTTTTTTTTTAAATTTGATCGAGCGATTTGACGTTACCGTGGCGATTGTGATCATATGTTTTTTACGCGGAAGGACCAACGACCTCTAAATAAGACCGGCGAACGAATACGAACCAGCGTAACCCGCAAGAAAGAAAGTTAGGTTAGAATAGAGGTGCTTGGCCGGATAGGAGCACCTCTGTTTACACGTATTTTTATGAAGATGTTCTCTTCCGTTTTTCGCTTCTCAAACTCCTAATTTTACACGGATTTTGCTTTTCTTGGTCTTAATAGAAGGAGCATAGCTTGGGCTTTGACCTCCAGCCTACCGGGTCCGGTAACGTTTTTTCGAAAATATATGGAAAATATAATATAAATATATAGAATCTTTTAAATACTGTGATTGTGGTAAAACCCGCCCGCCCGCCGTTAACTCAGGATGTCGGATCGAGCCGACCACTGAAAGGGTTTTGGTTAGTCAAAATCAATTTTGTGAAGTACTCATCATGTCAGGAATGATTCCCTCTTATTCCTTTGTTTAGTCGCAGCATAATTCAGCCTTGAATCAGGATTCATCGTAAAATTCCTCTCTTTGAACCATAAGTGGTTTTGCGCATTCTTCGGAATCTTAAAGGTGAGCTTGGAGGGGGAGGCTGAGAGAATGGCCTATAAGATTTGGGTCAAGATTTCTACGAACAGCACCTAGAGGCTCATTCAGTTAAGTTCATGAAGTCGTATCGGGAAGTATTAGATGACAGTTATATGAGGGGCCCTGTTTCTTCATCAAACATTTTAGCATTATTAGCTGCTGTGACTCGGACTGCTGTGAACCACAGTCGCATACGGGAATACTTTGGGAAACGGACCGAACCGCCAAAAGCCGCAATGAGTGCGAGTGAGAAACCTTAAAACGCGAAGAGTCTCTCTCTCGCACTCGCAGTCGCTTACGCGAAAAATTTGGGAAACGGACCGAACCGCCATAAGCCGCAATGAGTGCGAGAGAGAAACCTTGAAACGCGAGAGGTCTCACTCTCGCACTCGCAGTCGCTTACGCGAAAAATTTGGGAAACGGACCGAACCGCCATAAGCCGCAATGAGTGCGAGACAGAAACCTTGAAACGCGAGAGGTCTCTCTCTCTCTCACTCGCAGTTGCTTACGGGAACACTTTGGGAAACGGACCGAACCGCCATAAGACGCAATGAGTGCGAGAGAGAAACCTTGAAACGCGAGAGGTATCTCTCTCGCACTCGCAGTCGCTTACGGGAAAAATTTAGGAAACGGACCAAACCTCCTTAAGACGCAATCAGTGCGAGAGAGAAACCTTGAAACGCGAGAGGTCTCTCTCTCGCACTCGCAGTCGCTTACGGGAACACTTTGGGAAACGGACCCAACCGGCATAAGACGCAATGAGTGCGAGAGAGAAACCTTGAAAGAGAGGTCTCTCTCTCGGACTCGCAGTCGCTTACGGGAACATTTTGGGAAACGGACCGAACCGCCATAAGACGCAATGAGTGCGAGAGAGAAACCTTGAAACGCGAGAGGTCTCTGTCTCGCACTCGCAGTCGCTTACGGGAATATTATGGGAAACGGACCGAACCGCCATAAGACGCAATGAGTGCGAGAGAGAAACCTTGAAACGCGAGAGGTCTCTCTCTCAAGGTTTCTCTCCTGCACTCATTGCGTCTTACGGCGGTTCGGTCCGTTTCCTATAATATTCCCGTAAGCGACTGCGAGTGCGAGAGAGAGACCTCTCGCGTTTCAAGGTTTCTCTCTCGCACTCATTGCGTCTTATGGCGGTTCGGTCCGTTTCCTATAATATTCCCGTAAGCGACTGCGAGTGCGAGAGAGAGACCTCTCGCGTTTCAAGGTTTCTCTCTCGCACTCATTGCGTCTTATGGCGGTTCGGTCCGTTTCCCTAAATGGTCCCGTAAGCGACTGCGAGTGCGAGAGAGAGACCTCTCGCGTTTCAAGGTTTCTCTCTCGCACTCATTGCGTCTTATGGCGGTTCGGTCCGTTTCCCAAAATATTCCCGTAAGCGACTGCGAGTGCGAGAGAGAGACCTCTCGCGTTTCTCTCTCGCACTCATTGCGTCTTATGGCGGTTCGGTCCGTTTCTCTAAATGGTCCCGTAAGCGACTGCGACTGCGAGAGATAGACCTCTCGCGTTTCAAGGTTTCTCTCTCGCACTCATTGCGTCTTATGGCGGTTCGGTCCGTTTCCCAAATCATTCCCGTAAGCGACTGCGAGTGCGAGAGAGAGAGACCTCTCACGTTTCAAGGTTTCCCTCTTGCACTCATTGCGTCTTATGGCGGTTCGGTCCGTTTCTCAAATCATTCCCGTAAGCGACTGCGAGAGAGATCTCTCGCGTTTTAAGGTTTCTCTCTCGCACTCATTGCGTCTTATGGCGGTTCGGTGCGTTTCCCAAAGTGTTCCCGTAAGCATCTGCGAGTGCGGGAGATAGACCTCTCACGTTTGAAGGTTTCTCTCTTGCATTCATTGCGTCTTATGGCGGTTCGGTCCGTTTCTTAAATTATTCCCGTAAGCGACAGCGAGAGAGAGACCTCTCGCGTTTCAAGGTTTCTCTATCGTATTCATTGCGTCTTATGGCGGTTCGGTCCGTTTCCCAAAGCGTTTCCGTAAGCGACTGCGAGTGCGAGAGAGAGACCTCTCGCGTTTTAAGGTTTCTCTCTTGCACTCATTGCGTCTTGTGGCGGTTCGGTCCGTTTCCGAAAGTGTTCCCGTAAGCGACTTCGAGTCACAGCAGCTATAATAGCTAAAATGTGTGATGAAGAAACATGGCCCCTCATATAACTGCCATCTAATACTTTCCGATACGACTTCATGAACTTAACTGAATGAGCCTCTAGGTGCTGTTCGTAGAAATCTTGACCGAAATCTTATAGGCCATTCTCTCAGCCTCCCCCTCCAAGCTCACCTTTAAGATTCCGAAGAATGCGCAAAAACCACTTATGGTTCAAAGAGAGGAATTTTACGATGAATCTTGATTCAAGGCTGAATTATGCTGCGACTAAACAAAGGAATAAGAGGGAATCACTCCTGACATGATGAGTACTTCACAAAATTGATTATGACTAACCAGAACCCTTTCAGTGGTCGGCTCGATCCGACATCCTGAGTAAACGGCTGGCGGGTTTCACCACAATCACAGTATTTAATAGACACTGATGATGGCGCAGATTGATAAAACAATATTAGGAATGAAAAATCATCCAGAAGGGAAATGTACAGAAATTACGAACTGAAGTTAAGTAACTACGAGCTCTAACACAGGAGGTTTTACCGGCACACACTACACAGTATTGAAAAATTACCTCCTCAGCCACTAAAACTTTTCGGATTTTGAAGAATCTAGCACTAAAAGGACTGAGACTGAAGGAGTAGTCTCAAAAAATGACTAAAAACCGATTTGTAGACAGATTGAATCGTCGTAAACAGGCGAACATGATTTGCAAGGTCTTCAGAGCATACCAACGGGTCTCCACTTAAACGACTTATATTTTCCATATATTTTCGAAAAAACGTTACCGGACCCGGTAGGGCGGAGGTCAAAGCCCAAGCTATCCTCCTTCTATTAAGACCAAGAAAAGCAAAATCCGTGTAAAATTAGGAGTTTTAGAAGCGAAAAACGGAAGAGAACATCTTCATAAAAATACGTGTAAACAGAGGTGCTCCTATCCGGCCAAGCACCTCTATTCTAACCTAACTTTCTTTCTTGCGGGTTACGCTGGTTCGTATTCGTTCGCCGGTCTAATATAGAGGTCGTTGGGAAGGACACATTCGGGTATAGAAGCATTTTAATAGCGACTTCAATGAAGTCACTTCGTATGATATCGATGTATAGCTTCGACTTTTTATCACATGATTTTACGTAGAAGTAAACAATGGGACAGTCACAGTGCTGCTAGATGTGTTGTAAAATATTCAGGATTTTGAGACTTAATGTAAAATGTGTATATTTTATGTCAAATCTGGCAGCACTGTACAGTCATTGATTGATGGCTCGACGAGGTTGCTGTATAACTTCGCGAAGTAGAGCTTCAATACTTATCATATGTATTAAACGTAGATTTATGGAATAGTACAATCAACTAGAGATGACTTTGTTGAGATCGGTGCGTTGAATTGATATCTCGATTGTAACCCAGCGAAGGGCTAGGTTTCGAGAATTTTTAAAGAAACCAAACTATTAGTGATGATGAGTTGAGACGATGGTTATTCTTCTCTTATCAATAATATGCTCTCGAATATTACTGAGTAATGAAAATAATTGGTTTCCTGTTGAAAATGTGTTGTTTACTTTGAATGTATAAGTGCGATTTATCTAAGAATACTACCAACGGGTCCAACGGACCCAGAATATTGTTACACATCCTCTTTCAAAGTTGGCGATTTGAGCTGTTTCGTATTAGTTCGCATCTTGGTGAGGTTATGATGTTTTTATAAGGTCTGTTTTTTCAAATTTTAAAAAAAAAAAAAAAAAAAAAAAAAAAAAAAAACGTTAGATTTCTTGGGTATTTTTGTAGTTTTTAACGATTCATTTGATTGTATACACCTGTTATTTTTTAATCTGTGGAGTCAAAGTGTGTCAAATTAAATGAAGGCGTTTTTTTTTTCTTTTTCGAAATAGACTGATTTAGTGCTGACTTGGTGATGAGCGTTCCAAAGAAAGACAAACTGTCTCTCTTGGTCTCACGTAACCCCCGCATGTACTGCTATCTCACTCTAATTTCAAAAAACTTATGGAGAGACATCTTTTGAGCATTGAGCATCAATTGTCAAAAAGCGCTGAAAGAATGACCCCAAATAATAGGGGTTGTAAATGACCTCACGTCCAAAAAGCTTAAAAAATTAAAATGTTAAATGAAGTTTATTGCTTGAATTTCCGAGCCAACCTATTTTAACAAATTATTGTCGTTAATAAAGGGCTGTTTGAAAAAGGCATACTTTTCCCGCGCAAAGTTTCTTTTCCATTTTTATACAGATTTTTGATTTACCTACTAAAACGCAATGTCTTATTGTCATGTCAGTTCAACGAAAGGTTATCGTAGGTGTGCGATCTCGGTCATGCGTATTTGTTTGCTTACCCCGAACTTCTCATTTTATTGTGAAAGCATGGTTTTTCACTCTCGCTATCTCTTTCTCTCCTTCCCTTCTTTTCTCTGTACTGTTCTAAATCGTATAATCCACATGCGCTAATACGGTGCATCCAAATGCGCCGATTCTAAGGGTTTCGGCGGCTCCATGAGCGCCAAAAAAAATTGACGGTTTTGGAACGGGGTCTCTTGAGAACGACCACCCCTAAAATGGTTAAGTTTCATGCAAGGGGGTGGGGGGGACGGGGGTTATGCTATTTATGCCCCTTCCAAATGATGACTCCTGTTTTCTAAACATTTGGTGTACATGAGAAAATACCACTTTAGTATTGCAGGAATAATAGAGTAAGTTTTTAGATTTCGTCCTTTGGAGCAGGATTAGATGGGCGAATAGCAAACGGAGTTAGGGAGTGGATATCAAGTCAAAGTCTTAGCTCGAATAAACAAAATCACGCGCAAGACGCGAAACGGAACGCTTGGCCGCGAACCGGCCACCGGCCTCTAGTATAATATATTGTTCAATTTTTAAAACAACCTATTTGACGCGACAGTATTTTTGTTTTTCTTGTGAAATTCAGTTTTGTGGATCCTTTGGTTTCTGAAATTTTCAGTTCATTTGCAATGAGGACGTCAGCAAATTTTTTCAACAGCCACCTGGAAATATGTCACCTTCACAGAAAACAAGCTGATATGTTTAGAGGCTGTCTTTAAAAATATTCATTTCGAGCAAGAATGTTTCTCCGTTCAATCGTTGACAAATTGAGTTGTTAACGTATGGGTTACTCAAATGGTTTCATGCTTTACTTTAGCTGATATAAGAATGTGAAAAGTCAACATCATTCACTTCTATCACAAACAACTGCATTTAAATATAAGTAAATAAGTTGACTTCGACTGTCAATCAGCAATTTCAAGAGCGGTTTTCTCAAAATCAGATCTTGGACTTGAGCCATTCTCGCAGGAAACGGCTTAAATATTCTCTATAGCGCTTCTTTTTCCTTTCCCACTCTTACGAAGTCAGAAATTGAGAAAGTAATGCGATATGGTTGAGGTGTCTATCTGTCTATATCCCATATCATAACTTTTGAACCATTGGTCCGTATACATCCAAATTTTGCAAAGAGGTTGCTCATTTTACTATTCCCTAGAGGGACTTTTTTTGTTGTTTCTTCGAAACTTTAAATTTTAAGCAAGTTATGAAGGATAAAAGACTTTCCATTAAAATCAATGGGGAAAAAAAATGGGTATAAACGTAGGGAAAAATTGGAATATTTCAAATATGGCTGTTTCAATTTTGATTAAAAGTTGCAAAAACATTCTGCAATATGAACTTACTGTAAAACTAACCCCTTCAGGGAGGGTCTGGGGGTCTCTCCAAGAATATTTTAGGGGGTCTGGAGGTCATCCCCAGAATATGATAGAGAGGTCTGGGGGTCACCCCCAGAATATGAAAGAGGGGCCTGGGGGTTTCCCCAGAAAATATGAGGGGTCCTGGGGGCCTCCCAGATTAATTTTGATGTGAGAAAGGGTTCTTCGGGTATTCCCTAACGAGCTATAACTTTAGAGTGGCAGCGGATTGTTTCACCTTGTGCCACACAGGGTAGAAGGAATCCCGGGAAAAAGCGAAATTTGGACGGCAGATTCCAAGGTTTGAGGTTAAATTTTGTAGGTCTTTTCCGGCGATGCCCGAGTTTGTTTACGAGACGGCCGGAAACTAACTACAAAATTTAACCTCAAAATTGATTTTTACGACAAGATTGCGGGGCCCTAGGTGACAACAGTGAACCAGCGGAACGTTCCTTGATTTGTCACTCTAAAGTTATAATCAAGGTTATAGATTAAAGAGGTATGCTCATCTGACCTGGCGCCACAAATTCAGTGGCGCGCAGTTCAAAATCACTGCAGACAAGATGACCGACAAAAGCAGAAAACATATACTCTTTGCAGAAAACATTAGGCTACACTCTGTAGGAAAGCAGAAAACAACCCAATGTTTTCGGCAAAGAGTCTAAGTTTTCTGCTTCCGTCGGCCATCTTGCCTGCAGTGATTTTGAACTGCGCGCCACTGAATTTGTGGCGCCAAGTCAGATGAGCATACCTCTTTAATCTATAACCTTGAGTTGGTATTCCCTACACTTTTTTTTTTTTTTTGAACATCCAGTTTATTTTATAAGAAGTAAAAAGGTCTCTTGATGTAAACTTGCCTGCTTTGACGAAAATGTCCTTGGATATAATTTTTCCGACCAAGTTGCTAGCTTCACACCTGTACACGGCCGAATGAACGTCGTGTCGATAGTTCTCTGGTCCGAACGCCGGGAAGAAAAGAGAGCTGTTGAGAAGAATCTCTCTGATATGTCTGATTGGAGTGACGATGGCACCGTCTCCGGTCAGCCAGGTAATTTTGGGCTCGGGGCTACCTCGGACGAGGCACTGTAAGGTGCCACCGGTATGATTCGAGAATTCAAGAGGAGATCTCGGCTCAACGAGAAACACCGGACCTTGGCTGTCCATTGTGTCACCCTCAACGACACCTGAAACAAATTAATGAGGGAATTAATTAATTAATTAATTAATTAAATTAATGAGGCGAGTCGAAACTGGCTGAAAATACCATAAGGTTTATTGTTAGTAATAACAATTATATCACCGTGAAGGAGGTGTAGCTGATTTAATCGCAAAAAAAAAACAAAAAACAAAAAACAACCATTGTCATAATATCAGATTTTACGGAAATTTATGTAGATTAAGAATATTAAGTCAGATCATTGAAAAAAACATGGAAATTTATCAAAAATGGAAAAATAATATGGTACCTCATTTCATTGTTTCCTTTTTTTTTATTTTGACATTTTTTTTTAAAAGTAGGTGTAAATTTGGCAACATAGCAAAAATTTACTCAAATTTCACATAAATTACTCTCTTAGGGTACTAAGTACATAATCCATCCATTAAAGTTTCAAAATTATTGATACTGACTGTGCTGCATGAAAATATCCTTGGGGTACAAAAATACCCCCCCCCCCCCCTTAGTCCTTTGTGTTACCGAAATACCTTAGGCTCACAAGGGTTAAAAACACAACATTTCAGACCCTTGAAACTGCCCCATTTTAGACTTTCTTCTGTGTGTTTCTTTCGAGAGAGTGACAAATTAGACAGGAATTTCTCATGCAACTAGCTTTGCTTTGCCATATAATCAAAGTAAAGATGGTGGAGCTTGGCAGGTGTCACAGGAGATTCCTCTTCAGAAACGCACAAAGGAAAGTCTTAAATTATCTCCCATATGATAACTGCATAGCTTTGCCATTTACACCTTCACAACTGTGTACTGTCAAATTGTGAGTGAATGAATTTCGCAATTTTTAATACGTTAATCGCAATTTTTGCTGGGTTTTTAGCAGGAACTAACTATTTAATTGCTAACTCAGCAAATGTTAGGCAGAGCCCCATTCGAGCCTTAGAGCATTTACATCAGTAACCAGTAACGGAACGTGATATTTGACAACGTTTAATTATGCCTATATAAACCCAAAGAAAAAGTCGAATGGAGCTGTTGCAAACTTTTGCTACAGGCTTATTGATAGTTGAATATGGAGTAATATCCTATAAAAATAACGATTAGCGCACTAAAAAATCACGAAATCCACTCCTAAACTCACAAAATGCTTTTAAACGCGAGACCGTAATGGCGGATGGGGCCGCGGTTTGCATTGAGTTTCCCTATCTTCAATCAGCGCCATCTACAGGAGGTAGTCTCGCAACACCACACAAGAAGAAGAAGAAGCACACAATTGCCATAAGAAAACAGCGGCCTCCGGCCGCCATTACGGTCTCGCGTTTAAAAGCATTTTGTGAGTTTAGGAGTGGATTTCGTGATTTTTTAGTGCGCTAATCGTTATTTTTACAGGGTATTACCACATAATCAACTATCAATAAGCCTGTAGCAAAAGTTTGCAACAGATCCATTGAAGGGTTTTCACCGCGGATACTACACTACAGGATCTATAATGGGTCTGTTGCACACTTCGGCTACAGCGTTTTAAAGTATCAATTCCTACGTAAAAAGCCGAGAGAATAACAATGGCAGCATCAGAAAACACTAAAATTCAGTATTAAACTCACAAATTGCGAAAAACACCAGACACTATTCACCCCTGTATCTTTCCACCACGTGCACGATATTTCGCGAAATTAGCGCGGCACAGTCAAATAATCACGCGGCCGACTGTCATTACAGCTGACTTCATAAACAAATAAACAGTAAACACTGACGACATCTGTTCTAATTCTTACGTGACAAACTCCTCAATTCCTCACAAAAGATTGTGGAAGGTACGGAGACCGATATTTGTGTCGGAAACTTATCAAAATGAAACAATAACACACAGGAGTTC
Source organism: Trialeurodes vaporariorum (assembly GCA_011764245.1). Taxonomy (NCBI): domain Eukaryota; kingdom Metazoa; phylum Arthropoda; class Insecta; order Hemiptera; family Aleyrodidae; genus Trialeurodes; species Trialeurodes vaporariorum. The sequence goes on from VMOF01000220.1 coordinate 67,089,434, forward strand.
CAAGGATGATTCCAACTCTGATCATCGTGCTTGGAACTCCTGTGTGTCATTGTTTCATTTTGATAAGTTTTCGACACAAATATCGGTCTCCGTACCTTTCACAACCTTTTTGTGAGGAATTGAGGATTTTGTCACGTAAGAATTAGAACAGACGCCATCCGTGTTTACTGTTTATTTGTTTATGAAGTCAGCTGTGATGACAGTCGGGCGTGATTATTTGAATGTGCCGCGCTAATTTCGCGAAATATCGTGCACGTGGTGGAAAGATACAGGGGTGAATAGTGCCTAGTGTTTTTCGCAATTTGTGAGTTTAATATTGAATTTTAGTGTTTTCTGATGCTGCCATTGTTATTTTCTCGGCTTTTTACATAGGAGTTGATACTTTTAAACGCTGTAGCCGAAGTGTGCAACAGACTCATTTTATATTTTTCATTGCGGTTTAAATGGACACAATGCAATGTTGTCAAATTGCACTCTTCACACAGAGAAAGGAAATTTTAAAAAAGTCTTGACTTGATCTGAAATGCACTCTTTTGACCTTAAAGAGGTGATCAGCGGGGGATAAAAAATATTTCGTCCAAATCACATTTTGTTTTGCAGGGTGGTATAACCAAACCATGCCTCCTCTTATGTACTTTCTAGAGCAGTGGCGTAGCGAGCAATTTGGCAAAGTTGCAGTTCGTCCCTTTAAACCTATGAAAAATATCGAAGTATTGGGTGTCCAGTGAACACTTTCGTACTTTTTGACCTTTTATTATGCGTTTAAATGGACAAAATATAACGTTGCCATATTGCACGCTCCGTCACTGGTTTAAACTTTCCTGTAATGTTTTCGGGATTTATGAGTGTGCAGATAAAGCGCGTAACCTTCCCGAGGCCGGTTTGGCAACCGAGACACAAGACACAACTGTCAGATACGGTTTCGCATCAGTTGCGGTACCGTTCCAACGCAACGCCGCACTATGGTCCAGAAGTCCGATTTAGGAAGACATCAGTTTGCATTAAAATCGTCCAATATCTTGAAAACGGCTCATCTGACATCAAAAATGGTTATCACAAAAAAGTTAAAACGGTTTACGTTCTATCTTTTTTGTAATAACCAGTTTTGGTGTCAGATGAGCCGTTTTCAAGATATTGGACGATTTTAATGCAAACTGATGTCTTTCTAAACCGGACTTCTGGACCACAGTGCGACGTGTTGTCGGTCGGTCTGATTCCATACCTAACCTATATTCTACACCACCGATGCTCTTCTTTTATTAGAGACACTCCAGTGGGTTCTCTCTCTCTCTCCTCTCAGATCCATCCTCTGTAGAAGCGTGTTCGGGAGGGGGGTACATTGAAGTGAGGAGCTGGGGGGGGGGGGGGGGGGGGAGAATTTGAGCAATGCGGGTTGCGGGCTTCTAACTCACCCACTGAATTCCATCAAAGATTTGACCCTCCTCCCCCACGCCCACCCACATCTCCCACCAGTACACCGCCCCTCCCCAATTTCCTTCCCCATCACCTGGAAATAATTAATATTCCTCCCCCTTGAAACTCGTGCTCAAATCAAGGTTGCCGGGCTAGAGTGAAAAATTCGTTTGCTTCGGTGAGTGTATTTCTCTCTCGCTGGTCATTTTAACCCGTTTAGTCGAATTTATCTTGACATTTTGAGAGAAAAGGAAAAGAAGACAAAAATGTTGTATTCTTATTTTCTCTCAGATAAATGATTTGTTGAAATTTTTGAAAAAAAAAAAAAAAAAAAAAAAAAAAAAAAAAAAAAAAAAAAAAAAAACCCTTTTTTGAAATTTAAAAAAAAAAATAAATAAATAAAAAAAAATACCTTACGTGGTTCTTCAGCGTTTAGAGCTGATTTCTGCCACCAGAGCGCTACTGTTCAATTATTGTCAAATTATCGCCCGAATGTAATTTATATTTAAGAAAACGGATTGTCAGTTTCTATAGATAGATAGTCATCTGAAGAACGTCTCTACAAAATATCTCGCCAATATATTTCAAAATAAGGCTGAAAGTACCAACAATTAAACTCTCGCAAACCAATTCTACTATCAAAATGATTTATATTCTACGTTTTAGAACTTTTAGCCTTATTTTTAAATAAATATCGGAAAAAGTGGAATATCGTAATTCATTTCTTGTATTGAAATGTGACATTCCATTTTTCTGTAATGGGTTTGTTGCAAACTTTTGCTACAGCGCTATAGAGTGTACAATCTAATGTAAAATCGCCTGAAAAGTCCAATGGTGGCATCAGAAAGCCATGAAATGCAATAATAAACTCACAAGAGGCGTTTAATGAAATCTAAAATGGCGGCAAAATATCGAGCAATCTGTATGCATGCACCATGAACATTCAAGGATAGCCAACCTGACAATATCCATATCACAATCAATCACAACGTAAACAAACACATAACCTCTACCTCCAGTGAGGTTGTCAAAGTTGGCAATCCTTGGATGATCACGGTGCATGCATTCAGATTCCTCAATATTTTGCCGCCATCTTGGATTTCAATAAACGCCTCTTGTGAGTTTAATATTGTATTTCATGACTTTATAATGCCACCAATGGACTTTTCAGACGATTTTACATTGGAATAAACACTTTTTATTGCTGTAGCAAAAGTTTGCAACAGACCCATTTCAGCCTTATTTTAGACCACACCATTCTTCGCCCATTCAAACCCACAAAGAAAGGTCGGGCTACTAGCAATGCCCATAGTGTACTTCCTCGAATCGATATTTTATATTTGTTTAAATGGAGGAAATGCAGGATAGCCAAATTTCACACATTGCCACTGCATTATCATCTGAGATCGTCAAAAAGTGGCCAACAATCAGAGTGTAAATTTCTCATCAGTTAACCCTTTATGGACCAAGCCCGAGTTTACTCGTTTTTCTCCTTAAATTTTTTTTTCATTGTTTCAGTCTTCATTCTGGCTAAACGCGACTATCGATGACAACACTTAAAAGATAAAATGGTTTTTAGCTCCTTCAATTCATCGTATAGGCAATTCCAACTCCCCCGAGTACGAACAGTTAACTACCTTCCCTTTGTAAACGGAAGAGTGGCGTCCTTTTGACGCCAATTTTTGACGATCTCAGGCCATAACGCACTCATTCAAATTACCCGCTCGCTAAGCCACAGCGTCTGATTCGTCAATTCTAATCTCCCGCCAAGAAAATCTACACCCGATTGGTCGATTATAGAACGAATCCCTTTTCAGCGTCTGACAACCATGGCTCAAATCCGCCGTTTCAACATCAAATATGTTAACTAACTAGTTAAGGGTTAACAGTTTCGCAATTTCCTGCCCCTCCTCCCCCTCTCCCTTCCTCTACACTTGATGAAGCTGGTGGTCCTTAGATCTTTAGTTCATTTGCTCGGAAACAATACGCTTGATTGAATCATGTTTATGCAGTAAGATTCTCCCCAAGTTGTCTTCCAAAGGAGACGGAGGAGGATTGAGGGACTGAGAGGAATAATAAGAGGGCTTTATATTCTTCTCGATCTTTAGTTTTCTTCTTCATTAATCTCCTGATGGAAACTGATCGATGTGAATCACGAGTTCGAAAGGATTTTCATCCTTTCCTTTAGACCGGACTGTAGATCAGCTCATATAACTGAATACTCTAGCAGGATTTTTTTTTCTTCTTCTTTTTTGCTCTCAGGGAAACAAGTGGAAGAGGAATTAAAGGGAAAACAAAATGACGATTAAGAACTAACTCCAAAAAAAAAAAAAAAGAATCAGTTTGCCGGACTAATTATTATTAATATTATTATATTATTATGAATTTTCTAAAAAAGAGTCAAAATACCAGATTCTAGTCATATTACCAGAAGCACAACGATATGGCTTATAGAGTCTAGTAGGTACTTTAACCAGAAAATTATGGTGATAATCCCTCCCTTACATAGATTCACATATTGCCATGCCTCTGGTAAACTTCTTTTTTCAGTGTACTGGACACGGAAGTATACTTGCTATAATACCGAGAAAATTGTGAAAGTAAAAATAAAGAATGTTTTCAGTTTCAACTCTTGAGTAAGAATTTTTAATCGGCACGGAAAGTATAAGAGTTGAATTCCGTTGGTTTTGATTATTCAATAAATCGTTTGTTCAAGCCTTCTTGTACATAAAATACTTCATTTTACATCCTTTTCCTGTCTAGATTCATTTCAATATACAGCCTGATCAACATAGTTTTGGCATATAACGAATCGTCCAATGTCACTAATTGCAGCAAGACACCAGGCGCCACACTGTAATAAATTAACCCTTGTGCGCCTAAGGGGGGGTAGATTTGTACCCCAGGCCAGTTTTTTTGACGCCATTTTGTCAAAACTGCTCAAAATTTTTTGGGACTTCATGACATTTTAAGTTAGGATACTTAGAACACGTCCACCAAATTTCATTAATTTTTATGAATTTTTGTCGATATTATAGAAATTTAAAGTGTTGGGGAACAAATATTCCCCCCCTTCGTCCTGCCAGTTTTAAGTTTGGAACCATCTATTAAAGTGAATTTTATGGATATTTTATGTAGATTAAGAATATTAAGTCAGATCATTGAAAAAAAATTGGAAATTTATCAAAAATGGAAAAATAAGATGGTACCTCATTTCATTTTTTCCATTTTTTTTATTTTGACATTTTTTTTAAAAGTAGGTGTAAATTTGGCAACATAGCAAAAATTTACTCAAATTTCACATAATTTACTCTCTTAGGGTACTAATTACATAATCCATCCATTAAAGTTTCAAAATTATTGATACTGACTGTGCTGCATGAAAATATCCTTGGGGTACAAAAATACCCCCCCCCCCCTTAGTCCCTTGTGTTACCGAAATACCTTAGGCTCACAAGGGTTAAAGTGATATTTTAAAGACGGGGCCCAAAAAACACAATTTATTCGCTCTTTTCTAGAAATTCCAATCCTATCAGAATAATAAATTGCGAGTCAAAAGGGCGCTCTTCATGTACAGTGAGTCTTTATTCCGGATATATATTACGCCTCGATTTTAATTCAAAGGGGTAAAAGAAAAGGAGTGAGTGATGAGGATTAAGAGGAATGCGAGAGGTGAGAAATGGGGGGGAGGCGGGAGAGAGAGAGAGAGAGAGGGGGGGGGAGATAGAGAGAGGCTAAGTAATTGAAGAGGGAAGAAAAATGGAAATTTTCAGCGGGTGAAGGGACGAATATTGTTAACTTCCTTATTCGGTTTCGGCGGTGCTTAAATCATTTCCGGTGCTGTGTCTCGGCGCTAATGACATACTTGATTAAAGTGTTTTGCATCGTTTGTTCCACTTTCTTGATAATCGGGACAATGAGAACCAAGACTCGCCGGTCTAATTGCCGAGTGTCACCGTTTCCTACAGACGATCAAAGTGACGAGGAAAGTGTGCTTAGTTTTATTATAATGCCGCGCCGCGCCGGGAGATTATGCAATTTCACAACGACCCGAAAAATTTCTTGTGGCTATTAAAAGAGAGTTTCATGCTTTGTTTAGAGGAACAGCGTTTTAAAAGGACTTTTTAGTCGAACGCTCCTTGCTGTCTTTCTGACTGTATAAGTGAAGACTGAGTTATTTAACCCTTTATGGACTAAGCCCGAGTCAACTTGTTTTTCTCCTTTGGCCTATTTCACATTGATTCAGTCTTCATTCCGGATAAACGCGTCTATCGATGAAAACACTTACAAAATAAGGTATCGTCGGACGCCTTTAATTTGTCGTATAGGCAATTCCAACTCCCCCGAGTACGAACAGTTAACTACCTTTCCCTACATGAACGGAGGAGTGGCTTTCTTTCGAACTACTTCATTTACTTCATCGTTAAACCGATCGTTTAGACTGTCAAAAAGTGGTTCTATTCGTTGGAAATTGTAAAACTTGGCCGTTGCTGTGGTAACCATCGTTAAAGTGTCCGTTCAATAAAGGTTATTCATGAGTCACCTTTAAATAGCGGGCATTGTAACGATGATGGTTACTATAGCAACGGCCAAGTTACACAATTTCCGATCAATAAAATCACTCATATACAGTCTTAACGATTGGTTTAACTATGAAGTAAATGATCGGCCCGCTGGTCCTTAGATGGTTAAGGAGAATCGTTAGCGTTCACTAGCGTCTTTTTAACTTTGCCGCCTCTAGCTTCTAGATCTGTTTCGCAGCAATAAACATAAAAGATTTAATTTTTTCTGTCCAGATAAATCCATTTTTTTTGCTTAGTGTGCGCAAATAGGATGCGCGATTGAAACCCTTATAGTCCAACCCATTGCAGCTAGCGGTTACGAACGCGAGCGTTACGTCCAGATGAGATGCTACCTGCTACCCTCGACCGTAGCACAGTTGATCGAAACATAGATTTTCCCGGACAATACTTTTTTTCTCTCTGTCTGAGAGTTTACATATTTTCTTGCAAAACCTGTAAGGGATGACTCATTTCAAGCTATATTGACTTAATCCTTAACTGCAGATGAGCCCAGATCTGGAACAATTACTTTGAAGCCTTATCTAAAAGTAGGAGACTTGAGTTGTACAGTCGCTGCATTGTGGGTCACATGTAGAACAGATACTAAAAGAGTAAGAATTGTCGATTTTGTCCTAGAGCGCGCAGCACAGGATAGAGAACGTGCAGAGTGGTTGAAAATAGCTCACTGAAAATCTGATCGAGATTTTCCGATTTTCATTGTTATGTTTGGGAGTAACGCAGGGGTACCATATACAAAAAAAACAACTTCTATTGAAACTTACAAACTTATTTTTTACTTTAATTTTTTTTTTTTTTTATTTTTTATCCTGAAAACTTTATTTTCAGTTGACCGGATACCTAAATGCGGGTAAGGCCGTATTTGGAACAATGAATATTCAGGCTCTTTACCATTGAAATATAATGGAAAGAATTTTTTCACTATTTTTCCCTGTCTCAAGGATCAAAATTGTACTGAAAAAAAAATAAAAATATTTTATTGAAAAAAAAATAATCATGCAGTAAAAGGTTAATAATTTAAATAATTTTTCAGATATCTTCCTATATTTATTGTTTGTTTCCTCTTGGTTTTTGTTGATTTCATGGCGATTTTACTTCGGCATTCTAGCCCACTGTGCGATGGGTCGCGCCGCGCGCGTGAGAGCCCTCTCGATCGCCGTGTGTCAGTATTACAATTCACGCGTAGCGCTGAGTTTTTTTTTTTTTTTTTGTCTGGATTTTCATCGACCTACTAATTGTATCACTGTCAACATCAATTCAAGTTCTCCGGTCTTGTGGAGTCCAACTGACTCGTGTTTCCTTTCTTCAGCTCTCAAGCATCGCTGCCGCAGCTAACCTCACTGCAGTGACACGATGGATCTCGAACCTCGAACAAAATTCATCTGCTGACGCCCAAAAGTTTTAAGTACACGCAACGTCAAGATCCAAAAGTATAGCTTCGGATGACGTCATGTTGCGAAACTAGCTGTTTGGTATTTAGCACTTTCCATCAGACTTGGGCAAATGAGTCTCGATCGCCAAGGCTGAACTGCCGATTAATTTTTGTAATCGCCAGCTGATTCTCTGGTTACTTTTTGTAATCGCGAGCTGATTCTCCGATTAATTTTTGTTATGCGGCGAGCTGATTCTCCGATTATCCATTACAAATGTAATTGGAGCTAAAACACGCACCATTCAAACTAAAATTTGAGGGTAATCGACGCTGATTTTCAAAACTAAAATATTATATTTATGGTTAGTTGCAAACTGTTACTTCTTGAGATTTAAGGAACGATTCAGATGTGAAAATCTTGAACATTTACGACGGTAGCACCGGAAACTTTAAGGTGATTCTTCGGCGTTTATTAGTGCCGATTTCTGCCACCAGAGCGCTATCATTCGATTAATGGCAAAGTACTGGCCGAAAGTAATTTACATTTAAGAAAACGAAAAGTCAGCTACTAGATAATCATCAGATGAACGTCTCTGCAAAATATCTTGTCAATAACTTCAAAAATAAGGCTGAAAGTACCAAAAAATTGAACATAGCAAATCGGTTATTCTTGTATCCAAATGCGATATTCCATTTTCTGGTACTTTCAGCCTTATTTTTGAAGTTATTGACGAGATATTTGGCAGAGACATTCTTCAGATGATTATCTAGTAACTGATTCTCCGTTTTCTTAAATATAAATTACTTTCGGCCTGTAATTTGACGTTAATCGAACGATGGCGCTCTGGTGGGAGAAATTGGCCCTAAACACTGAAGAATCACCGTAAATCCACTCCTATTCTCATGAGATGCTTTTAAACACGCGACCATAATGACGGTGTTGGGACTGTTGGGCCCTGATATTAATGGGAGATCCCCCTCTGTTATACTGCCTCAACATAATGGTTCCGAAAAAGTTATGAAATTCTGCGAACAAAGCCTCATAATTCCTATGACGTATTTTTACTCGCGAAATGATTGGTAAAAATCAGAAATAAAATATTATTTCGGGGATGAAACCATGTGATCCAAAATTCTCAGTTTGGGTATTACAGTCTGACAACGCGGCTTCCAGAGGTGAAACTAATTCAAGACTTCAATTTGGGAATCCTGGCTCTTTTATGAATGAAAATAAATTCAAACAGTTTTAATTCGCAGGGTAAGAACTGTCAGGGTGGGAAAAGCACAGTCTCCCTACGGTTCCCTCCTTTTTTCACCCCCTGTCTTTATTTAATTAAAATCACCACTGTTTATTAACAGACGTTAAAATCCACTCTTGGCATAAACATTTCACCCGAAAATAATTTAAAAAAAAAAAAAAAAAAAAAAAAAAAAAAAAAAAAAAATCCACCGAGTTGGGTGACAAAACTCTAAGACTGATCGCTCAGAGAACAAATTAAAAATAAAGTAAATAAACTTCCCGCCAACCGAGAGGACTCCTGATGAGGTTTCCACGGCGCGCGCCCGATGGGGTGGCGCTTTGCATTTGAATGAATTTAAACCAAAGATTACATCAGAGTAAAAATCAGCATAGCATGCTTGAATGAAGCTTTGAGAGGAGGTCATTTCAAGTATCAAACGAGAACCGACGCAGACGCAGGGTATACACTAGTGGCGTAGCGTGCAAGGCAACGTTGTACTGTGTCCATTTAAAATCATGAAAAAGATCGAACTGTTGGGTGTGCGGTGAACACCTTCGCATTCGACCTTTTACATGAGTTTAAACGGACACATTACAAGGTTGCCACATTGCACTCTGCGCCACTGGTGTACACGCAGTCAACTACTCGTTCAATCGGTCAGGGTAATTTCATTTTTTTCGTCCGTTATCAGGGCTGCCGTTTTGCGTAGAATCAATGCTATTTTCCTCGTCACCGATGATTCCACCGGTTGAGAAAAGAATACACAGTTCAGTTCAGGGTATGACTGTAATGCACGAAAATACTGATCTGATCTGTAATCTTTCCTTAATCGGTGGAATCTCCGTTGATTAATTAAAATATCCGCAAGTTTTTTAAAGTCATCGACGACTCCATCGGTTGAGAAAAGATTACAGATGCGAGTATTTTAGTTTATTACAGTCATACTCTGAACTGCATTGTGTAATCTTTTCTCAACCGGTGGAATCATCGGTGAATTGAAAAATAGCATTGATTCTACGCAAAACGGCAGCCCTGTCCGTTATATAAGCGCATGTTGGGTGTCAAAAGTAGGGGGGGGGGGACTTTCACCTTTTTTCCCTTATATTTTTTTTGCTTTTAAGGATATACGATGAAAATGCGGGTTATTTATTTATTTTTTATTTTTATATATATATATATTTTTTTTTTACATTTACAACAGAGAGAAAATTTTAAAATGATACATGGAAACCGGGTTCTTTTAATTCCCATCAGCCACTATTGATCTAACCGTTTCTCACACAAGAAAAGTGGGGGACTTTTGGGGCTTGAAAAAGTGGGGTGGGCGCTCTCGGGGCTTGAAAAAAAAGTGGGGGCCTCAGCCCTCCCAAGCCTCATACACACTACGCCCATGGTCCGTTAAATATACGTATAAAAGTTGGGAGCGAAAAAGTAGCAATCAACAAGCAAACAAAAACCAAAAGGTCCATTGCTTCTAAAATCTTTTTTTCCATACACATAGAAAAAGAAAAAAAAAATTCTAATTTCAAGTATTAACTTTCTTAAAAGGATGGTCAATGCTTAAACATTCCTATAGTTTTACCATTTAAAATAGTTAAGTTGAAGCAGCACGGGGTTGATTTAACTATTTTAAATGGTAAAACTAAGAATGTTAAAGTCTTGACTATACTTCTAACTAAGTAAATACTTAAAGTTAGTGTTTTTTTTTTCTTTTTTTTTTTTTCCAGTGTATACTATACAGTCAAAACAGACCCAACTCAAAAACAGTCTATTTAATCAGCATATATTTAAAACACTGTCGCATCGATCGATAAATCGATACCGCAAAAATGCGGTCTGTTTTCTCTCTGAAACTGGCTTATATTTTTAATAATTTTTATGACATCTCTTTGCGTTCGATTCGAATAGTATGAATTATTTCGCTCCTTCGCCATTGACATTTTCCAGTATTTTTTTTTGTTCCGTTGTGATCCGCGTCGCGCCGAGGAAAATATTTCCAACGAGCGAGCAAAAGAGAATGACTCGGCTCGCCAATTCAATTAGTTCGATTCATTTGATGTCCAACGTAACACTCCGCAGACCAACGCTTCCATTGGCGGATCCAGAATTCATCAATCCTTCTCTCTCTTTTCCCATTAGAATACATGTGTTAGAAAAGGACGGATCAGAAGCAGTCACGTGATTATCACCCCATTTTCTATTGTCAAAGTTGGCAATCCTTGGATGATCACGGTGCATGCTTTCAGTTTCCTAAATATTTTGCCGCCATCTTGGATTTCAATAAACCCCTCTTGTGATTTAATATTGTATTTCATGACTTTAAAATGCCCCCAAATGATTTTTCAGACGTTTTTAAATTGGGAATAAACACTTTTTATTGCTGTAGAAAAAGTTTGCAACAGACCCATTTCAGCCTTATTTTAGACCACACCATTCTTCGCCATTAAAACCCACAAAGAAAGGTCGGGCTACTAGCAATGCCCATAGTGTACTTCCTCGAATCGATATTTTTATTTGTTTAAATGGGGAAATGAGGATACCCAAAATTTCACACATTGCCACTGCATTATCATCTGAGATCGTCAAAAAGGGGCCAAAAATCAGAGTGAAAATTTCTCATCAGTTAACCCTTTATGGACCAAGCCCGAGTTTACTCGTTTTTCTCCTTAAATTTTTTTTTCTTTTTTCAGTCTTCATTCTGCTAAACGCACATCGATGAAAACATTTAAAAAGAAAAAATGGTTTTTAGCTCCTTAAATTTCATCGTATAGGCAATTCCAACCCCCCCGATACGAACAGTTAACTCCCTTTCCCCTTTTGTAAACGGAAGAGTGGCGTCCTTTTGACCCCAAATTTTTGACGATCTCGGGCCCATAACGCACTCATTAAAATTTACCCGCTCGCTAAGCCCAGCGTCTGTTTCGTCAATTCTAATCTCCCGCCAAGAAAATCTACACCCGATTGGTCGATTATGAACGAATCCCTTTTCAGCGTCTGACAACCATGGCTCAAATCCGCCGTTTCAACATCAAATATTTTAAACTAACTAGTTAAGGGTTTAAACAGTTTCGAAATTTCCTGCCCCTCCTCCCCCTCTCCCTTCCTCTACACTTGATGAAGCTGGTGGTCCTTAGATCTTTAGTTCATTTGCTGGGAAACAATACGCTTGATTGAATCATGTTTATGCAGTAAGATTCTCCCCAGTTGTTTTCCCAAAAGGAGACGGAGGGGGATTGAGGGACTGAGGGGAAATAATAAGAGGGCTTTATTTCTTCTCGATTTTTAGTTTTCTTCTTCATTAATCTCCTGATGGAAACTGATCGATGTGAATCACGATTCGAAAGGATTTTCATCCTTTCCTTTAGACCGGACTGTAGATCACCCATATAACTGAATACTCTAGCAGGATTTTTTTTCTTCTTTTTTTTTGCTCTCAGGGAAACAAGTGGAAGAGGAATTAAAGGGAAAACAAAATGACGATTAAGAACTAACCCCAAAAAAAAAAAAAAAGAATCAGTTTCCCGGGACTAATTATTTTTAAATATTTTTTATTTTTATAAATTTTTCTAAAAAAGGTCAAAATACCAGATTCTAGTCATATTACCAGAAGCACAACGATATGGCTTATAGAGTCTAGTAGGTACTTTAACCAAAAAATTATGGTGATAATCCCTCCCTTACATAGATTCACATATTGCCATGCCTCGGGTAAACTTCTTTTTTCAGTGTACTGGACACGGAAGTATACTTGCTATAATACCGAGAAAATTGTGAAAGTAAAAAAAAAGAATGTTTTCAGTTTCAACTCTTGAGTAAGAATTTTTAATCGGCACGGAAAGTATAAGAGTTGAATTCCGTTGGTTTTGATTATTCAATAAATCGTTTGTTCAAGCCTTCTTTACATAAAAACTTCATTTTACACCCTTTTTCCTGTCTAGATTCATTTCAATATACAGCCTGATCAACATATTTTTGGCATATAACGAATCGTCCAATGTCACTAATTGCAGCAAGACACCAGGCGCCACACGTAATAAATTAACCCTTGTGCGCCAAAGGGGGGGTAGATTTGTAAGGCCAGTTTTTTTGACGCCTTTTTCAAAACTGCTAAAAATTTTTTTGGGACTTCATGACATTTTAAGTTAGGATACTTAGAACACGTCCACCAAATTTCTTTAAATTTTTTATAAATTTTTGTCGATATTATAGAAATTTAAAGTGTTGGGGAACAAATATTCCCCCCTTCGTCCTGCCAGTTTTAAGTTTGGAACCATCTATTAAAGTGAATTTTATGGATATTTTATGTAGATTAAAAAATTTAATTAAAAAAAAAAAGGTTTTCAAAAAAAAATTTCCCTTTTTTTTTTTTTTTTTGAAAAAAAAAATTTGGAAATTTTCCAAAAATTTTTTTGGGAAAAAAAAAAAAGAAAATTTTGGTTTAAAAACCCAAAAAACCCCCCCACCCCAAAATTTCCAAATTTTTTTTCCAAAAAAAATTTTTTTTTTTAAAATTTTTAAAAAAAAACATTTTTTAAAAAAAAGAAAAAAGGGGTGGGGTAAAATTTGGGGGGGGGGGGGGGGAAAAAAAAAAAAAAAAAACAATGGGGGGGCAAAAAAAAAAAAAATTTATTAAATTTTTCACTTTTTACTTTTTTAAAAGGGACAAAAAACCAAATCCCTCAATTAGTTCATTTTACGACTGTGCGGGGGGAATTTTTTTTTTTTTAAAAATCCCCCCCCCCAGTTTGTTTACCGAAAAAATTTTTTTGGGTTTTAAAAAGGGTTTTATGTTTTTTAAGACGGAAAAACTTTTTATCGCCTTTCTGTCTTTCGAATAATAAGCGATTTTTTAAAACCCTTAGGGACAAGGAGCCCTTTTTTTCCCGGTATTTACGTTCGTTTTTTCCCGGTAAAGGTTATGATGAAAATTAAAAATAAGGTATGGGACCCCAAGGAAGGAAAAGAGTAGAAAGTAATATTTTAAAAAGGAGGAGGGGGAAATTTTTCCACGTTAAACCCGATTTTGTTAAAAAATTTCTATTCGTTGGTTGTAAAACTTCCGTTGCTGGGGTCCCGTTAATGCCTTAATAAAGGTTTTCATGGTCACCTTTAATCGGGATTGAACAGATGGGTTCTATCCCGGGAAGTTCACTTTCCACAATAAAATCCCCAAAAGTTTTAAAGTTTTTAATATAAAAAATGCGGCCCGCGGTTTAGATTTAAGGAGAATCGTTAGGTTCACTAGCGCTTTTTAACTTTGCCCCTCCTTCTGTCTTTTCGCGAATAAACTAAAAGATTTAATTTTTCTGCCGATAACCTTTTTTTCTTTGGCCAAATGATCGCATTGAAACCCTTATGTAAACTTCATAGGGTTTACGCGGAGTTTTAGCCCGATAGGCACCCTCCCCGAGTAGACAGTTATCAAACATAGATTTTCCGGACTACTTTTTTTCTCGTTAAATCTTTTTACGAGTTTTTATTTTTTGAAAACTGCGGGTGACCATTTAAGCTATATTATTAACCCTTAATGCGATGGTCCAGATCTGGAACAATTACTTTAAACCTTATCTAAAAGTAAGATTGGTTTACTTGTGATGGGGGTCCTTAAAAAGTTAAAAAAGAGAAGTTGCGTTTGCCCTAACGCCGCCGGGTAAAAACGTGCAGTTTTAAAATAGTTAAAAAATCTGTCAGATTTTCCATTTTTTGTTAGTTTGGGATAACGGGGGGGGACCTATACAAAAAAAAAACTATTGAAACTTACAAATTATTTTTACTACTTTAAATTTTTTTTTTTTTTTTTTTTTCCCGAAAACTTTTTTCTTGCCGGATACCTAAATGGGGTAACCATATTTGGGAACAATGAATACGGGCTCTTTCCCTTAAAATATAATGGAAAAAATTTTTATTTTTTTTCCCTGCTGGTAAAAATTGTAGAAAAAAAAAAAAAAATTTATTTGAAAAAAAAAACTGCAAAAAGGGTTAAAATTTAAAAATTTTTCAGATTTTCCATTTTATTGTTTTTTTTTTGGGTTTTTTTACAGGGTTTTTACCCATTCACCCACTTCTTTGGGGGGGGCCCCTTAACCCTTATTTTATTTAAATTTTTTTTTTTTTTTTTTTCGGGATTTTCATGACCTACTAATTGTACCTTAACATAATTAAAGTTCTCCGATTTTGGAAAGATTTTTCCTTTTTCCTCTCAAGACCCTGGGTACCTAATAAATATTGAAAAAAAAATTTATCTGCAGAAAAGTTTTAATAAAAATCAAATCCAAAATATGTTGGGGGCCCTTTGGGGACAGGGGGGGAAATTGCCCCCCCCCCCCCCCCCGATTTTCAATTCAAAATAAAGCAGGGATTTTTTTTGCGGCAAAAAAAAAAAAAAAAAAAAAAAAAAAAGGGTCCCTTTTAGCCCCTCCCCCCCCCAAATCGCGGGGGGAAAAAAAAAAAAAAAAAAAAAAAAAAAAAAAAAAAAAGGTCACCCAAATTTTTGGGGGGCCGCCCCCCCCAAAAAAATCAAAGGGGTTATAGCTTCGGATGACGTCATGTTGCGAAACTTTTTGGTTTTTAGCACTTTCCATCAGACTTGGGCAAATGAGTCTCGATCGCCAAGGTTGAACTGCCGTTTAATTTTTGTAATCGCCAGCTGATTCTCTGGTTACTTTTTGTAATCGCGAGCTGATTCTCCGATTAATTTTTGTTATGCGGCGAGCTGATTCTCCGATTATCCATTAAAAAGTAATTGGAGCTAAAACACGCACCATTCAAACTAAAATTTGAGGGTAATCAACGCTGATTTTCAAAACTAAAATATTATATTTATGGTTAGTTGCAAACTGTTACTTCTTGAGATTTAAGGAACGATTCAGATGTGAAAATCTTGAACATTTACGACGGTAGCACCGGAAATTTTAAAGGGTGATTCTTCGGCGTTTATTAGTGCCGATTTCTGCCACCAGAGCGCTATCTTTCGATTAATGGCAAAGTACTGGCCGAAAGTAATTTACATTTAAAAAACGAAAAGTCAGCTACTAGATAATCATCAGATGAACGTCTCTGCAAAATATCTTGTCAATAACTTCAAAAATAAGGCTGAAAGTACCAAAAAATTGAACATAGCAAATCGGTTCTTGTATCCAAATGCGATATTCCATTTTCTGTACTTTCAGCCTTTTTTTTGAAGTTATTGACGAGATATTTGGCAGAGACATTCTTCAGATGATTATCTAGTAACTGATTCTCCGTTTTCTTAAATAAAAATTTACTTTCGGCCTGTAATTTGACGTTAATCGAACGATGGCGCTCTGGTGGGAGAAATTGGCCCTAAACACTGAAGAATCACCGAAAATCCACTCCTATTCTCATGAGATGTTTTTAAAAACACGCGACCATAATGACGGTGTTGGGACTTTTGGGGCCCTGATATTAATGGGAGATCCCCCTCTGTTATACTGCCTAAACATAATGGTTCCAAAAAAGTTATGAAATTCTGCGAACAAAGCCTCATAATTCCTATGACGTATTTTTACTCGCGAAATGATTGGTAAAAATCAGAAATAAATATTATTTCGGGGATGAAACCATGTGATCCAAAATTCTCAGTTTGGGTATTACAGTCTGACAACGCGGCTTCCAGAGGTGAAACTAATTCAAGACTTCAATTTGGGAATCCTGGCTCTTTTATGAATGAAAATAAAATTTAAACAGTTTTAATTCGCAGGGTAAAACTGTCAGGGTGGGAAAAGCACAGTCTCCCTACGGTTCCCTCCTTTTTTCACCCCCTGTCTTTATTAATTAAAATCACCACTGTTTATTAACAGACGTTAAAATCCACTCTTGGCATAAACATTTCACCCGAAAATAATTAAAAAAAAAAAAAAAAAAAAAAAAAAAACCACCGAGTTGGGGGACAAAAATCTAAGACTGATCGCTCAGAGAACAAATTAAAAAAAAAGTAAATAAACTTCCCGCCAACCGAGAGGACTCCTGATGAGGTTTCCCCGGCGCGCGCCCCATGGGGTGGCGCTTTGCATTTTAATGAATTTAAACCCAAAAATTACATCAGAGTAAAAATCACATAGCATGCTTGAATGAAGCTTTTAGAGGAGGTCATTTCAAGTATCAAACGAGAACCGACGCAGACGCAGGGTATACACTAGTGGCGTAGCGTGCAAGGCAACGTTGACTGTGTCCATTTTAAAAACATGAAAAAAATCGAACTGTTGGGGGTGCGGTGAAAATTCGCATTCGACCTTTTACTGAGTTTAAACGGACACATTACAAGGTTGCCACATTGCACTCTGCGCCACTGGTGTACACGCAGTCAACTACTCGTTCAATCGGTCAGGGTAATTTCATTTTTTTTTGTCCGTTATCAGGGCTGCCGTTTTGCGTAGAATCAATGCTATTTTCTCGTCACCGATGATTCCACCGGGTTTAGAAAAGAATACACAGTTCAGTTCAGGGGATGACTGTAATGCACGAAAATACTGATCTGATCTGTAATCTTTCCTTAATCGGTGGAATCTCCGTTGATTAATTAAAATATCCGCAAGTTTTTTTAAAATCATCGACGACTCCATCGGTTGAGAAAAGATTACAGATGCGAGTATTTTAGTTTTTTACAGTCATACTCTGAACTGCATTGTGTAATCTTTTCTCAACCCGGGGGAATCATCGGGGAATTGAAAAATAGCATTGATTCTACGCAAAACGGCAGCCCTGTCCGTTATATAAGCGCATGTTGGGTGTCAAAAATAGGGGGGGGGGGCTTTCACCTTTTTTTTCCTTATATTTTTTTTGCTTTTAAGGATATACGATGAAAAAGCGGGTTTTTTATTTATTTTTTATTTTTTTATATTTTTTTTTTTTTTTACATTTACAACAGAGAGAAAATTTTTAAAAAGATACATGGAAACCGGGGTTTTTTTAAATTTCCCCTCAGCCACTATTGATCTAACCGTTTCTCACACAAAAAAGTGGGGGACTTTTGGGGCTTGAAAAAATGGGGTGGGCGCTCTCGGGGGTTGAAAAAAAAGGGGGGGCCCCAGCCCTCCCAAGCCTCATACCACTACGCCCATGGTCCCTTAAATATACGTATAAAAGTTTTGGGGGCGAAAAAATAGCAATCAACAAGCAAAAAAAACCAAAAGGGCCATTGCTTCTAAAATCTTTTTTCCATACACATAGAAAAAAAAAAAAAAAATTCTAATTTCAAGTATTAACTTTCTTAAAAGGGTGGGCAATGCTTAAACATTCCTATAGTTTTTCCATTTAAAATAGTTAAGTTGAAGCAGCACGGGGTTTATTTAACTATTTTAAATGGTAAAACGAAGTTAAAGTCTTGACTATACTTCTAACTAAGTAAAAACTTAAAGTTAGTGTTTTTTTTTTTTTTTTTTTTTTTTTTTTTTTTTTTTTTTTTTTGTGTATACTATACAGTCAAAACAGACCCAACTCAAAAAAATCTATTTAATCAGCAAAATTTAAAACACTGTCGCATCGATCGATAAATCGATACCGCAAAAATGCGGTCTGTTTTCTCTCTGAAACTGGCTTATATTTTTAATAATTTTTATGACATCTCTTTGCGTTCGATTCGAATAGTATGAATTATTTCGCTCCTTCGCCATTGACATTTTCCAGTTTTTTTTTTTTTCCGTTGTGATCCGCGTCGCGCCGAGGAAAAAATTTCCAACGAGCGAGCAAAAAAGAATGACTCGGCTCGCCAATTCAATTAGTTCGATTCATTTGATGTCCAACGTAACACTCCGCAGACCAACGCTTCCATTGGCGGATCCAGAATTCATCAACCTTCTCTCTCTTTTCCCCTTAGAATACATGTGTTAGAAAAAGGGCGGATCAGAAGCAGTCACGTGATTATCACCCCCTTTTTTATCCCCTTTCAACACATACATTCAAATGGCCAAGAAAAGAGAAGGACGTATATATGTATCCTTTTGCAACTGGAGCGCGAGTGGCTCTCGTTCCATTTCAACGCGTTAAAATTGAGCAGTGTTGCCAGATCGAGGGTAAAAAGCAGTATCGTCCCCATTTAACCCTTTACTGCTCGTTTTTTTTCCGTTCGAAAACATGATTTTTCAATTGATTTTGACTCAGAATGAAAGGGAGAAATAGTGAAAAAATTCCTAGCATTAATTCTTGCGCCCAAGAGATCTGCAAAGTACTAAAAACATGGGCCAGTATAGGGAGAAAATCAAGTTCAAACGGTTAAAGATATTTTCTAATGCTCAGATGGCGCCTAACTTGGGGCCTTGCTTTTTCAGTCTCGGTGAAAAATCGAAACTTTTCCTCGATGTGTGACGGAGGGATGACAACATGGAGAAAAATGATATTTTAACTTTAAGAGTTCAAAAAGGAGGAAATATTTAAGGTAGATGTCCCAATTTACCGCCACCGGTCCCAATTACCGCCAGTCCGCCCCCCTATTCATTTATTCTTTAAAAAAAGCCTACTTTCGCAGACCATTTAAAAATAGGGGATAAAGGTTTTCTATGGTAATGAAAAAAAAGTTTAAGTTAATTTTAAATTACCCAAAAAATCACAAAATAACCTGAAACCCTTTTTTGCCATTTTTTCATAGACATTAAAATCTTTTTTTATTTCCTTTTTTAAAAAAAAATTTCTTAAAAAACAAATTTTTAAAAAAACCCGCAAAAATTGTAACAAAAAAAGGCAAATGATTGCTAATTGGGGGAAACCCCTTTGGCAGGGGGAATTGGGGAAGGGCCCTTTTTTTCAGTTTTTTTAAAAATTTTTTTTCCATTATACTCCCAAATTTTTTTTTTTAAAAATTGGGATGAGAAGGGTTTTATGAACCGGACCGAAAAAAAAAACAACAGGGATTTTTAAATTTCACTTATTCCTCAGGATGCCCCTGCGCTTAATTGAATCAATGAAAGCTACGGTTTTTTTCCCCCATTAAACTAAATTTGGGGGGGGAATATTATTTGCATGGTTTCAGGTGAAGGGAAAAAAGGGGGGGGGGGGTGGGTTTTATCGAAACATTTAAATTTAAAAAAGCCCTGGGAAAACCCGAACTTTTTTTTGTTCAACCTGTCAATTTTTACTTTTACATTTTGAGCTTTGATATACGAATACACCAGCTGAATAAGTAACAAGGGGAGAAATCCTTTTACAGCACGAGGGTTAAATTTAAAGGTGATCTTCGGGGTACGTCAAACTCATCGTTTGCCCTCGCGGTGGTTCCCAAACATTATGAAAATCCCTTTCAAAATTTGCTCGCAACTTGCAAACTTGCAAACTTTAAAAACGGGGTTATTGTCTTGCAAAAAACTTGTAAAAGACGTGAGTAACTTAAAAAAAAAAAAACACTTCCCGCGAAAAAACTAATAGAGCGATACAGAACAAAAAGGGGTTGCTGTTCCCAAAAATTTAAGGGGGGACTCTCAAAAAAAGACTTTTTTTTACACCTACCTGGTCCCAAAAACCCCCTTTTTACCCCCCAAATTTTAAAAAATTAGGTTTTTTTGGATTAGTGACCCTATAAACCAAAAAGTCCTCAAAGGGGTTTTCCCTTGGGGGTTTTTACTGTAAAAACCCTTTGAATCGGTTCGAAATTTCGCGTTGATTTTTTACATTAAAAAATTTGGGAAAAATTTCCAAAAAAGTGCGAAAAATTAAAAAATTTTTTTTTTTTTTTTTGATATGACCTTTTAAGGAGAAATGCGAAGTTAAAAATAGCCTTTTAAAAAACCAACACAAAAACCCCTTTCCCCGTTTTTTAGGGGGCCGCGGAAAAGGTGATTTTCTATATTCACAATTTTTTTTAAAACCGTCCGGGGTATAAAGAAAAAGAGAACAAATTTTAATTTTCGTCTATTACGGTAGTTACTTAAATTTTTTCATAACAAAATTGGCCGAAGGTGAAGATTGCTTGAAAATAATCAACTCAATTTCAAATCTATTATTTTGGAACACGTAAAAATTTTAAGGGAGAATTTTTGGGCTTTTGGTTCATAAATTGTATTCCAAAAAATTTAAATTTTTTAAAATTTCTTAGTCAAAAGGGGGCATTTTCGGACACACTTTACTAAAAAAAAGTTTATTTTACCGTGGTGTAAACCGCTCTTTAAAAATTTGGGAACATTTTTAACAATGTATAATAGAAAGAACGGACATTATCTTGCCCATTTTCTCGGTGGCAACTTTTTTTTTGGGGGCTTAAAGAAACCGAAAAACATGGGCCAACTTGGCTATAAAAGGGCGGAAGGTAGGAATCGAAGCATTAAAATTTCTATAATTATGGGCCAGGGATGGTGTTTATTCCCCGTTTTGATTTCTGTTGACTGAAAAAAACAGCCACCCTAGTGCGTGGTCTCTTTAAAGTCTCGCAGGTATCAGGGGAAAATTCCCATCTAAATTTGAAGATTCTGTTTTCCTTGGAAACTGACAGTTAGACATAAAAACCCTATACCCGCGTTGAACCTCCAAACCCTTTTAGAAAATTTGTGAGTTTTTTTTCAATTTGTATTTTTTTCTAGATTTTTGTGATTTTCGCTAGTTTTTACATCCAATTGAACTGTTCATTTGCTCAAAGCAAAAGTTTGCAAGAGCCTCATTGACACGTTTGATTGCTATTAGAATCCACCCCGAATACTTATATGTGTGTATAATTAAACAAGACGATTAGTTCAATTCTCTAGACTCTCTGTAGAGCCTTTAGTTGCGCACATTGACATTTCAAGTGCTATGTGAGATTTTAGTAGACCCTCCGCATTTAGCCAGACGATCTGGAGAAGTACGCTATTAGAGTCCCAGGTCAGTCAGTACGGTAGCGATAAAAACTCATCGCTTATCAGCTCGACTATATTAGCGTACACAGGAATTTTTCTTTCTCTCTCTTTCTCCATTTGAACACGTGTGTAAGAAAAGGACAGAAACAGGGACTCGAACGTGACTTCAGCCCCCATCTCTTTCCTTTTCTAGTGCATACACTTAAACGGGAAAAGAGCGAGAGAGATTAATTTCTGCGTACGCCATATTGAGCTCGACCATTTACAAAATGGCAAACGTTGGGAATTCAACCCTCATTTGATTTAAACGATCTTCCATGGGATGCAAAGATTACATCATTTAATGCACATGAACCGTTCACGCCTCACAGACATACAAAAGATTTCACGAAAAGTATATGCTCTCATCAGGTTTCACTGGCGAATGGATTCGGGGGCAAATCTTCCGGTAAAAATCGCGATTCAGATTCTCACAGAGTCCAAAATTAATCAACATTTGAGCGCAATTCTGCAGCACGATTTGCGCGCGGTATAGGATCCAACTTTATGGCAGATTTCATCCTCTCATTTTAGCTACAGGAGCAGCTTCTTCATGGGTTATTTAAATGAGGCGGAGAGAGGAGTCGATGAGGGTTAGGAATCGCAGGATGGAAGGAGAGAGAAAGAAGGAAAGGGAGAGCGGGGACAAATGTTTTTGAGTACGTGAGCGGAAAATTGGGCGCGGAGGAAACAAAAGGGACAGTGAAAAATACAAAAGGAGAGCAAGGATAGGTACGTATATAAGTATAAAAAAAGAAGTAAAGGAAAAGTAAGGAAAAGAGCAAATAGAGGATGAAAGGATTTAGCAGTTGTTTGACAGACTCAATTGGAGGAAGGAAGGAAGGAGAAGGATGAGAAAAAGTTTTCCAGGATTCCCAACAACGCGATGCGACGGGACGCGACGCGCCAACCGCCCGCGCTCTCTGCAACTTGACGCGTCGCGAGGGAGATAAACGTTTGATCACTGGTGCCAAGTCTGAGGTTGGATAGGATCTCAAAATTTAAATAATTTAAAAGTTTCAACATGAACTATTGACCGTGAGAATGAGCCATTTGAAATTGCTGTTTTATGACGAATTCGTTGATCAAAATTAGCGATACGATGGAAAAAAAATCATCGCTGAATTAGTTAAAAGTATGGACAGTGGACACCAGTTAAAATTTTGTTAGTTTAACTCTTTAAAATACATAGTTAAAAAATAGTTGAATTAACACAGCTTAGTGTTCATTTATCTAATTTAATTAGTCAAACGAACAGTTTTTAATTGGTGTACATACTTTTAAGCAGTTGCGCATCGAAGGGGGTGGTTTTAGGGTCAACCCCCCCCCCCCCCCCCCCCCCCCAAGGCCTCAGAAAATGGAAAATTTGCGGTGAAACCCCCACCAAACTAAAGTGCTCGTTGCGCTACTGCTTTTCAGTGTAGAAACTAGTTAAAATTAGCACATTTTTTTTCAGTGAAGGTCTATACATCATGTCTCTTTGCTTCATACTTATTTAGGTAGGTATCCACTGCGCACTCGGTGTTAACAGTTTGGTGGCACAGATCTTCGTGTGGCAGACGGCTGTCGTGTAAGCAGCTTGAAAGATGCTCTAAAATTTTGACAAGGATTTCGTCTTAACACAGCGTTTTCTAGTGGCTTTATCTCGGTCGATTCTAAAACGAATCGTGATGCTTTTTTATTGTCATCAGTGGCGTAGCGTGCCGTTTGGCAACGTTGTACTACGTCCATTTAAATCCACGTAAAAAAGTCGAATGCGAAGGTGTTCACCAAACACCTAATAGTTCGATATTTTTAATGAGTTTAAATGGACAAACTGCAACATTGCCAAAGTGCACTCTACGCCACTGATTGTCATTTTATGGAAGAGATACGAGAGACGCCCATCTTACGATTGGAATCTGTTGATAGCTTTGCCCGTGTAAAGTCTTTCTTTTTTTTCGCTATTTTTTTCAATAACACTAAAAAAAATAATTTTGTTTAAAGCCTCTTAAAAAATTGGATCCCAAAGTTTTTAGTTAATAACTATCCATTTTTTTTTTTTATTTTTTTTATAAAAAATTACAATTTTAACAAATTTATTGTTGATTCCAACAATTATTTTTGGTGGCAAATAAACAATTATTTTTTCATTTTCACAAATACATATTTTTTAGGATAACTTTAAAAGTTAATTGTTACAATTACCACAAAAATCGTAATTCAATAGAGCTGTTGTAAATTTTGTCACAGGCTTAATAATAGTTGATAAAAGACGATAAGCGCATTAAAAAATCACGAAATCCACTCCCAACCTCCTGAAATACTTTCAAACGCGAGACTGTAATAGCATTTATTACCGCCTGAATCTGGTGGCAATGGGTCTGTTGCAAACTTTTGCTACAACGATAAAGAGTGTTTCATCGTTTGTAAAATCGCTCGAAAAGTCCATTGGTGGCATCAGAAAGTCATGAAATGCGATAAAAACTCACAAGAGACGTCTAATGAAATCCAATATGGCGGTAAAATATCGAGCAATCTGTATGCATGCACTTTTAACATCCAAGGATTGCCAACGTTGACAACCTCACAGCTTCAGAGGTTATGTGTTTATTTACGTTGTGATTGGGTGTGATCGATATTGTGAGGTTGGCTATCCTTGGATGTTCGTGGTGCATGCATACAGGTTGCTCAATATTTTACCGCCATCTTGGATTTCATTAAACGTCTCTCGTGTGTTTTAAACTGCATTTTATGACTTTCTGATGCCACCAACAGACTTTTCACGCCATTTTACATGAGATTGAACTCTCTATAGCGTTATAACAAAAGTTTGCGACATACCCATTGTATGCTTGTTCTTCCTCTTGTGTGGTGTCTCAATAACACCTCGTGAGGATGGAGCTTATTGAGATATAGGGAAACCTTATGTTAAAGGCAGTAATCATAGCCATTACGGTCTGAAATTTGAAAGAATTTTATGAGTTTGGGAGTGGATTTCGTGATTTTTTTGAGCGATTGTCATTTTTACAGGGTTTTACCCCACAATCAACTATTAATACGGCTGCAGCAACAATTTGCAACAGCTCAATAGAGCTCTTGCAAACTTTTGCAATATGGGATTGAAGAGTTGATTCTTGCATTAAAAACCTGCAAAAATGACGATGAGTACACTAAACAATTTAGAAACTCACTCTCAGAATCGAGCTTAATGGCGGATAGACGCAGGTATCATGGGAGATTCCTATCTAAATTGAGACATACCTCTGTGTTTCCGTAGAGAAAGTAATAGACAGGAATCTCTGATGATACCTGCGTTGAGCCGCCATTACGAACTTACCGTTCCAGCAGTTATGTGAGTTTATAATACTGAAATTTAGACTTTCTCAGTGTGAATTCTGTGATTTTCGCTGGTTTCTACATCTCAATGGAGTATTCATTTGCTGACAGCAAAAGTTTGCAACAGCTCAATTACAACAAAAATTGTTACACAACTATCACGAAACGCTTAGTTGTGATTCTAACCCTTAACTGCGTGCCTTTTTTTGATTTTTTTGTTTTGTTTTTTCTTTTGTTTTGATAAAGTGACTTTCTGATTAGTTGTGATTCAAAATGAAAGGAGAAACCGGGAAACAAAAAAGTCCAAACATTGTTTGCTGCATTGTGTTGAGACCTACGAAGTACCGAATCACTTTTACATTTCCAAAAGTTCAAAAAGGGTGAAACGGATTATGTGCCTTCAAGGATGTCCTTGTAAAGGGTTAACAAAAACATTTGGGATCAAATTTTCTCAAAACCCGTTATTTAAACAGAATGGTTTTTCCATTGTATCCTTTGATCAGACATTCCTGGCTTTGCATCTTGTTCTTGGTTCGACGACCAAAGAATCCTATTTTTCCATTTACTGAGCGGCGGATATAGGACGCGCTGGAGAATCATAGCGAGTGTGAGACAGACTTCCGCCAAGCCGCGCCGCGCTCAGTTCGCCTTGCCGCTCCGCCATAGCGCCACAATCGCCATGTCAAACTCCGCGCGACAATTCTGTCACCCTTATTTCCGTGTCGAATAGCTCGCGAAATCCCCTTCCACCTCTCCCTCGCTCTCTACCGCTGCATCCCCCACCCTCCCCCCTATCCCTTCACTCCGCGTGCCCCGCTAATGAAGTTAAGCTCCTCCACATTGATGCTTCAGACCTAGCATTTTGCTCCTCTAATCGTCGCCAATCACGACGCGACCTTCCCGCACTTCTCACGAGTCACCGCGACATAGACGCGGGTGGCGGATTGGGTCGGGTCGGGTCGGGTCTGTCTGTCTCGGTCTTGAGTTCAATTGACCCATACCATTCCCCCCTAAAACACCCGAACTGTAGTGAAAATAGAAATGAAGCGACGTTTACCTACCACGCACAGTGGGCTAGTCACTATACCTATAGAGAGTGTTCTAGAATGGACCAATTGCCCCCTCTTTTTTTAATTAATTTTATGAAAGAAGGCGAAAAATTAAAGACCCCCGTAGTTTTTCTTTTTTAAATTTGAGCACTGGAAAGCCGAGCAAAATGGGTTTGGAGTTCCGAAAATGAGGTGTCCTATGACGTCATAGGACACCGAGCCCCATTTAATTACGTATGTTATTACTGATTTGAAAAAAGTGGAGTTTCTCAGCAACCGCTTGTCCAAAATGAAAAACAAAAACATCTCTGGCATCAGTGAGCGCACTTTCATTTTTCGAAAAAATTCATTCAATTTTCAGACCCATGAAATAGGTCCATTCTAAATAGGTCCGGAACGATAACCCGGTGAAATGCCTCAGAATTTTTCAATGATGCCGCGAGAACACCTCGTCATAGAATACGAAGGCGGAGGAAGCAAAACTCCCATTAGAGACAATTAATAGCTCGGATAGCCTTAGCTGGTTAGTACGTACGTGGAGAACCATTTTGAATCGCCTGCGCTCACGCAAAGCTATTTGATTCGCCATTTCGCAATCAAGGGAATGACTCAAACCAATCACATGCTGAATGACCACCGAACTAACCAGCCAGGTGGTCATGACAGCACGACCCAAAACGTGTCGTAGTTTCGCTTCTGTTATTCCCCTTCTTATTCTATGATTTCGAGAGGATGGAGCTTAAGGGGTCTCTCCAGCTGCGAATTTAAAAGCGCGAATTGACTGCTCGAGCCAATGGGCTTCTTTGTCGTCGATACATCAGACTCGACCTATCGACTTCAAGGCAGCTCATTGGCTCAATCAGTTTTTTTCGCGCTTTTAAATTCACAGGTGGAGAGATCCCTTTATATTGAGATAGGGAAACTCAATGTAAAATGCTGTAATCACCGTAATTACGGTCTCCGTCAGAAAGCATTTCATGAGTTTGGGAATGGAGTTCGTGATTTTTTAGTGAGCTTTTCGTCATTTTTACAGGGCTTTACCTTAAAACTAACTATTATAAAGCAGCTGTATCAAAAGTTTGCAACAGCTTCATTCCTTTAATAAATCAATTCGTTATTTGCTTACAATTCCCATTCCAAAAATTGGATTTTAATTTATTACAAAAGATGAAACATCGAATTCGCGTAGTGTATGAGCCAAGAGTGGGACATCTCGGAACTGATCAAACTATTTTCTCACTCGTTGCGCGGTTTCTGATACGAGAGAAAATTCACACATTATAATGTGTATCGTGGGCGGGTCACTTAAAAAGTTTGTTAAAAGTTTCGGTCATTTTTATCCGCAAGTGTCATATTTCGTTTCTCCTTCGCGGCTGCAGGCGTCTCCTGACTGTATATCCTTGAAGGATTTGTGGGATAAACTCTCTTGACTCCCATACAATCTTGGAGAAGGAAACTTAGAGATATGATCTCTCGACACTCCTTTTCAATACTTGGTGAACTTGCAAGAAACCTTCAAGTGTCTTTTTCAGCGCCACGCTTTTTCATCATCTTTGAAGACACCTTTTAATGGAGTTCGCCTCCACCTCCTCTTCTTCACTTACAACTACTTCAACCCTCCCCCCCCTCCCTCACAAGTCACTCTTAGCCAGCGATGAAAGCTATTTCACAGTTGACTATTCTACGAAGACGGTGCGCTTTTCCGAAAAGGCGATAATTATATTGAAACACTCGCGTTCTTATCACGATTGAAGAAGAGGGAGGGCGTAATTAAGAGGGTCGAAACTAATATGTGGTCCACTCTAAGATAGTGAACTTTATCGCGCTTTATGTTAGCTAAAGTGCACTTCTCATATCTGATTTTGCGAGAGCAGCCTTCTTAGCTTCGGTTGCTTCGTACGCAGTTTTTGCGTGCGCAAGTGACATGCTTAATTAGACGCGCCTACGCCACATCGACACGGCACGAGCAAAGGAACACGCATCTCATTTCTGTACTATACATATATAACAGGTCTGCTCGCCAGCTCGCGGTAGGCGGAATTTTTTCTCGTTAAAATCAAAGGACGGTTCCACCGACCAACAACAATTAAGGTGTAGACCTGTTGTTTATGGTAATAGACGGTTTTAGTGCAAAGTCAACGGTTAGCCAACAACCACAACAATGCGCTCATCGGTTGCAATCGGTTGGGATAAAACCCGCGTAGCGTTTCAAACTATCTCACTCACTCTCCCGTGATCCCCATTTATATCCATCTCTTTCTAGTTCCGAAATTCGTATACAGGGCCTTGTTTCACGACATATTATTCTCAAAATCACATTAAAATGCCTCGAGGAATTCATTTCTGCCATAAAATTTCACAAAATAAGTCTCTACATACGATTTTTGAAATTAGAGTGAGATGGCAGTACATGGGGGTCACGTGAGAGCGAGAGAGACAAACCGGCTTTCTTTGGAACGCTCATCACCGGCGCGGCAGTCGCCATGACTAAAACCCTCTATAAAAGATTGTATTTCGCGACTTAGAAATTTTTTTTGCGCTTTTTGTTTTTTTTCCCCTCCGGTGGAGGATGTTATTGTGCTCATGGAAAAAAGATAATCTTAGAAAGATTAGCATTTATTTTTGAGTGTTTGAACCCCGTTTACTGTGCATTCTGTCATCTGCGCCTTCTAATTGTATTATAATAATGTACAAGAAATTAACCATAGTAGAAATAAACCGCAAGCCTTCAGAAATCGTGTTCCAATTACCCTCAAAATCCTCCAAAATCAAAATTCTTGAGGGTTCTGACTTGTTTTGAGAGTAGTTGCAACATGATTGCTGAGGGCTTGATGTTTATTTCTACTGGGAAATGTAATAATATAATTCGTATACTTGTATTTTTAGTTGAATGCACTTAAAGACTAACAGATGGTGATTGATTAAAATGAAGGTAATCAAACGGGAAAGACTCCAAGGATATTGCAAGATTATGAAAGTATAAAAAAGCACCCCCCCCCGTTTGATTTGATCAGCTTTGATCAGCTTCGGATCTGCACTGTGTAAGTCTCAAAGGTATATAATCAGCTTCTAGACCAACCAATGGGGCTGTTGCACACACTTTGCTATAAGCGATTCAACTGTCAGTTCTGGTGTAAAAACCTTCAAAAGTAACGATGGCATTTCTAAAAACTTCCGAAATCCATTCCTAAACTCAATAGAAGCTTTTATTTGCGCAAGCGTAATGGTGGCTTAGAGCAGTAATAGAAGATTCCTCTTAATTTAGTCACTCTCTCTGTAATAACAAGGAAGATTCCCTGAATAAGTAGACATTAGGCGAATTTTCGCGACGAATATATTCGACAACAACATTGCCAACCTACGCATGACAACAGTGAATGACACTAAACTGGATCGTGTTTTTCGAACTTTTTTGGTGTTTCTTGTCATCGATGGTATCAATTCGATTTTGAATTCAAGTCCGGAGGTGAATTCGAAATGGAATATGCCATCGATGCCACGAAAACATATCTAAAAACACAATTGAGTTTCCTCGAATATGTAGTTAGGTTGGTATTGTTTATGATATTCGATCGCGAAAATTTGCCTACAGGCACCACACTTGTGATCCCCATCCGATTCATAATACCGTAACACCTGATGACACCGGTGTCGAAGGAACGTTCGTTTCTTATTGGTCACTGCTTGGCATGGAGTTACAATATTATTAGATATGGGAATCTCCCAATATTATTACCTTAAGCCACCATTACGCTCGCGCAAATAAAAGCGTTTATTGAGTTTAGGAGTGGATTTCGGAAGTTTTCAGTGCTACCATCCTTATTCTTGGAGCTTTTCACACCAGAATCTACTATTAACCCTTTACGGGCCAAGCCGGAGTATTATCGTTTTTCTTCTCAAGTCTATTTCATATAGTACGGGTCTTCATTCCGGATAAAAGTAATGGGTCTGTTGCAAACTTTTGCTACAACGATAAAGAGTGTTACATCGTACGTAAAATCGCCTGAAAAGTCCATTGGTGGCATCAGAAAGTCATGAAATGCGATAAAAACTCACAAGAGACGTTTAATGAAATCCAAGATGGCGGTAAAATATCGAGCAATCTGTATGCATGCACCTTTAACAACCAATTGGATTACCAACGTTGACAACCTCACAGCTTCAGAGGTTATGTGTTTATTTACGTTGTGATTGGGTGTGATCGATATTGTGAGGTTGGCTATCCTTGGATGTTCGTGGTGCAGGCATACAGGTTGCTCGATATTTCACCGCCATCTTGGATTTCATTAAACGGCTCTCGTGAGTTTCTTACTGCATTTTATGACTTTCTGATGCCACTAATGGACTTTTCAGGCGATTTTACATGAGACTGAACACTCTAAAGCGCTGTAGCAAAAGTTTGCAACAGACCAATTATCGATGAAAACACTTACAACATGAAATTTCGTCTGGCGCCTTCAAATCTTCGTACAGGCAATTCCAGCTCCCCCGAGTACGAACAGTTAACTACCTTCTCTTAATAAACGGATCAGGGGCGTTATTTTGAACTAACTTGGTCATTGAAGGGTTAAATCGATTATACCAAAAGTGTGAAACAGCCCCATTGCAGCGTTTTTCCATCCAGTATGTGTTGTGAACACCTACTTGCTTTTTCCCCTCCATTCATATCATTTTTTTACTTTTTTTTGTTTCGCTTACTGTGCGCCACGCAAACGGGGGACGATAATCATTGCACAGTCACTGGGGCCGGTCATCCTGTCATGTCGCGTCGCCTCAAGGGATGACGAAGGGGCAGGGGATTGCATTGGAGGTGGAAGGTGGTGGGGAAGGAGGGGGGGGGGAGGTTCGCGGTATTCGCCAGCAATCAATGCAATGGGAAGCTCTTATTTATTCATATGCCTTCAATGACGGCGGCGGGCGGAGGGCTGCGTTGTAGCCTATAGTGGCGCGGGCGAGGCGAGGCGTAGTGTTCCACAGAGTGAGCACATCTCAAGTTTGTGTGCAAGTTGTAAGCACCGCATGTTGCATAATTTACCGGCGCCCGTTCATAATTCATAGAGCATCTCTCATACGACGGTGCAATACAGTGCCTCGCCGGTCTGTGGAGGGTTGGGGAGGGGAGGGGGTGGTGTTGGGGAGAAGTTATGCTCACACTCTTATCGAAATAAAAGGGGTGGGGGGGGTAAAAAAAAAGAAGAGCGTAAAAAAAAGAGGTGAGAGGATCCAACGCGGATGGTTCCCATACCCCCTCTCTCTCTCTCTCTCCCTCCCTCTCTCTCTCTCTCTCTCTCTCTCTCTCTCTCTCACTCTCTCTCTCAGCTTGCTTTCTTTTCTCTCTCGAAAACTTTGAATCGTGAATCACTCAAGGTGAAGAGGTTTTTTGACTAGGGGAGTAACTTATGATTAAATTCTGAAATCCTTCCTAGTAAGACTTTAGATGTGAGGT
This sequence comes from Trialeurodes vaporariorum, assembly GCA_011764245.1. Lineage (NCBI taxonomy): Eukaryota > Metazoa > Arthropoda > Insecta > Hemiptera > Aleyrodidae > Trialeurodes > Trialeurodes vaporariorum. Next base: position 67,120,668 of record VMOF01000220.1, read on the forward strand.
ACAACTGTCAGAAATGTAACCCTTTGTTGCCCGACGGTCCTCACAAGTACCACCAATTTTGCAAGGAATTAAATGGAAAATGCAAATAATCAATACACGCACCAATTTCCTTTAGAAAGCCACAACTAGATCATCCATTACGGTCAAAAAACCTGACAGTTCATATAAATAGTCTTCGGCAATAAATGGTTAAATCATCATTTTTTGATCAATTTTGTTGCAAAGTAATTATTTCCAATGGGGCTTTCATGCGCTGTCTTATGGAAAATAAATCGTTGTATGGACGGTTTTATACGCCTAACTAAACAGATTTTGCTGAGTGAACTAATGATTTGGTTGGCTCAACTATAAAGTCTTTTGCTGGTCAATTTTCTACCAAAGGTTTTGTAAGCGCTATCAAAGTGTTTTTCTCTGTTTTTGTCTGTGTTACAACTTACAAAGGAGTTCTTTTTAAGGCTTTGAAGATTTTGGAAATTTCCAAATGCTCCCATCCTTGTTTTTATTGCATGGTTTTGATTTTTGAAACGAATTATTCCTTATTCCATTGTTCAAAGCGGAGGCTCTTGCAAAAACAGACCCGTGGTTGAACCGACTCCGAATCCGCGTTCTTTCAGTAGCGCACCCAGAGTTTCTTCATCTCTCTCTCTCTTTTCTCCATTAAGAAACGTGTGTCAGACAAGGATGAACAAGGGGATTAAACCCCCTCTTTTTCTGTCCTTTTCCTACTTATACATTCAAACGGGAAATGAGTGAGATGGAAGAGATCCTGGTTGCGCCAGTGCGTCCTTCTATTTCTCGTTCACGCTCGAGACACAGATACAGATAGAAAGTGATACTGCAAATGTGTACAACGTCAACACCAAACGCTTCTCTCCTGCAGCCAGCACGCTGTGTCACACTCACACACACCCACATCTCGTGAATATTTTGCACCCGTTGTTTTGATCATCGGAGCAGAGAGAGAGGGAGAGATGTGAGAGAGAGAGAGAGAGAGAGAGAGAGAGAGAGAGAGAGAGAGAGAGAGAGAGAGAGAGAGATAGTTGATACGATACCTCGAGCTATACCGGCATGGCATACGCGACTTCTGCCGGCACTGCCTCTGCCACTGTCAACTAAAGGCAATCGCGTTTTCCGCGATAAAGGCACCGAAAATACCGGGCCCAGCACCATCAGCACCACTCACCAGAGCACCAACCAACACCCCGAACACCAGCAGCGTAGAAAATCGAAGCTCAGAGGATGCTTGGTTAATGAGGAGCAAAGGGAAGTGCTCTCTCTCTCCCTCTTTCTCTCTCTCTCTCTCTCTCATCTCTCTCTCACACATCTCTCTCTCTCTCTCACACACACACACATCTCTCTCTCTCATCTCTCTCTTCCTCTCTCACATCTCTCTCTCACTCTCTCTCTCTCTCTTTCTCTCTCTCTCACACACCTTTTTCTCTAAAATCTCTCTCTCCCTCTTTCTCTCTCTCTCTCTCTCTCTCATCTCTCTCTCACACATCTCTCTCTCTCTCTCTCACACACACACACATCTCTCTCTCTCTCATCTCTCTCTCTTCCTCTCTCACATCTCTCTCTCTCTCTCTCTCTCTCTCTCTCTCTCTCTCTTTCTCTCTCTCTCACACACCTTTTTCTCTAAAATCTCTCTCTCTCTCTCTCGCTCTCTCTCTCTCTCGTCAGGAGCGTGAAGGGGTGGTGATTCTAAATTTGCGTTGTTTCGCTTGTCTGGTTGCCTCGCGCGCTACGGCCGGGGACGAGTGCTGCTAGCGTGACAAAACGCTATGTGGAGCAGTTGAGGGCTTCGGTGAGTTATGGCAAATTGGGCGGCTTTATTAAACCCATACATTTGATTAGAGCGCAAACGTCATTAGACGTGGTGTTAAATTGGAATACGCCGCACTTGACGCCGGGGCTGCTCCTGCTGCCTCCGTCGCCTGCGTTACCCGCCACCGTGGGGTGGGGGGTGGGGAGGCCCCTAGCGCGCGACGATCAGATCGAGGTGTCGGAAGAAGTGTGAAGGGAGGGAGTGGAGGGGGCAGCGACGCTAGGGTACGATGAGACTGGGTCCTATAAAGACTTCTAGACTCAGCTAAAGATTTTGAGAACCAATTTCCGCGCTGGGCCTCTTAACTGCCACTTTGAAACCGAGCGCACACACGCTAAGCTCTGCAGGGGCGGATCCAGGAAAGTCTCTAAGGGGGGGCCATTTTTGTAACGTGAGGGGGGTATGGGGGGACCCCTCAGTCAATGGGGGTCCCTCCTCCAGAAAATGTTGAAACTTTAAGCTTCTCTACAGCCAATTTGAGGCATCTTTTAACCGTTTACTCCTCATTTATATACTACCTCATTTCAATTTTTGTTCCTAAAAGTGGAAGATCCCTCCCTTGTCATTGTTTCCCCATTCCCAAACAAGATAATAATTAGAAATTTACATGAATCACACTTAGATTCTCCTTTTCTTTTGCTTTTCCCCATCTTTCTCTTCCTCTTACTGTTTTTTTTTTTTTTTTTTTTTTTTTTTTTTTTGCCCAAGGGGGGGCATGCCGCCGTGGCCCCCCTCTGGATCCGCCCATAAAGCTCTGTAGGAGTCAAGTTTAACGCATCATCCTTATCGTGACAATGCCCTGCTTCTATCTGATGGCCGATGTCACCATTTATGGCATTCGAGGCATAGGTCATCAAAGTCCATTTCATAATGAGGCTATAATACTCGCATACTGTGGCTTTCAAGAGAAAATCTGATCTTGAAAAACTTATCCTGAGAGAAATTTTCATTCCTCCATTTCTTGACTAGTTTTAAAGAATTTTGCAGATTGTAGGTATTTCAGAGTCCAACAGAATTGCCACTTGGAAGTAAATGTCTCAAAGAATCTAACACTCTTTGGAGAATTGTTTGTCTAGTTTTGTTTCACCTCAAATCAAAAATGGGGCTCTTGCAAACTTTTGCTATGAGGAAATAAATGGTCCTATCTGATGTAATGACCAGCGAAAATCACGTAAATCACACCGGAAAAGTCTAAAATTCAGTAATAAACTCACAAAACTGATCGTAATGGCGCTTCAACGCAGCTATCATGGGAGATTCCAGTTTAATCTGTCACTTTCTCTACGGAAACACAGCATGTCTTATTTTAAATAGGAATCTCCCATGATACCTGCTTTGAACCGCCGTTATGCCCGATTCTGAGAATGAATTTCGTGATTTTTCAGTGTTTTCATCGTCATTTTTACAGGTTTTTATGCAATAATCAACTCTTCAATCCCCTATAGCAAAAGTATGCAAGATCCATATTGTGATTAATTCAGTGGAAATTGGTTTCAAATGAAAATGCAAGTGTTCAAGAGTGGCTAACTGAACACAGAATGGAGCAGTTGCAAGGGTCTGAATTGTTGCGTTTTTCATAGAGAAAATGAAAGTACGTGATGAGCTGAGTACAAAGATGCCTTTGGTTTCTAATTACGTCCCATTATTCCGAAGATGCAATTTTGGCCCAAAATACATTGTGTTATATGGGGATTGACGTCACTACACCCACCATTTTTTCAAACTTTACTCGTGTGTATCTCCAAAACCAGGACACTCAGGAAAAAACAAATGGCACCATCGTTCTCAGCTCATCAAATATTATTATTTTCTTCACAAAAACACAATTTCAGACCCTTGAAACTGCCCCATTCTCACACAACTACTCGGACGAGAAAATTAGGTTTCTTTGTCTGTCACTTTGTTAGTTTTTTCATTTTGTAAATTCTTCCAAAATGAACAACTATATCGAATTTCGTGGCCAAAATTGGCAATCTGAAACAATTTCACTTTTATTTCGAACTTCTTTCAAATGATTTGTTTATTTTTGTTTATTTTTGTTTTTTGTTTTTTTTTTAAACTTTTAAGGTTAAAAAGTAAGAGGCAAACAAACCGAGCCCGTATGAAATTGTCCGTAGGAGATGCCTATCATGCCTGCCTCCATGCTGCACCAAAAGCACGCCCTACACTGAAAAAAAAACAATGTTAAAAAAATGTGGGACAGGTTTCAAAATGCTGATTTTAAATTATAAAAATGCTGATTCAACATTTGAAAATGCTCGTTCAACTACGTCCATGGCTGAGTCAGCATTTTCATAATGTATAAAATCAGCATTTTGGAACTTGTCCCACATTTTTTTAACATTTTTTTTTCAGTGTATATATAAATCCGCGCAATGGGGCTATTGCACACTTTTGCTATAAGCGATTTAATAGTCGATTATGGCGTAAAAACCTAAAAAAATAACGATGGCGGCACTAAAAACTTCCAAAATCCACTCCTAAACTCAATAAACGCAGTTATTTGCGCGAGCGTAATGGTGGCCGAAGGCACTAACAATGGGAGATTCCTGTCTTAATTTCGTCACTCTTTCTATGTTGACAAGGGTGATTCTTAGAGTAATTAGTCATCAGAGTGATGATCCACATCCGATGAATGGTACCGCAACACCAAGTGACACCGGTGTCAAATGAAAGTAGTCTCTAATTGGTCACATTTTGATGGAGTTTCAGAATTGTTAGATGGGAATCTCCCATTGTTAGTGCCTTCGGCCACCATTACGCTCGCGCAAATAACTGCGTTTATTATGAGTTTAGGAGTGGATTTTGGAAGTTTTTAGTGCCGCCATCGTTTTTTTTTTTTTTGAGGTTTTTACGCCATAATCGACTATTAAATCGCTTATAGCAAAAGTGTGCAATAGCCTCATTGGTGTAGCCCGTTGCTCGAAGTAGGTGCGAGGTGCGGGTGTGAAATTAGCCCGCCTCTGAAACCGCAGTCGATTTCCTCTCCAACGACGGCACGACGTGAAGCGGCCACCACCCGCATTTAAATTTTAATTTCCGCTCATCATATGGTTGTAGCCATGCAGAGTGAAAATAAAAATGTTTAATTCGATTAAAGTCGTATGCGAACATATACCGGGTGTGCAATGCGACTCGACGCGCCATGTGCGAAGTTCAACGAACAACTTAATTCAATAACGAATGAATCGGATGCGAGTTCACGATTGGGCAAATTTAACGAAAACGATCGAACGATTTAATCTAACGACTTTTTTGTTGTTGAACGAATCGTGCGCGAGTTCAATTATCGGTTAACATGCGGACCAATCAGATTCTAGCTTAACAAGTGGCTTTTAAATGGACGAATCAGAAGCGAGTTCAACGAGGGGCGGCCAATCTAAATCGACCGAGCGGATGCGAATCTAATGAGCGGGTACTTTAAATCGACCAATTAGATTCGAAATCTATCAGTGGGTTGTTGAAATCGGACAATTATTTGGGAATGATTAAAGTAGACTACCAAATGCTAATTTTTACTGGAAAAAAAAAAGTGATAGTCATAATAACAGATTCTAGTTATATTACCAGAAGCCTAACAATATGTGAATGATAGAAAGTCTATTACTTTAAAACAGAAAGTTTTTTGTTTTGTTCTTGTTTTTGTTTTTTTTTGTTGGAAGTTTAAGTGGCCAGGGCCCAATAAATGTATGTGTACGGTACAAACGGGCTTTAGTTCGTACTTAAAAATGGCAATTCTATAACCTCACATTTCTTTAACGGCACATCGGAATGTTGGGAGCGCTCCCAACTTTACATTACTTGGGGCAGGTTTAGAGCCTCTCCAGCCCACCCTAAGTGCTATTTTGAGGTTAGTTTTGTGGTTTCGCCATTTTTTAAACGGTCCGATGCGGTCCGTTGGCTGGTGGCCGATACTTGTTGAAGTAATTAGGGCGGACTTGGGGCCGAGGACCGCGTGTACCGTACATTTATTGGGCCCAGAGCCTTACAGACGATGTGGCAGAGATTAGAAGAAGAAAATCTGAAAGAGAGAAGAATTACTCATCTTTCGAGATGACAAGACCTGAGTACCTGAGACCATCAAATCTTCTAACCTTGACCGGGATTTGAACCTGGGACTTTAGAGTTAATGGCCAGTTGCGCTGACCACCAGACCACGGAAGCCAACCTATATAAAGCAGCGTTTTAAGAATAAAATAAAGAGAGTTTCAAAGGGAAAAGAAATAGCTATCAAACAATGCGGCCCATCTCCAACGTTAAACCCACTCGTGTTTGTTACCTATACCTCTTTTTATTTCACTTAAGCTGAAACTCGGCCACGCTGAAAAGAAAATGTGGAAAAAATAAAAAACGCTCGACGACTCTAGAATCTCCGACATCAAATCACGTGAAATGAGGCAAACTGACTTCTCTCATCTAATCTCATCAGTGTTGCCAGATCGAGGGTAAAAAGCCGTATCGTCCCTATTTAAATCAATGTAAAACGCACGGCTTTTTCACCCCAATCTGGCAACGCTGCATCTCATTTCTCCGCACCCTCGACCCCTTTGCCCGCGCACCTCGCGCCGATCCAGGAATCTGTCCTTCTCTCTCTTCTCCCATTAGAACGTGTGTGTTGGAAAAGGACAGATTAGGGACAGTCACGTGATTTTCGCCTCCTTCTATCCTATTCGAACACATGTATTCTTAAGGAATAAGAGAGAGATTGAAAATTTACTGAATCCGCTAGTGGTCTCATCGCTTTTATCTCATGCGTTAAAACGTCCGATGACTCTCAAACCTCCTGTCGAGTCGTCTGTGCATGGAAACAACACCATGTAAGCAGAGTCTTCTCAAGATAGCGTTTTGAGGATGGTATTGGCAGGGATTGGAAATTTAGGAAATTCAGGAAATTCAGAAAAATCAAATTTTACCGATTCAAGCAAAAATAACAGTTTTTAAGCTTTTCCCATACTTTTGACCAAATTAATTGTTAAGTTCAGCATTTTTTTTTTTTTTTTTTTTTTTTTTTTGCAGTGTAATTCCTGGTAAAAGTGTTCCCTAAATTTTCCACGACTCAAATTCCGAGGACATTATTTCCATGGGTAATTATTAATTTCCATGAAATTACATGGAAAATCTTGTGGACTCCCATGAACGGCCCACGGAACTCCATGAAATTGTATGGAAAAATAATAACGAGTGGTGAAGTGTGCTACTTGGCAACATGCGACATTTTGTCCATTTTAACCCAAAGAAAAGGTCGAATCCACTGGTCATCGGCGATTCCTTGGCAATTCGATTATTTTCAAGGGATTTAATGAGCCAAATGCAACGGTGCCAGATTGCACGCTTCGCCACTGATAATAATTGCCCACAGAGTTTCATAAAATTTTATATAAATATAATAATAGCCCACGGAATTTTGGTGATGGGAATTCCTGGAACACTTTTACCAGGGGCCGCAGTTCATTCCGTAAGAAATTCATTATCACACAAAATTTTATTCTTACAAACAACCAGTCCAATGGCTCATTCATTTTTGTTAAGAAAAATATATACCTACAGTAAAATGCTACGGTTATAGTTTTGCGGAATACTCTGTGCATTCTACAGTGTTTCTCCGATTTCTGCAGCAACAGCTTTCACTTATACAATTTTCTACTTTTTATTTATATACATATTTAGGGAAGGGTGAGAGGAAGCAAGAAGCGCTCCGAGAGAGGGTTGCGGGGCGTTTGATTTGAAGGCGCATGCATGCAGCCCCTCCCCGACCTATACTCGCCCCTTCCGATACTCCGAGCCGCAACCCGCATCCAATTACTCGCTACGAATGCTGCGATTGTGACTCAGCGATAAACAAATTTCTCCGGTCCCCGTAACTGACTGAAGTGCTTGGCCACTCTGAACCGCTCACCGGGTTGCATCGCGCGGCCTCGATGCAAGCAGTCGCCTCGATTCGGATAAAGTCGGGTTACTTTCCTCAACTTTTAGTTGCCATTGCCGCACATTCGAGTGAATTTGTGTATTCTTCTTCCCCTTCTGCAACCCTTCTTCTTTCTCTTTCAGACAGTGGCGTCACTCGCAGTGTGGCAGCGCTGCATATTGTCCATTTAAACCAGTGGGAACTTGTGATATTCGATATATCAATGGCTACCCCATTAAAACCGGAGAAAAGTATCGATCATCAGGGGGTGCAATTGAACCGCCGAAAATTCGATACTTTTCTATAGTTTTAAATGGAGCGGACATCGATATATCGCACTTCACGAGCCGCCACTGATTTAAACGCAAGAAAAAGGTCAAACTATCGGAGGGGTGCACTTTCTAGAATCGATATTTTTCATGGAGTTAAAAGGCTGTAATGCAGCGTTGCCACATTGCAAGTGACCGTGACGCAACGCCACTACCTTCAAACTATACATAAAGATGTGTATCTTCGTAACTTTCGATGTTTACTTACCTATAACTTTTATTGTAACTTTGAAAAACAGATTTACTTCTGATAGCTCTGGTATGAGTCTGTTGCAAACATTTGCTGCAATAACGTAATGGAACGTTGATTCTCATGTAAAATTACTTGAAAATAAGGGTCAGAACATGATAGGAAAATGAGAAACTTATTTCCTGATTTTTGGCCGTCTATTGACGATCGCAGATCATCAGTAGTTCGATAGTTTTCATGGGTTTAAATGGACCAAATGCGACGTTGCCATATAGTGGGCTTTCCCACTGCAGATCATAGTGAAATCATCGCTAAAACTTAGCATACTCGGAAAAAAAGACTGGTAGAATTTACCATCTGCATATCTGATTTTGGAGTCTGCTATCAAGTATTGTCAATTTTACCATCATATGGTAAATGCAACGTATCTTGTGATGAAATGTACCAACTGGTTATCTAAATTTACCTCACGATACGTTGCATTTACCACACTTGATAGCAGACTCCAAATTTGTTTCCGTGCATGTAGTACCAGCGGAGACAAAGATACCTGGCCAGGGTATGCAATAAGCAATACACAGCATCCTATTCAACACGTGTATTAGGTGTGTTGCGTGTTGCATATTCTGGTCAGGTATCTTTGTCCCCGCTACTGCATAGTACCTGACCTCTATATTTCTGGTCGGTGGTATTTGTTGAAGACCAGAAACATTTCTTATCAAGTTTTCGTAACCAACGTTTAAAAAAGATTGAAGCAGGTATTTTCAAACAAACTCAGTCTTACGAGTCCACCTTGAGATTTCATGGAAACTGAAACTGAAGTGTTGCGATAAAAAAGGATGGCTGGGAGAACTCCCACTCACAGAACACAGAAGTATATTGTGTGCTCGACCCAATTGAATATACGCTTTCGTTTGGTATAGCGATGGTCTTTACAGTTTCACGAACTGGCCGTGACAACAATATCCCGAGTTATAATCTCGAATGTTTGCTTTGAAGAGCCGCGGCGCGCGAGTGAGAGAGAGTTGAGTCAAAGACGCGACGGAAGCCAGAGCTGTGTTTGCATCGAATTCGGTCTGACACAGAACAGAACTTTGTAGCCTCCTTCCGCAAGAGAGTATCCGTTTGACGTCTGTCTCCTATATATATGTATAGATACACACGCCTCAATTCAAAGCGGTAGTTTGGAAATTTGATACTTTATAAAACACGAGGTTTGCTCTTCCTGATAAATCTATTACGGATTAGTATTGAGGGTTCAGCTAAAGAGCAGACCACACGTTTTATGAGCCCTTTTTCCAGCTACCGCCTCGATTGTGATCCGGGTGGTTGGGCTCCCATAACTCGTGGGCGGTGGGGGAGGGGGGGGGGAGGGCTCGGGGGCCACGACCGTCGGTCGCGCTTGTGACTCTCGTCAACCGAGTGTTGCTGGAATCCATCGATAAGTAACAACGAACGTCATTTCCGCGGAAGTTTCTAAAGTACGTAGCGAGCGCGTTTATCATTTACGACACACTTTGGTGAGTATCAACTTGAAATATTGATGCGTTTGCCAGTGTGGCTTTGTAGTTGGGAAATAGTTATCTATGTTAATTCCGCGGATTCTGCTGGTTTAGTTCAATGCGTGTGTGACTGTTTCGTTGGTTCCATTCAGTGGCGTACAGTGCTGTGTGATAGTGAAGGCGTGTATCGGCCATTTAAACCAACGAAAAAAATCGAATCATTGGGTGCGCAACAAGCACCTTCCACATATTAACAGACACCGAATAAAAGTAGAAGCGTACATTTTGCCAATGTTTTGGGTCACGGGGTGGGCAATTGACGAAGTGAGAGTTAAGCTCGTTGAGGTCCAACGACACATGCGTAGATCCTGTCTCATTTTTAAAACCAATGTTCTTAATATTATGCCAGTGGTCAGACGAAGACATTTTTTGTTTGAATTTGTCGTGTACCCACCTCAGTTTGGCATTTCGAATTGATTGGACGACTTTGTTGCGCAGAGCTTTAAACGTGTCTCGGTCAGTCGAGCTAAGTGAGCGCCTGTATTTTCTATAGGAGAGAGAGAGAAAGATGGGAAAAGGGAGAGATGAGATAGAAGTGGACAAAAACAAATCCTGAAATCCAGATCCTCCATGCATGTTGTAGGATGTCGAATGAGTTCAAAATCAGAATCAATGGAGAGAAAGAGAGAGATATAGGGAGAGAGAGATAGAGAGAGATAGAGAGAGAGAGATAGAGAGAGAGAGAGGGAGAGAGAGAGAGAGAGAGAGAGGGAGAAGCATGTTCTGCTCGGTAGTTTGCATAAACATCCAGCGTGGCGTGGCTGCGGGGCGGCGCGGCGCGCTGTAGGCAACCAGCTCAACTCAAAGTACTAATCGTGGGATTAGTCTGCTTTGCAATCGGAGTTGTTAGACGAGGCGAGCCACGCTGACCCCAAAGCTACGGCTAATAAGATTTGGACAAGCGACAGGGTCAAGCCACTGATATTTACACTCGCGAATAAAGAGACACAGATGAGGTGCGATAACACAGTTCGGAGACCTAAAAACAACTGATTTGCTCGTTGCATTAAAACAGCGCTGAGAGAAAATTTAAAGTCGTTGGAAAAAGCACAAATAATGTTTTATGAACGGCTCCCTTAATGTAGATACACCTGCAGTCCAGTGGCGGTTCGTGAAATCGATTTTTGGATGTCTCCTCCATTTAAAACTATAGAAAAGTATCGATCGTCCGATGGTGCAATTGAACCTTTCAGAAATCGATACTTTTCTATACTTTTAAATTGAGAGGACATCGATATATCGATTTTCACGAGCAGCCACTGCTGCAGTCCCTCCGTCGCGTCATAGCCAAAAGCTTATTGTGCTATTTCTTTCTCACATCTTAGGTCAACATAAAACATGGTGAGCTAGGTTTTTTTTATTTTTGAAAGTAAGAGGGATTGCCACAAATATTAATCAATTTAATATTTTGAGAGAGTGTTGTGGTGAAAGTCACCGAAAATTGGCTTTCTTCAAAGAGAAAGTTTAGGGAATGTCAGAATTGTTGTCCAATTCATGAAAAAAAAAAAAGAAAAAAAAAAAAAAAAAAAAAAAAAGAAGAAGTTATAAAACATGAATTTATTTGCCAAAATTTTTCCGAAAATTGCAACATGCGATCCTCCGCAGTACGTAGATGGAATTTATTTAAAAATAGACTCTTCCTATATAATCCGTCGACCAATCTTGATCTCTGTTTCAGGTATACTTATTACAACATGGCAAAGAAGTGAACATAGTTCGAGTTAAGAACAAAGACTTCGCGTGCAATCTGGCAACGGTGAATCTTGGCCATTCTAACACACACAAAAGATCGAACTGATAGAGGTATAGAGAGAAATACTAATTCCAGTATTCGCTCCTGAGAGAAAAACCTATACATATTTTCCAAGTGCATCATCATCAAAATATGAGGTATATAAGCAATAGGCCTCCTTGAAGCCTTGACGTGCCTAGCCTACCGAAAAATTCTGTTTGCCGCTTGAATTGGCATCTTCACTTTTGTAAGGCCTCTGAAAGCGAGGGAGTATTTATGTAAAAGGTAAAAAAGAAAAAAAAAACGGTGATCTTAGAGCACGCAGGTCCGATTTCAATCTCGCGAAGAGTCTAACAAGACTAGAGCTCCGCTTGGAGCATTTTAAAACTTTCTGCATGACTCTACTCAGCGTTTCTTTTGGGAATGAGACTCTGTAGTCTGGAACCCAGGAGTGTCTTTTAAGCTTTGAACGCATGAGTCCACAGCTCACCAGTTTCATCAAGCTGACAAAGATATCCGAGTAGAAACTGCAGATTCCAATGAGCCTTGACTTGAAAAATCTCGGGGTTGGTTCAGGAGAGGTTTTCTGAATTGCAGCCGGAGAGTTGTCACAAAGGTGCCATACAATTTGATGAGCTTTTTGACGCAAGTTCCCTTTCCGTGCGGGAAGCGGCCGGCGATCCTGAGAGCGGATAAAAATCATTCAACCCATTCTTCGTCCGCGTTCTCATTCATGAACGTCCACAGAAAGTTGGTTCGGCGCTCAGTGGTTTAAAATATGGATATTTTGTCTGCCATCTTTTTATATTCATCGCTGAATACAAAGAAACTGTAGCTAGAGTATCCTACGAACACTTTCTCACATCAAATTTAATGAGGGGAACACCCCCCAGACCCCCCTTCAATATTCTTCGGAAGACCCCCAGACCCCCTTCTAATATGCTGGGAGAGACCCCTGACCCCCCTTTGATATTTTTATCCAAATCCAAAAATCCATTTTTGAAATATTTAAATTTTTCCCTTTTTTGTTTTGACCCATTTTCCCATTGATTTTAATGGAAACCATTATTCATCCCTAACTAACCTAAAAATTGAAATTTCAAGAAAACAAAAAACAGTCCACCTCGAGAATGTTAAAAGCAACATTTCTGCAAAATTTGGATGCATATGAATCAATAGTTAAAAAGTTATGCTGGGTTTCATATTTTATGGCTACGGACATACAGACAAAGTTTGTGCATTTACACCTCCGAGCCACATAGGTTAAATAATATCGACATTTCATGTATGAATATTCTTTAGGATAGTACTAAGCATGATAAGTGCCAATTATTTTGTAATTGTCATGACTGGGGCTCTAGCAAACTTTTGCTGTGAGCATATGAATAGTCCAATCTGATGTAACAACCAGCGAAAATCACGAAAATCACACTGAGAAAGACTAAAATTCAGTAATAAACTCACATAACTGCTATAACGGCAAGATCGTAATGGCGGAGAGATGCAGGTATCATGGGAGACTCCTGTCTATAATATGTCACTTTCTCCGCGGAAACACAGAGATATGTCTCAATTTAGATAAGAATCTCCCATGACACCTCCATCTCCCCGCCATTAAGTCCGATTCTGAGAGTGAATTTCGTGATTTTTCAGCGTACTCATCGTCATTTCTACAGGTTTTTATGCAAGAATCAACTCTTCAATCCCCTACAGCGAAAGTTAGTTTGCAAGAGCCCCATTACTTAGTCGTAGTGGGTCAAGTATCGAAACAAAATACCTTTGAAATCTCTGCGTCATCGCAATACTTTCTCTATTTCTAACTTTGTTAGTTATGAGAAAGTAAATATATGGTTGTCACAGCAAAAACAGACTTGTGATACTTGCAAACCGTAAATTTTGCTGCATTAACCACATGCATTGAGGAATTGGCAAACTTTGCGAACTTAACCCTTTACGGATCAGATTCGTTCAAGAAAACACCTTTCCTCCGTTTATACAGGGAAGGTAGTTAACTGTTCGTACTCGGTGGAGTTGGGATTGCCTATCCTACAAATCGAAGGCGAACGAAAGAGACCTTATCGAGTAGTGTTTTCATCTATATTTGCGTTTATTCTGAATGAGGACTGACTCAATGTGAACCAAACTAGAGGAGAAAATTGAGTTTACTCGGGTTTGGTCCATAAGGGGTTAATATATCTAATTGTAACATAATAATCTAACACACTGTAAATAGACTGAGCTTTTATTTCAAAGTCGAAAACTGAAACCTCTCTCGCCTGGTGGGGGGGGGGGGGGGGGCAAAAAACAAAAACCAAAAACAAAACTTGTTCAAGAGCCCCACTGTGCGGTGTGCCATGACGGCACAAAGCATGGTCAAAAGTCTACGTGGCACTCTCATCTCCAGTTGAAGCACGTGTCGGACTCACGTCAGGGAATACGTTTTATGGACATTGCCAATGTAACATACGACGCCGTTGCCGTTTGTGCTTTTTCCCGTCCCTCTAAAGACGTTTTTACCCAAAGGGCTCACGCCACGTTTCATGGAAAGTATCATATTCTTCTTCCTCATTTTTGAGAGGGTGGATTGGATATAGGACGCGTGGATAACATGGTTGCGTTTCGAGAAAATAATCCGTTAGCAAAACGTGATTAATGGAATTTCCCGAGTAGTGCTTGTGATTGATTTTAGTCCTGACGAACCCTGGTAAAAATCCTCATCAAAAAAATCTCAGAATTAGATTTGGAACCTGATTTCATGTTGATCTCATTATGATTTTATGATGATCTCATGCTGAGCTCAAGATTATTTCTACTCATCATGAGATCATCATGGGATCAACATGAGATCAGGTTCTAAATCTCATGCTGAGACAGGGCCGTAGCTACAACTCTGAGGGCCCCCTAAAATTGGGGAAGGTGACTGGGGATGTGGGGGGGGGGGGTCACCCGGATCCTCTTGCTCTTCCGGGGCACCGCCAATGTAAATTTAAATGGGAAAACAGACCTAAAAGCAGACCTGTATTTTTGTGGGCTTTTAATAGCTGACAAGGTGCAGAGCTCTCAAAAGTCAAAAAGTCCCCTCTGATCATCCGGGCAGGTGAGATGATTTTGGTGATTTTTGATGAGGATTTTTGCCGGGGAAGACATGGAATTTTGCGCCTACATAAAATGTTCAAAAGGATTTGAGTTTGATTAATTGACTTTTCTTTATATATCTTAGAAACAGATACGGCTTATTAGGTTATGATGGAAGATTATTTACGACATTAACTTAAAATGATGACGAGTCATACAGTCTCCGCCAATTCAACATGATACCTATACTATCTTACGTCGTGAGTGGATAAAAATGACAGCTCTTTTGCCAGTTCTACGTATAAATAATCTATGACTACGTGAAAATTTAAAGGCACTTTTACAAATAATGCAGTGTTTCTGGCTGAAATACTATGGCAGCGCCGGATCCAGGTTTGCAAAAAAAGGGAAAGAAAAATTTCACGACTTTGCCACCTTTAAAAAAAATAAAAAAATTGTAAAAGTGATGATTATATTTTTATTTTTTGCTTTTTTTTCGTCTGGTCAACCCCAACCTCACTAAAAATGTCAAGGGCCTGTCACCCCCCTCCACCTCTCCACTTTTTTCAAACTTCGCTACAGCAGAAAAATCAAACATTTCAAAGGCTTTTAGCTGAAAAAAAAAGAAAAGAAAGAAAAAAAAACAGAACCTTTTTGAAATCCACTCATAAAGTCTCGTAAATGCCATTTCAAATCTATTGCTTCAAACATGCAGTGCTTTCGCAGTTTACGTATCATCAAGCAAAGCAACTGCTCTTGGTCATAACTAAGTTCAGTTAGCTCAAACGTCAATGACACGATCGTATTGACAGTATGTACCGCAACAAAAAAATGTCTATCTCTTTCTTTTCTCTATTGGAACACGTATGTTCGACAAGGATGGACAAGAAGATAAAACGAAAACCCTATCGTTAGATCCTTTTTCAACCTATTTATTCAAAAGGCAAATGAGAGAGATATAGGATAATCATGCTCGCTCCGGGCGGTGCCATTTATATTAATCTTCTAATTATAGAACATATTGATTGCAAAGGTTTACTCTTGATGTCTCATAAACAGTAAACGTTTGCTACCAATCCGCTCTTTACAAAAAAGTAGGAAGATATAAATTTTACCCTTCGATGGTTTCTTGCGTTTGAGCAGCAATTTGGACGGTTATAAAATCAAAGAAAGTCTCTGAATGCCATATTTTTTTGCTAAAAGCAATTGAATAGATAACTCTTGAGTAAAATCTAGCAAACATTACGATGAGAACACTAAAAAATTACGAAATTCACTGAAATACTCACAAAATGACTTTAAAGTTTTAAGGTGTAATAGTGGAGAGCTACACATTAGGTACCACGGGAGATTCCTAAATCTAATTTGAGGCTTTCCTGTGTGTGTTTCTATAGAGAGCGTGAAAAATTAGACAGACATCCCCCTGTCATGGGCGCACCCAGGGTTTCTGTATGGGGGGCAAGTTGTCATTTCATATGGGGGGTACGGGGGTCCTCCCCCGGAAAATTTGAAAATTTAGCTCTTCTTAGACGCAAAATTAGGCTACTTCTATTCTAAAACTATATTGAATCAACTCTCGAGAAAAATGAGATTTTCCGAGACTATATGTGCTGATATTACGGAAATATCTTCATCATGCTGATATAGGAAATAGAATGACTGAGTCTTCAGGAAAGAAATCTAGATCTCAGAAGAAGATGAAATGAAATTAACAATTATTAAGGACAATGCTGTCGGGAAAGATGTGTTCCTCCAAGGAAAACGATATTTCATGACCTTGATACTTTTTTTTGAACTCATTTCCTTTCCAATCTTTTCTTTTTCTCTCTTCCTCATTTTCCCTTCTCTCTTTCTCTTTTCCTCAATTTTTCCTTTCCTTTCCTCCTTTTTTCCTTTCCTTTCCTCCTTTTTTTTTTCTTCCTGTGGGGGGCCTTGGCCCCCTTGCTCCCCCCCCCTGGATGCGCCCATGCCCCATGTGACACCTGCGTAGCTCCGCCTTTCAAAAGCAAAGATGGCTGCATCCTACTTGATTTGCCTCTCTCTCTTTATAGAAATCACACAGAGGAAAGCTTCAAATAAGACAGGAATCTAGTTCTACGGTGTTTGCGTAGCTCCACCATCCAGCGTTGCCAGATTTTAGGGAAATATCAGTAGATTTCCCATAAGAATCAGTGCAAAATCTACTGATATTTCCCTAAAATCTGGCAACGCTGCCACCATCACGCCCTAAACTTTAAAGCCATTTTGTGAGTCTATTAATCAATTTCGTGATTTTTTCGTACACGCATCGTTATTTCCGCTGACTTTTAATCAAAAATCAACTATCCAATCGTATAAAGCATTTATGAGGAGCCCTAATGCATCCTTGTGGCATGTTCCTGAGTTCCTCCGTTTTTTGGACTAAAATCCATAGGAGCTCCTACTCCATCCAGAGTGTTTGAGTCGTGCGTGAAACCGAAAAGGGTAAATCAATATCTACAATATACATTCATTCAAGTATCAAAGATATATTTCCCTGCAGTGGCGAGGCGTGCGATTTGGCAACGTTCCTTTTCCCCCACTAAAACACATTAGAAAGGTCGAAATGCCTGGTCATCGCCGATGACTGGAGCGTTCGACTTTTTTGGTGAAGTTGAATGGAGAAAATACATTGTTGCCAAATTTCACGCTTCGCCACTGTTTCCCTGGTAAAAATGGTTCATAACCATTTCTCCTCACAGAGTATGGATATGGGTGTGTGAATCCATATGGATGTTGTATCGATCTGTATGGATAACAACACCATCGTATATATATATATATATATATATATATATATATATATTTTATATATATATATATATATATATATATATATATAATATATATATATATATATATATATATATATATATATATATATATAATATATATATATATATATATATATATATATATATAATATATATATTATCGGTACTGTATGGGGAAATGGTTATGGGGTGGGCCTGTATGGACCATTTTTGATAGGGTTGATTTTACTCATTGCGATGATTCGTTAACAAATTGTGTTGGACAATCTGGCAACCCGGAGCTGAAGTGCTCTATATAGGTTCCTACCGAGCCGAGCTCATGAAGTTATGATTCACTCTAAATCTTTATGTTCCCTCAAACGAACTTGCCGGAGAATAGTGGCTTAGGCTCAGCTGAAATAAACGAGAGGTTTACTGTAATACTCTAAATCTATTTGGTATTTATTCAACTGTGTTGTAGAAACCCACAGAACTGTCTAATGTTTACGTATCTAAATCTATTATATATATTTGAAGCACATCGACTTTTGTTTTTTATCACCTTCAAACCATTAAAAAGATTAAATTCAAGAGATTGATGAGTAAAATCGACAGATCGGGGAGGTTTTATGGATTTTAAAAATGTGTGTAGGTACGAAGGTTTGGTTGAGTCGATGTTACAGGGGGAAAATGATTGAAGAAGAGGTAATATTTTCAAAATAATCGATCAAGATATCACTTTAAATGTTTGGAAGAGAAACTTTCGTCGAGGGTCTCACCGCAAAGGGCAGGGTAAAGAATCAGCCTTTGTATAAACTCTTCACATGATAAATCATTTTTTTGGAAATATTGGGAGATCCAAATCATTACCTCTTGAGATTCTAAGTATACGATTGCTACTGCACCCTCTTGACAATATTTGACAATTTTGAAAAGTCCTGAATTAAAACTCGAAACGCTTGGTTGGATCCCAACTTCATATAAAAATCAATTTCTCAAGAAAAAAAAAAAAATTATTGATTTTGTTCGCTCACATTTGACATTTTGAGACGTATTTAGACGTTACATCATCTGCCTATAGTCAAATTTTGTCCCCTTCTTTTTTCAAAAAGGATGTTATAATATTTCATTACTGTTTGCAACGTTGTATGTTTGAAGGGGCAACATCGTTATTTTCTTGTTTTAATGTTTATTTTTAAGAAGTTAGGATTCGCCCAAAATGTTTTTGGTTTGAATTCGTGATTTGTGATCAAAACGTGATTTGTTTTTAGAAAAGCTGATGTCATTAATTATTTCGGAATTTGCCAAAAACGCGTTGAGCAAATCACGATTTGACGACGCATTCACCATCTAGACCGTATTTTGCATCCGACCGCAACATATCTAAATATACGTCTAAAATCTACATCATTTTGAGAGGCATGGTAGGAGTCTCCGAAAATGTTCCTCACTGTGGTTTTGCATTTTGCTAATCATCAGAGTTCCATCGCGAAATTGCCTCTGAAAAAATTCGAGATTTTTCTGATTAATCACAAGCTATCTTATGATCTAACTGCGAGATTTATTGCTTCCCTAAGTTCATCTTCAAGAAAACTTGAAGAATAAATATGATAGAGGGGGAGTTGGGGCAACGTCTGTAAGTAGAAAGAGAATAAATAATATAGCGAAGGGAATAAAGAGTATATGGGAAAGAAAGAAAGAAAGAAAGAGAAAGAAGAGAGAGAGAGAGAGAGAGAGAGAGAGAGAGAGAGAGAGAGAGAGGAGAGAGAGAGAGAGAGGGGGGGAGAGGACCTAGCTATGATATAGAAGATAATGAAACAAATACATGCACATAGACAAATACATAAGAATTCATTTATTTCCTCGAAACGCTCGAGATCTTAAATTGCGAAAGCTCGATTAAGAAGAGAGGAGCTGCCATTTAGGTGCTTTCCGAAATTACTCTCCGCCTAGCTAGACGTTTATAAACGAAAGAGTTAAAGAAAGCGAGAATGAGAAACGTAGGGAGAGGGAGGGAACGTGAGGAGGGGAGGGGAGGGGGTGGTGTGGAGTGGAGAGGTCATAAGCAAAATGCACGTTTGGAAGTACTGTAGTACTCTACCTGCTACTCTTCTCTGAGATGTTGGAAAAACCTGGCGAGGCATGGCGCTACACCCCCCCACCCTACCACCCCCTCAACAACAAATCGTTGCCCCCCTCTCAACCCCCACCTTCTCCGCTCCGTTCCACTCACCCTCCTGTACCCCTCTCAAGTCTGAAATTAATCAGGGACCATACTAAAAATGTGCCAGTCTCTCGGTTTTTTTTCTTTTTTTTTTCTTCCAACTGAAAATCCGAGTTCCACTCCTAATCCAGCGCTCCCCCCTCTTTTAAAACCCTTCCACCCCCTCTCGTCCTACCTTTATCTCTTCTATTCACTAGTCGCGGGAGCAGTATTAAACATTCCCTTTCTAATCCCGTAAAAGCAGAAAAAGGTTTCACCGCAAGAGAACACTTGAAATCCATTTTAATTATGACCCTTTTTTTTATGTATTCACTTGCTTGACATTCGTTGATCTATATAGAGCGTTCGTTCACATTCACCATCGTTAAGTTCTTTGGAATGAACTTTAAGCAATGAAAAATAAAGGGAGGGGGGGAGGGGGATCACGATGTGTAATCCTAATATTTAAAGCTTGCTTTTGCCCACTGAAAATCTTTGCTCCGGTGAATAAATCGCGGCAACCCTGAAAATGTGGGAGCCTTTTTCACCACACAAAAAAAAAAAAAGAAGTGCTGAATTCAATAATTTGCATAAATAAAACATTAAAAGTATGGATGAAACTTAAAAACTGTTAGTTTTACCATTGAACATAGGCGGACCGTGACCAAAAAAAGGTGGGGGGGGGGGACTAAAAAGTGATGATTTTTTTTTTTTTGCTTCTCAAGTCTCAAGTGATGACTTTTCCCCGATTTTTAGCCCCTCCGTCCAAAAAAGTGGGGGACTATAGCCCCCTAGCCCCTGATACGGTCCGCCTATGCATTTGAAACTGTCAATTTACCTCCGTCCTGTGTTAATTAAAATTATTTCAAATGTTAAAACTAACATTCTTTCAGTTTTATTCATGTCAATAGTTAAAGTTAGCAATGTTTTTGCTGTTTAGGTTGCATGCAAAATTATTGGCGCAAAAATTAAGCGAATTCACAGATTTAATTTTCGTTTAGAAATGAAACGGTGATGCGTGATTTTGAATCGATGTATATTGAGCTACACCTCTTTGTAAAAACACCGACGAAATAATCAACATCTTATGCAATGTAGATTTATAAAATAAAAATTAATTGTAAAAAAACTTTCTCATCAGGTGCTGTCGCTCCGAAAATTGGAAAGAAAAGAAAAAGGAAGAAGAAGAAAAAAAAATGGAAAAAAACGCATTGAAAATAAATGGAGAAGCGAACAAACAAAGAGACAAACAAACGATGAAACGAACAAACAAAACCAACAAACAATTGTGGGAAAAAAAAAAAAAAAAAAAAAAAAAAAAAAAAACATTCTCATCAGATGCTGTCGCTCCGAAAATTTAGACGAGACAAAAAAAACTCCAAATAAAGAAATTGGTAAAAATAAACACATGAAAAGCTAATGATGCGAAGCAAACTTACAAACAAACAAACACAAATGAAAAATTAAAGATGGAAATAATGGTACATATAGGTAAGATCGGGTTCTGTCGGATTATTCCAAAAGCTAAACTAAGAGAAAAGAAGAATTTTTTTTTGAAAATGTAAAAAGTGCTAAATTTTCGGTATTTTTCAAGTTAGATCCAATCATCATGTACGAAGTTTTATTCCGTTTTTGTATCAAAAGTAACCACACAAATAATTTTGTTCGTTTAAAACCGTCAAGTTCTACTTTAGTTCAGTTTTGGGTTTTCAACATTGTAGCCAGGTTTGAGGTTAAAATTCGTAAATTTAACGTTGAGTCTTACGAGAAATATACGCCGTACATCTCCAAGCCTCCGTACAAATTGCAACACGGGTTTTCAATATTTTTGTCAGATAAGCGCTAAATATTCCTTATCTTTCAAGTTAGAGTCAATCAGTGAAGTTTTTTTTTTTCCTTTCGCTTTAAAGTATAACTAATTTTATTAATTCAAAACCTTTATGATGAACCCTTAGCGATTCTCACTAAATTCAAATCCTTTATATTTACAAAGTGCTTTTTGTTGACGAAGTACTTATTTGGCTCTGATTGGCTCGCAAACGCCGTTTACTCTTTAACTAAACGTTATTGCTGTGTTCCAAACATAAATATTGGGACGGTAAATAAAGCGGCGAAAGAGAACATCTAACATGAAAGTTTTGTGTGAGGAAGGGGAGGGGTCGCTCATTGACTGCAAGAGGTTCAAGAGAAAAGAGACAAAAACGGAAGAAATAAAGAGGAAACGATTCTATTAAGGTTTCGGTGCACTGTATACTATCAAACGCAAAAGTTTTGACAGTCGAGAATATGGGTCTGTTGCACACTTCGGCTAGAGCGTTTTAAAGTATCATTCCACATGTGAAAAGCTGTAAAAATGTCAATGGCAGCATCAGAAAACACCAAAATTCATTAGTAAACTCACAAATTGCGAGAAACACTAGGCACTATTCACCCCTGTATCTTTCCACCACGTGTACGATATTTTGCGGTTTTAACGCGGCACATTCAAATAATCATTACTGACTGTCATCACAGCTGACTTCATAAACAAATAAACAATAAACACTGACGGTGCCTGTTCGAACAATAACGTCTCAATATCCTCAATTCCTCACACTAGCTTGTGAAAAGTTTGGAAACTAATATTTGTGTTGAAAAATTATCAAAATGAAACAATAACACTCAGAAGTTCCAAGTATGATTCCAACTTCAATAATCATCCTTGGAACTTCTGCGAGTTATTGTTTTATTTTGATAAGTTTTCAACACAAATATCGGTTTCCGTACCTTTCACGACCTAGTGTGAGGATATTGAGGATATTGAGACGTAAGAATTCGAACACATAACGTCATAGTGTTTACTGTTTAAGTCAGCTGTGATGACAGTCGGCCATGATTATTTGAATATGCGCCCCGCTAATCCCGCGAAATATCGTGCACATGGTGGAAACATACATGCGTGAATAGTGTCTAGTGTTTTTCGCAATTTGTGAGTTTTACTAATGAATTTTGCAGTTTTTTGATGCTGTCATTGAAATTTTTACGGCTTCTTACTTTTGAATTGATACTTTAAGCTCTAGCCGAAGTGGGCAACAGACCTATTCCAGATAAGTGGCCAGTGGCGGCTGGTGCCATCTGGCAACAATGTCTTCGTTCCATTTGAATCTATGTTTAAGAATCGATTGCTGGTGAAGTGCTGCTTCACTTTCGAATCGATTGTTTTACATACAATCAAATGGAGGGATGACATTGTCGCCATATTGCACGAGCCGACACTGTAAGCAGAGCTGCCGATTTGCGTAGATTTAATGACATTTTTCAATTCACCGATGAATCCACCGGTTGAGAAAAGATTACAGAGTTTAGTTCAGTGTATGACTGTAATGCACGAAAATACTCTGATCTGTAATATTTTCTCAATCGGTGGAAACACCGTTAACTAATTAATTTATATCGGTTGAGAAAAGTTGGAAGACGCAAGTATTTTCGTGCATTACAGTCATACACTGAATTGAATTATGTAATCTTTTCTCAACCGGTGGAATCATCGGTGAATTTCAAAATGCCATTAAATCTACGCAAGTCGGCAGCTCTGACTGTAAGTGGCGAATCCTTATGGGTAATCAAAGCAACTCTCTGCGCTCCACGAGCATTCTTGACCGTCAGTACTTTTGCGTTTGCTATAGTACCAGTGTACTCGCGCCTGCGAAATATATTCAGTATTTTGTATTCTGAGGATAAGTCTTGTTGATCCAACGTTAAACAAGCCCCTTCCCCTGCCCTCCCATCATACCATTACGGCTCCCTCACCTCCCCAACCCCCCTACCTTCCTCAGTCCTCTGTTTTCGTATAGAAAACCTTTATTGTTTTTGTCGTTTGATGGATTTAATCGGACAAAACGCCAAGCCTTTTAACATTGGATTCGATCCAAATGCCATCCATTCTCGAATAGACGCTTATCCAACTTTATTTTTCCGACTCCCCCTCTCTTAGCCCCCTTCCTATCAGTCATTACCCCTCCACGGATTTCCGATAGCCTCATTTGCCTTTCCACCGGAAGTTGCTCGCGTCGCACTTTTTCATCAATGAGAACGATAAAATAAATAAACTGTAAGGAATACCCAACAAACGCACTTTCTCACAACGACGAAATTATTCTGGGGGGACTTCATATCCCCTTACATTCTCTGATAGAGACCCCTAGACCCCCCTTTAATATTCTGGGGGGGACCCCTAGACCCTCTTTCAATATTTTAGGGGGAAACTCCTAAACCCCCCTTAAGGAGTTAATTTTACAGTAAGCTGGTTGTAGAATGTTTTTGCAAATTTTCATACACGGTAAAAAAAAAAAAAACTACGGTGAAAATAACCATACGGATACCTGATTTTGGAACCTGCTAGATGTTATGGTAATGTTAACCCTTGTGAGCCTAAGGTATTTCGGTAACACAAAGGACTAAGGGGGGGTGTTTTTGTACCCCCAAGGATATTTTCATGCAGCGCAGTCAGTATCAATAATTTTGAAACTTTAATGAATGGATTATGTACTTAGTACCCTAAGAGAGTAATTTATGTGAAATCTGAGTAACTTTTTGCTATGTTGCCAAATTTACGCCTACTTTTAAAAAAAAATGTCAAAATAAAAAAAATGGAAAAAATGAAATGATGTATCATCTTATTTTTCCATTTTTGATAAATTTCCAATTTTTTTTTTCAATGATCTGACTTAATATTCTTAATCTACATAAAATTTCCGTAAAATTCACTGTAATAGATGGTTCCAAACTTAAAACTGGCAGGACGAAAGGGGGGGGGGGTATATTTGTACTTCAACACTTTAAATTTCTATAATATCGACAAAAATTCATAAAAATTAATGAAATTTGGTGGACGTGTTCTAAGTATCCTAACTTAAAATGTCATGAAGTCCCAAAAAATTTTGAGCAGTTTTGACAAAATGGCGTCAAAAAAACTGGCATGGGGTACAAATCTACCCCCCCCCCCCCTTAGGCTCACAAGGGTTAACCAGAAGTATACTATGTTTTGACCAGGTACTAGGTGATGTTACCTGATTGCAGGTCGAATTTACTCAAAGTATCGGTAAATGTACCACACTTCTGGTCAAGTTTACCATAACATCGAGCAGGTGCCAAAATCAGGTATCCGTATGGTTATTTTCACTAATCTTTTTTTTTCCGTGTAAAAATTGAAACAGCTTATATTTGAAAAATTCCAATTTTGCCCTTTGTGTTTACCCATTTTTCCATTTTCCATTGATTTTAATGGAAACTTTTTATCCTCCATATATATAACTTGCTTATAGTTTAAAATTTTGAAAAAACAAAAAAAGTCCCTTTGAGGATTGTTAAAAGCAATTTCCCTGCAAAATTTGGATGTATAAGGACCATTGGTTCAAAAGTTATGCCGGGATACAGACAGTCAAACAGACAGATCGACGCGACATCTGTACCATTGAAATACTTTCTCAATTATTTCTAACTCCGTTTCTTAAGTAAAAAGTTCGATACTAAGCCGGCGCAGTAATGGTTGACATTTTACGATTAGTTAAGAATCGTTCGGATCCCACTGACGTAGCGTGCAATTTGGCAACTTTGCAGTCTGTCTATTTAAATCCATAAAAAAAGACCGAACTATTGGGTGTTTGGAGAACCCTTTCATATTCGACTATTTACAGGGGTTTAAATGGACGCATTACAACGATGCCAAATTGCAGACAACGCCACTGGTGGATTCGGGATCATGAGCATGACCTACAAAACAAAGCTTCACTGCTTTACATGTAGGGTCCATTTGAAGTATCACCAGAATTCTGAATGAAGATACTAGAAAGTATACTTTTACGAAATAGTTACATATCCATATAGAGCCGTTAAAATATTCTGTTATCCGAGAGGTATAACGTCAACATGAGAAAAAACCCTTCTAGGAATGACTTTTAATATAGAAAAGTTGTTACCGTGAGAGCTCTCTTAAGCATTAAATGTTTCTTCGAAGGAAAAATTAATATTTTGTTTTTTTCATAAAAGTACCACTTCCGGCAAACGTATGGTTATTTATACTTAACCCTTTGTTGCCCGATAGTATACTATGAAGAACCATCAATTTTACACAGAATTAAACGGAAAATGCAAAAAATCAATATACACATCAATTATTTAAGTAAGAATCCGCGACTTTATCACCCATAAAGGTAAAAATACTCAACGATATTCATAAATGTATCCTTAGGCAACAAAGGGTTTTTTCAGTGTGAGCATTGAACCTTCTAGCTTCTTGTTTTTTTCTGAAATTGAAGGCGTATCATTGCTACAAAATAAAGAATTTATTCTATTTTGAAGATATGAACTTCAGTTGGCGTAAAGATGACCGGTTTTGGGTATAGTTTAAAACATCCCAAAATAACCGCAAATTTTTAGACATATATTCCTTACTGTGTGCAACGTCCATTCCATGAACGAAGACTTTTATTTTTGATTTTTTGAATTCACTCTTAATCGAATATATTATTTAGTGGAAAGGTGTACTGCTTAAAAGTAATTGACAGACAGAAATTTAGCGCGTCGTAAACAAATCAGTGGAAAAACCTCGTTATCAGATTTTGCCGCCGTAAAAAGCATTGGCTTGTATATTACAACTTTTCTTTTACGAATATCTTTTTAAAATTCATAATCTGGAAAAAAAAGAAAAAACAATTGACGGGAAAAGGTAGCTATGGCTGAGCTATAGCTGTATTATTAGTATTAAAAAATGGGTAGGGGGGGGAGGAGAAGGAGTGTTTTATTAACAATATAAACATTGAATAAACTGACGGCTATAAAACCTGAGTCAACAAGTTAAGCTGATGTTACTTAGCTGCACGCATCGGAGGAAAATATAAATTATGGTAATACTCGCGCTATCGCAGCTATAAAAAGAGACTAAAGTTTAACTTTTTTTTTTTTTTTTTTTTTTTTTTTTTTTTTTTTTTTTTTAACGTTCAATGTTAAACGGAGCCTGTTGTGAGTTACGATTTACAGCCGTGCTGTAACATTTCCCCGAAACTGTATCATAAAAAAAAGAAAACCTCGAACTTCGTAGAGTCAGAACTTTTTGAGCAGAGCAGTTCTATATGCAATATCTGAGCAATGCATCTTTTCCAGGCTGTGTAATAAAATAAATGGTCATTCACAGCCTATAATATAAGGTTTCAGCTTTTCGTTCTTGGGACAATAAATTATTTTGATTCAAACAGAGTTGCAGTAGGCTTGTTTCACTTCTAGAAATGTTTCAAAAGCTGTACAGGCCAATCAGTTGACTTTTCCATGCAAAACACTTTTTAGTGCCAACAGTTTTATATTTTTTGTATTATTTTGATTTAATTTTCATATTTTGAGTGATAACCTTAAATATGTCTTTCTTCCGTTTTGGACCAACAAAAAAATAATACATACCTTCAATAAAAGTGATGGAAATAAATATGAATTATAAATTGTACTATTTCTCTCCATAAGAGCGATTCAGTTGCAACCCTGAAGAAACATTTATAGGCCCAACTGTAAAAAAAAAATAGCACTAGAAATTGCTGAGGCCATCGGACTAATAGACTGTTTTAGTAGAGCGATATATCGTATCGATTGCCGTCCGAGGGCCTCTGGTTCCAAACAAACTCTGGTTCAATGTAATTTCCCCGTAAGCGAACTTTTGAACGGAAATTTAGGGTAATAAATCAAACAATTAATGCGACCTTTTTGCGATTATGAATTCTACGTCCTCGAAAATGCTTGAGTATGCCTGGTTCCTTGACTAAAACTGCCAAAATCAATAAGATATTACAGATTAAATGTTGCATTTGTAGGTTAGAATCGCCCGAAATCCCGCCAAATTCCAGAACAACAACAATGACATTTGGGTGATTCCAACCTCCAAACGCATCGTTTAATCTGTAATATCTTGTTGATTCCGGCAGTTTTACGGGTGGAACCAGGCAATATTAAGCATTTTCGAGGACGTAGAATTCATAATCGCAAAAAGGTCGCATTAATTGTTTGATTTAATACCCTAAATTTCCGTTCAAAAGTTCGCTTATGGGGAAATTACATTGAACCAGAGTTTGTTTGGAACCAGAGGTCCTCGAACGGTAATCGATACGATATATCGCTCTACTAAAACAGTCTATACTGTCACTGACAAAAATAAATCGATTATGACGCATCTTAGAATTTTCTTTTACGGTTTTACCGCTACGCGAGTTTTGTAATAACCGATTGCGACCGATGAGTGCATTGTTGTAATTGTTGGCCAATCGTTGACTTCGAGCTAAAACCGTATATGGGATTGAAAGAACAGGGCGCTTTCCATGGCCCGCAGAAAAATTTCCAAGGGGGGGGGGCAAAATAGTTGAACCTCAATGGAAGGTCTAGGAGACCACCCCCCCCCCCCCCGGGGAGAAGGGGAAAACTTTTTTTTATCCAAATGGTGTACAATTATTAAGCCATGGTGTAACAAATAATAGTAATAATTTTGACGCGTTTGATATAATGGATAAAGGGACAGCAGACGAAAATGATGTCAAGAAAAATGTTTAGTTATACTATTTCTTGCAAAAAATGAGTGAAAATTACAAAATAAGCAAATATTGAAGTTTGTTAACTATATTACTCCTTTATTTAACATTGCATTTCCTTTTTAGAGCATGAGTGTCATGCTCTATTGAAATCGTTTCTACAAGGTCAATAATGCTTTTCTTATAGGAACGGCATGGTTCGGGGGTCCGCTCGGGGGATCGCTTGGTTTCAGTATCGAGAACGGGTCCTCGAGGACCGATTGACCCATGTGATTCCGCCAATCCGGTGTCCTCCCAATTTGTCGCTTTTTCTTTGTGGCGGGAGTTTTTGGCCAAGATTGAGGTTAAGCATTTTTGGGAATGTAATTACGTTACTAATTTGGATCAGACTTCAACGAAATTTTCTGTATGAGATATTGGGGTTTTATATCAGAGGATTGTGTCCATGTTTCGTGTATTCTGCGATTTAAAATGCATTTAGATGATTTCAAATTTCCAATCCTGTTATTGTTGATGTTTCGGTCCGCTAAAAGAGTTCGTTTGGGGAACGCGATCGGCGTTGCGTTTTAAGGTGAATCCTCAGCGACCTGTAGTAAGATTCTCATCCGCTAGATAACGTCACTGTTCCGCGGTCGAGAAACCATGCTTTTTCTGCCTTTAATCGTTAATTGCGAGAGCTAGAGTTAACTTTTCGAAAATGTAAGAACGTTGCGTTCTAGATCAAATCCTAAGGAAAATTTTAAGACCATTCCGAGCCATGGACGAAGATATAACTAAGGACTGCCGACTCCCTATCTCCGCCCGTGTTAAAACCTGTTAGCGGGTTTTCGAGCGCGACCGCAGCGCTCCAAGCAGCAATAAGGGTCAACTAAAAGCGAACCGCTGCAGCGGTGGCCGCTCCGGCTCCCTTTCTCCCATGCCTTCCCGCAAATGTATACCGTGTAGGTAATTTGAATCACGATTGAACGAAGGGAACAAATGATCAGCGAATTAAAAGGAAGCAAAATCCGCTAAAAAGCAAACGTCTGGAGTATTTCTTGAAAGATTCCTGAATTGTCGAAAATGATTAATCAAGGACTGAAATACTATACATCACAGTTAACCTCAAAACGGAATCAAACAAGAAAGAGTACATAGACATTTGTTTTATTAGTAGAGATCAGGCGACTCTTTTAATTTGCTGATGATTTCTGTTACCTTGTCCAAAGTTGATTCTGAATTTCCCTTGCTTTCGATCTTCCATTGAGATACTGAGTTATCTGATCCTCTTGGGTCGCCGACAACAGTTGACAGCCATGCCATAACAGACCAACTCCAACAACGGTTTTAGCAGTAGCACAGCATGTGAGCATGGACACATCGCCAGGATCGCTCACTTGAAAGAGTAGTTCAGCTGACCGCTGCTTGGAGCGCTGGGGTCGAGAGCAAAACAGGACTAACAACAGTCGGCAGTCCTTAGTTATATCTTCGTCCATGGTTTTGCGACGACCTCCCGTCCCCTTTGCCCTCCCCACGAACTACTGCACCTATGCCTACAACAGTTGCTTGCCGCGTTGTGCAGATTGCATGAATGATGTGTGTCCATCTACTTCATCCCAATTTCACAGCCATCACGGATGCCACGCCCGCCACGGGTCTTCTACCTGGTTTTATGCGACATCGGTCATCGTGGCCCAGTGTTACATGGTAATCAGCGGCGGATTCGGGAAAGGCACGCCCCCCCCCCCCAACTCACGGTAGCCTTTGCCTTTTTTCAACAGAAAAAATCCCATAAATTCCTCTCTGCAAATTTGAAAATTCATAGGCGTGAAGCCCCCCCCCCCCCTAAAAGAATTTTCTGTATCCGCCATTGGTAGTAATTTTTGCGGCACACTACGCCGGATTCCCGTGCGCTTTCCCACACTTACCTTTCTCCCTTATCTGTCAATGGGCGCTCCCCGAGGGGCGGCGCGGCGCCCCCCCCCTAATTCAGAAAAATCAAAACTTTACAATAAAAAAGAATCGGAACATTCGAAGATCAAATAATAACGAAAGGAGTAAGAGTTAACAAACTTTATTCTTAGTTTACTTTACAATTTTAATAGGGGCGTAATTTAGGGGGGGCAGGGCGGGAAGTAGCCCCCCCCAAGCAGTGGTGCCCAACCACCCCTTGCCACTATACAGCTCGCCCCCCAGTTTCAGGATTCCTCTCCCCCCCCAGATCTAGACCTCCCCCTGATTTTTACCCCACCCCCTCCTGATTCAGACGACATCATCCTTCCCACCCGTCATCTCCCTCGCCGAGAGAAGTTTTAAAATCTACTAGTATGAACGTGTCTACATTGGCAACTACCGTTGGCAACGAGAATTTTGCGAACTTCCTTGAAAATTCAGAATCCTCTGGTCGATAATTACATGATTAGAGAATGTATAGGCAAGAGTTTGGTTTTGTTAATTTAAATAGGTTAACTCTTAGAATTCATCAGGACAATGAAAATAAAGAAGGAATAGTTGTACTTAGCTTTTTACTATTTCTATCATCTGATGCTGTCACTTTATTCATAATATCAAACACTTCAAAAATAGAATTACTTTTGATACAACTACATGCTACAATCACTTACAATTTCTACCATTTGGAAGGATAATTGATTTATTTTCTATTTTGGGCGGAAGTGGGGGGGGGGGGGGTTCTCTAGACTTGCCCGTCTCTAAGTGAAGTCCCCTAGACCTTCCATTGACATTCAAAAAGTTGCCCCTCCGGGCAATTGTTTTGCGGGTGCCCATGTCTTTGTCCATGGTCTCTGAACCAGAAATTGAACGTTCTTCCGGTCTGTGGTTGCCTTCTTTTCTCATAAGTTTAGACACGGCCACCCTGTAAACCCCACAACAAGTTAAAAGTCCGCAATCCGCACCCTCGACCCGCAGCCACTATCAAAAGTAAATTGCCGGTTGACTTGCAGGTACTCTCCTCCTCCTCCCCCAACTTAGATTAGACACAAATATAAAATTAAAAAAAAAAAAAAAAAAAAAAAAAAAAAAAAAAAATGAAAAATAGAATGTATGCCCCAGCAAAGGGCCCCCTCCACAGTTTTCCAAGAGAGGGAGCGACCCCCTTGCCAGCGTAACTCCGAAAAAATAATTCCAACTGGGGTCCAAGTAACTCAAGTAAGGTCTCAAAATGAAATCAGATGGATCCAAAATTTTAACGGCGAGTACCGGTAAGCTTACTCTTTTGATCGGTCCAAATCGGATTGCGATACATCGATTTACTCTCGAGATATCGATTTTTCAAAGACGCGCGGTATAGGGTCAGAAATCTAAGATTCTCTAAAATCCACGAATTTCGACTCTCATGGACCTAGCATGCGCCGTGAGAAGTCATATGTGAGTTTTTTGAGTTCACATGAAGTTCATTAAGGGCCCTGACAAATGTCGGACCGATAAAGTCTATATCGGGGGGGGGGGGTGGCCCCAACTCCAGCGTAAGTCTCACGTACAATGTCTCACTGCGGCCGCGGGAGGTCCCATAAGATCCGTTTAAAACTTGGATGGATCTGAATTTTTTTCAAGAATTATCTAAAAGCTGAAGCTACCGCCCAATCCAAACCGCAGTGCGCAATCCATCGATTCGTTCTCGAGATATCGATTTTTCAAAGGCGCGCGGTCTTGTCAGATCGACCTTAGAGGGGCGCTGGAGGCTGGAAAAAGGCGAATTTCGTCTCTCACGAACCAGTCGTGTGCCGTATTATATCGGTTCCGCTTTTTTTCGGGTCCCAATGATGTCCCGAGAGGGCCCAATGCAGTTTCGAGCCAAAAAATATCATCTTAGGGGGGGAACTACTCCCCGTTTCAGCGTAACTCTGACAAGAAATGTCTAACTGCGGCCGCGAGAGGTCCTGTAAGGTCATTAAATAAACTCGGATGGATCTGAAATTTTCGAGGTTGTCAGTCACAAGCAAGCGCTTTCGACCGGTGCAAACCGAATTGCAATACATCGATTCACTATCGAGATATCGATTTTTCAAAGGCGCACGGTCTTGTCAGATCGAACATTGAAATAAGCTGTGGATACTCTGTATCCGCGAATTTCGTCTCTCATGGACCGTTTAAGCTCCCTTAAAAATCGAATGAGCTTTTTTCAAGTTCATATTACGTTCCTTAAGGGCCTTGATGAGTGTCGGATGACATTTGATCAATATTAACATTCATTTTTTAATCTGAGACAAAAAGAGCTGAAACCATAAAGACGAAGAATTTCCATCGTGATGACTTTGGTTCAAGCGAGGAAAATTCTATAGAAGTCCCAAATAACTAGACTAGACTTTCCGGCTTGCTAGGATTGGTATTAAGAATTTCCTTCCTGATGACTTTGGTTCAGGCGAGAGAAATCTAAAAAAGTCCCAAATAACTAAACTAGACTTTGCGGCTTGCTAGGATTGGTATTGCGTCATCCGATTTTAAAGGAACTATCACTATCGAAATCGATTTTCAAAACCACAGTATTCACCTCGCCTCGTGAACAACTGTTTCAACACGCTATAAGTAAATTTTCATTCCCACTTTGACCTATCAAGTTATTTTTACAGCGATCACTGTTATACAAACACAAATGCAGCGTTGCGATTGAATTTGTCGCAGTTTTGTACTATCAATATGGAACTCCACACTTACAATGATTTACGGCCGACACTCATGCTCTCTTTGCTAACACTGTTCCAGTGTTGCAAGTTCCAACTTGTTTCCTTTCATTTCTTACCGTGAAATTTTGACTTTTTTGAATTCCAGGGGGGGGGGGGACAAGTGCCCCCTCTTGCCCCCCGCTGCGGAGGCCCATGGAGCGGCGCCTTTATTTGAATTGAACCAGATTGCAGGAATCTGAGTGATTTGAAAAAGAACGAGGCGCCTGCAGTCTGCAACGTAGCATTGCGTTGCCATTGCGTTGCTGAGCACTATGAAACTCAGAGCGCCTTCATTCCCGTTGGGACGCAATTTCATATCGGGCGTGCAGGAATAGTTATCTCGTGGCCTTATGCACAAAAGACGAGGCGCCTGCATTTCGCTTTGTTGCATTGCTCTTGCGATCGACTTCCCTCTCTTAGATCGATCGATTTGCGGTGATCAGCGTCAGGTTTTAATTGTTTTGCCATTTTAATGTGAAATGACGCACAGTGAACGAAACATGGATAATTCTGGACATTTAAAGTTGTTGTCTTTTGCTTGAAAAACATTTTAGAGCAGTGTGGCGGCTCGTGCAATGTGGAAACAAGTGAAACACGTAGTAAAACAATCCATATTTGAATAAACTTTCACATGATGTTCACCCCACAAAAACACGACTAGATAAATACATTATAGCAACGCAATGTTCTTTTCGCAGTA